>JARFIW010000402.1:0-42158 GCA_036346225.1 Platerodrilus igneus
AAAAATTTCTGTAACTTTTTGCAAAACGTAGTAACAAAAAATTATATCACTTGAATTATTTATTTCTGAAAAGAAAAATGAATGCACATAATAATAAAACCCTAAAATTAATTAATTTCGTTTTAGATTACCTGACATAACTTATGCTGTATAAGAAATTTTTAAAGGTACTGCCAGCAGAAATAATGAATTAGATTCATTGACTGAAAAAGAAATTGCAATGAATGCAATAATAAAAACCTAAATTAGATTAATTTCGTTTTAGATTACCGCTGACATAACTTATGCTGTATAAAAATTTTTTTAAAGGTACTGCTCAGCAGAAATAATGAATTAGATTCATTGACTGAAAAAGAAATTGCAATGAATGCACATAATAAAAAACCTAAATTAGATTAATTTCGTTTTAGATTACCGCTGACATAACTTATGCTGTATAAGAAATTTTTTTAAAGGTACTGCTCAGCAGAAATAATGAATTACATTCATTGACTGAAAACAGAAAATTGCAAGAAGGCGCATAATAAAAACCTAAATTAGATTAATTTCGTTTTATTTAAAAATTTGCATCGTTTTCTGAAAAAAAATTCAGCTCTGTAATCTATTCTAATGAACAAAACAGTATGTAAGCGAATATAATTATACCTCAGCAGAAATAATAAAACCCTAAAATTAATTAATTTCGTTTTAGATTACCGCTGACATAACTTATGCTGTATAAGAAATTTTTTTAAAGGTACTGCTCAGCAGAAATAATGAATTAGATTCATTGACTGAAAAAGAAATTGCAATGAATGCACATAATAAAAAACCTAAATTAGATTAATTTCGTTTTTTAGATTACCGCTGATATAATTTATATGCTGTATAAGAAATTTTTTTTAAAGGTACTGCTCAGCAGAAATAATGAATTACATTCATTGACTGAAAACAGAAAATTGCAAGAAGGCGCATAATAAAAAACCTAAATTAGATTAATTTCGTTTTATATTACTGCTAGCATAATTTATTTTCCATAAAAAATTAACAAAATTCACGCACTGGAAAATGTTTTTCTTCAGATTAATTTTTCGTTTAAAAATAATGCAATGCAAATAAATCCTTTAAGTAGTAATATTTATAGAATAAGTTTTTTTTAGATTACCGCTGACACAATTTACATGCATATATTTATAGGTAAATTGTGTGAAAATTCTTTAAAGGTACTGTTATATAATAAAACTGCAGAATGTTTTTAATACTGGGTTTTAAAAACCATGAGTGCGTGTACAATTATTAAACAAGAAGGTTTAAATCTGAGACATTTTTTTTCAAATTTGCTTTGTTTTTATTTAAAAATATTTCAATGTAATCATAAAAATAGCTCTGTAATGATAATGTATTTTCTGTCACATAATAAATCAAAGGTCGTATAAAAACATTTTTGTAGTAAACGCATACGGAAATGAAAAATGATGTTGAATGCAATTTTTTCATTTTTTGTAGTTGCATTCGGAAATGAAAAATATTAAATCTTCCTTTGCAATTGTTTTTAAGAAACGTATTGAAGGCAACTTGCAATTTTTTTAGACCTGAAACTGGGCTTGAAAACCGGTCTTGAATAAAAAACGTAAATAAAGGCGATTTTTTTAAAATTTGCTTTGTTTTATTTAAAATTATTTCAATTTGTAATCTAAAATTTCTTTTTAAGTTGTTTTTCTTACCTTTTAAATCAAAGATGAATGAACCTTTTTGCAGTTGTTTTGCTTACGTCAGATGAAAATAAATTTAAGAAAATCTTATTAAAAATGTATTTTGATTTTTATAGAATCATGAATGCTGAAACCTATCCGAGATTAGTAGTTTTTTGAGATTAACTGTAAAATGCCTGTCAATTAAATCAGTGAATGAAATAACGCCATTTTAATTATCAAAGCAAATATTAGTATATTGAAGCTTGCTATTTTATACAAAGACAATCAACAAGAAAATCCTATAGGCTGGAATCTAATTTTAGCAAATTTTCTTACCTTGTACTTTTGGGCCTTAAAACGTACTTTGGAATATCGGGTAAAGGTGTTGAATGAACGCTTTTGAGGTCATACTGAAAAAAAATTTGATTTGGCATGATGTACAATCATGTTTTGGAAGTCGAATAATTACGGGACTTATTACCAATTTAAATTATAGAGATCCTCTAGTGTTCTTAGACAAGGCGTTCGCTAGTTTTAAACGCAAGATTGTTGCTTGCTTAAAAAGTCAATGTTGAAAGTTAATGTAATATTTGCCGCTAACTTTGTTAAGCCTACAACTGGTGAAATAGATTTGAAAACGTTTCCTACTGCAAATCGTCACATCGATATAAATACCAATCTCAAGCTGTGGTATAAGGAGAACGTATTGAACAAGATTTCGAAGCGATTAGAAGAATTTTGGAGAAAGATTCTGGTTGGGCAATCCAAGAAGTTTTACACTTGAAGGTAAATATAAACAATCATGATCCACTTAAAGGAGGGTGTTCAACGTTTGTACCGGTTCCGGACTTTATAAAAAGAAAAAGCTGTGGTAAATGTAATAAATAACGATCAACATTGCATTCTTTGAGCTTGGTTTCCGCTTTATATCCTGCTAAACAAAATAGTCAGAGAATATCTAGCTATCCACATTTTGATACAGTATTACGCTACAATTCAATTCAGTTTCCAATCGCATTAAAGACATAAAAAATTGAGAAGCTTAACAATCTCGCAATTAACCTATATTGTATAGAAAATACTAAAATACTACCATTTTGTTTAAGTGAAAATTTAAAAATTGAACCTATTAATCTGTTAGTTTTAAATAATGATTCCTTACAATATTCTCGTCCGACAAATGCTATGAGAATCACTTTCATTTTACTTGGATTAAGGATATGTCAAAATTATTTGCAAAACAGTTGTCTTCACATGAACATAGAAAATTTTGTTATAGATGTTTAAATAATTTTAGTACAGCAGCATTACTTAAGCGTCATTCGAATTATTGCGAAAAACAGAATACTTGCTCAATAAGATTACCGAAGAATCTGAAAAGTATCTAACGTTTAAACATTTCCACTATCAAGAAAAAGTATCATTTGTAGTTTATGCAGATCTCGAATAAATATTAGAACCATGCAATGAGTCGGAGGTATACTAAACACAGTCTCTTACCAAAGGCATATACCCTTTAGTGTAGCGTATTATTTGAAATGCTCGTATGATAATAAATATTCCAAATTTCAATTGTATCGCGGAAAGGATTGTATAGAATGGTTTGTTGCTCAATTGAAACTGATTTCAGAAACGACTAATAAAATTTTCTGTAACCCAAAACCTATGAATCCTTTAACAGAAGAACAAAAGTTAGCATTTAAATTTGCCCTTCACTGTCACATTTGCAATAAACCTTTAGTATAGATGATATTAGAGTTCGCGATCACTGTCACTTTACAGGTGAATTTCGAGGAGCTCATCAAGATTGCAACATCAATTATCATAATTTTATATGATACCGGTAGTTTTCATAACTTATCAGGCTACGATTCGCATTTCATTATTAAAAAATTGCGTTAGGGTTTTCAGGTTTGGTAAGAATTCTACCAATAAATAAGGAAAAATACATATCTTTTACAAAATATGTAAATGGTACGAAAGTTACTTTTAGATTTATCGATTCATTCAGGTTTATGGATCTAGCATCGAAAATTAGCTTCATACTTAGATGATAATAAAAATCCATCACCAGGGAAAATTGTAACACCGATAATGAGTTTCAGTTACTTACGCGTAAAGGTATATTTCCTATGATTACATTAACTCTTGGGATAGGCTCAATGAAACCGATTTACCCTGTAAAACAGCATTCTTTAATCGTTTGCGCAATGAAGAAATCTCAGATGAAGACTACAATCATGCTAAACACGTTTGGCAAACATTTAATATAAAAACACTAGGGACTATTCAGACCTATATTTAAAAACAGATGTACTGCTCTTGACTGATATATTTGAAAACTTTAGAAAACTTGTATGTTCACGTATAAGTTAGATCCGCTTCACTACTTTACGGCTCCTGGTTTAGCTCTAGATGCGATGTTAAAACGACGAACGTTAAACTCGAGCTGCTTACTGATATTAAAAAATAATGTTTTTAGAACGGGGAATTCGTGGCGGTGTTTCTCAATGTTCGAATAGATATGCTAAAGCAAATAACAAATATATGAATGCAGATTATGATCCAAATTTCGATTCTAAATATTTAATGTATTTTGATGTTAATAATTTATATGGGGCTGCAATGTCTGAATATCTTCCATATGGAGAATTTGAATTTTTAGATGGTACCAGTCCAGATATAGTACGTTTAGACATACTTAATATTCCCGATGATTCTGATGTAGGATATATTTTGAATGCGATTTACACTATCCAGTATCTTTACATGAAATTCACAGTGACTTACCTTTAGCGCCTGAACATATGATACCACCAGTACCTTCTAATAAATCAAACTTAAAGAAATTACTTACAACTTTATATCCAAAACTCAACTATATTATTCACTACAAGAATTTAAAATGTATTTAAGCTACGGTTTAGAACTGAAAAGATTCATAAGGTTCTTCGGTTTAAACAAGCTCCTTGGTTAAAAGAATACATTGATTTGAATACGAAATTAAGACAACAGTCAAAAACAGTTTCGATATATGCTTTTATAAAATATGATAAATTCGGTTTATGGAAAGATGATGGAAAACGTACGGAAAAGGAAAGATGTGAAATTAGTGACCAAATGGGAAGGACGGTTTGGAGCTCAGTTACATAGCGAAGCCTAATTTTCATAGTTGCACTGTGTTAGACAAAGATCTAGTCTTAATAGAAATGAA
The DNA here is from genome assembly GCA_036346225.1 of Platerodrilus igneus. Lineage (NCBI taxonomy): Eukaryota > Metazoa > Arthropoda > Insecta > Coleoptera > Lycidae > Platerodrilus > Platerodrilus igneus. The sequence continues at coordinate 4,888 of JARFIW010000402.1, forward strand.
TAAATTAGAGGTTTACTTAAACAAACCCATTTATGTAGGTTTCTCTATTCTAGATATTTCAAAACCTATTTATATGAATTTCACTATAGTTATATAAAATCGCAATTTGCTAACAAAGCAAAGCTGCTGTACACAGATACGGATAGTTTGATATACGAGTTTAGCGTTGAAGATATTTACTCTTATATCAAACAAGATATTCATAGATTTGATACTTCCGATTACGACCCTCATAACAAATATCATATTCCATTATCAAACAAAAAAGTTCCTGGTATTATGAAAGATGAAAACAATGGTGACATCATGCTAGAGTTTGTAGGACTTAGATCTAAAATGTACACTAAGAGTTCAGGATAGGATAATAAAAAGTCAAGGGATCTTCCTTAGCAAGTATTAAGCAAATTTCTTTTGATGATTATAAGAATGCTTTGTTTTATAAACAGACTGTACAGAAACAGCAATGTTTAATTAGATCAGTCAAACATGATGTCTGTACTATTAAACAAAACAAAATTGTTCTTAATCCAAGTGATGATAAAAGAATTCTTAGTACCTTAACCACTGATACTAAACCTTGGGGTATAACTATACATCAGAATGACTTGTAAAGCTTCAACCACTGGCTCAAATAAAGAATGCAATTTATTTTATCTAGATTAACATATAATATTTTTAGTTATAAAACTTCAGTGTTATGTTTATACCTGCACAAGTACACCGATTTTCGTTTTGGATGTATCTAAAATAGGATACCTTTCAATCTGCCCGAGTTTTGAACTATATATAGTAGTAGTAGTAGTAACCGTTCTGTTTTAAAAAAATCCAGTTTGTTACTAACATACCAGTTAGTTTATTTGAGAAATGTATAACAAAACTTTTATTTAAAATTGTCAATGTTTATGGCTGTTTACTAAATCACTTAATAATTCAAACATGTAAAAGATATTGTAAAACATGTAAAAATATTAATAAATAGACTGTGATTGCTAAATGATTTATTGTTTTTCATAATTTGTAAAGGTACAGTAATAATAATAATAAAGTAATTATAATATTCTTATGCTGTTTGATAGTGGATTGTATTTGACTATCTTATCATGAAGTATAAGGCAATGACAAGATGTATTTGGCAAAACGTTTCTGCTAGTTTCAAATTCTAATCTAATATCGACAGTACCAGATTTTAACGTTTCGTTTTGTCTAGAACAATCTATGACTACTAATGGTGCAATACTTTAAATCTTCAGGATTAAAAAGTGGCTCATTTTCCTTTTCGTAGTATGATTGTGAAACTGAGCATACATCTCATATAACAACGCAGTCTGTTTATTCTCGAACCTCAAATTTAAGTTATCGTACGGGAAAATTTCTGAATTTAAATATAGTTTCATGTTGGTTAAATAGCAATGATCAAAACGACTGTAGTTGCTCATGTATCTATTTTTCGGTTGGTTTGGAAACCAACAATCACAAATCTTGGTTTTTCTAATTGTGTTGTTGTTTTAATGTTCCATGTATGACGTTGCGTTTCTTGTAGAAGTTGATATTCATGCAACTCCCATCCTCTAAACGGAATATGCAAATCCTGATTTTGTGCAACGCATTCTATTAAATTAATTCGTTGAGTATCATCAACGGCTACATGCGGCATTTTCCATAAAACTTTGTTTAAAACAACTTTTATTTCTTCATCGGGTGTAGGATTAATTATAGCATTAGTATCAAAACTAGAACGTAGTAAGACTAACTCATGACGGAGGTTTAAAATAATTTTTAAAATCTTCGCATAATCCGAGAACCATTGAAAGGTTTATTGCAACATTAAAATTCCCATTGCATCAACTATTTGTGAATCATCCATAGGAAACCACCCAGCGTTTTGTAAATGTTTACTTTGATTGCTATTATATGAAACATATCCCTTCATTATAGACGTTAATCCAGGATTCCGAACACGATCTACAATGATACCACCAATCTCATATCTAATTTCATCAAAAGCAGCAAAATTCCATTATTTACAAACTTTGCTGTCTGAGACGGCGTTCCATCTGTTCTAATTAATTTGCCTTCTATGTACAGCATGCTCTTCGATGGTAAGGTGTATACATCTTGTTGTTGTATAGGGATTCGAATTTATCATTATTGTTTAAAGATGTGTTAGCATAAGGTTGATGAGTATGTTTTCAATATTAACAATTGCATTGTCGAAGTAAACTTTTTCACGCACGTTCAGTATTTCACTATTCATTCTACTTTTTTTTAATTAAATGCAGTCCTAACGATTGTAGAAACTGCCGGTTTTGTGTTGTTAGCGGTCTTGAAACAATCAATCGAGTGTCGATTGCTTTGAAATTTCCAGCATTTATATCAATTCTTGACATGTTGCGTGCATTATACTTAATACCCATGGCTATTGCAGATTTTTTAAATGCAACCTTACAGTTAGCAGTTCTCCTCTGAAATTAACTAAATTTCCATCTTGATCTAACACTTTAACTATTATTTCATTTATTATACGTGACCTGATTGGTAGATATATAATCGTAGGTGGACACTGACAATTTTAAAACCTGCAGGTACTTGAGGAAAAATTCGTGTATTACATGGGCTGGTTTACTATTTAAATAGGATCCACTTGCAATATTACAATCGATTAAAACTGCATTCACTTTACAAATGTTGATCGCGTAGTCTGCTTGATGCGTGACAAATGCTAGCAATTTTCGCGGATTGAAACCAAGTAGAGAACCAATTGAATCCTTTTGGTAAAATCCACATCTAGACTACATTTAATACTACATTTAAGTGTATTATTGTCAGCTGTAATTTTATATACACTGGCGTCTTTCTAGCGCTTCGTGATTGATCCATACGACCACGCCATCTTTTATCACCTAAAGCTTTTTGAAGATATTTATTAATTTCTCTAATCTCATAAGCACCTTCAGGTATTTCTATGAATTCTCCGTTAGATCCATAATAAAATTTATTATTTATTCCTTTTCTATGTTTGGAATTGTGTTATAAGACTCAAAATTTGTTAATCCTAATACGTACTCCGAATCATTATCCAAGTTTATAGGCGGATTAAAATTGCTTGTTAAAACTGAAGTGTTTCCCGTTAGAGTAAAGTGTACGACATAACAACTTCGTACGCAGTTCTATGCACTACTTAGAAATTGTAAGCATAAATGACCGCAAAACACAGTACCGTACGATTGTTCTTGGTTAATGTTATAAAGAATTTTACATTTACCCCCTATTCAAATAACTTATCAACTCTGTTGGCGGTCGCAGGTTTCCGTAGCTGTCATAGTAAATAGCGCTACTACCGTACTTTTGTAAGAGGTCCAATGCGTGCCTAAACCTTCTATTCCATCTAAATTAATTATACCACATTCTTTTAAATTAACTTTCTTGGGAAGATTGTTTCTCATGAACACTCCACGGAAATATGGTACTTCTAATTGCTTAACAAACTTTATTAATTCTACATTGCTTAGTGCTCGATTAGGTAAAATCAAGTTGCGTTCCTTTGAGGTTTTGCAGGGGCTAAAAAGACCAAAACCTTTTTATAAGGTTTGATGTACATGCCGTTTCCGACTGCAATGTCCTCCATTGCCTTGTTATGACGTTGTTTTTCCGCTAGTTGTTCCTTAGCTATTTTAGTATCTGAAACTGCTTTTGCAACAGCAGCTGCACCTCCAGTAAGAGTACCAAGAGCGCTTAGGCCTGCAAAATTGGTATTAGTGGTAGAAAACCTCCTGTTTTAGGAATTGATATAATACGAGCTGATTTAATATGCTTCTTTTGTTTTGCTGTATTGGGCCCTTAATTGCTATGTTGATTGCATCCATAATATTAGATCCTTTAGTTTTTTAAAGCTGTACGTGCTTGTTTGATAATACTTTTAATACCTAGCGTACTTCTTATTTTACGTTTCTTTATCAGTTTTCTTATTTTATTGATATTTTTGTTCTCAGTGATGCACAGGCACCCATACCAATTTTAAGACGGAGTTTCACCAGAATTTAGTCTTTCTGTAGCTAACTGAGCTAACTTCGAATCTGCTTGATGACGTTTAGATAGATCCTTTTCTTTGGTGTATGCAATATCGTGCTCCTTACAAGCCTCGTCTAACTTGTTTATTCCTTGTCTCCCGAGCTAACCGTTCGATTAGTTTTGTACCCGGACCGCAAAATTTGTAACCCGGAATATGCGCTTCAAATGGTAAATTGTTAATTACAGTATTTAATAGTCCGTTCCCAGTAGTTTTAAAATTATTATATGTAATCATTAGCGGACAACTATCCTCTCAAGCTGTGCAGTAAATAAATAAAATATTATGAATTAATGATTCTTTATATACTCGCCGTTTCTTATATATATATATATATATATATATAATTCCACTTTTTTTACAAATCGAATTTAGTACTTGCAAACATGCGTGTTGTGAAACAATCAACACCTTTAACCATAAACAATAATGACATTGGCGTGCAATCCTTAGCTAAAAAGAAAAACATAGTGTTCTTCTGCCTTCATCTATTCGATGTCTAGTTGTTGGTCCATCAAATTGCGGTAAAACCAACGTTATGATTGGGCTGATAGAACATCCTAATGGTTTAAAGTTTGAAAACGTATATGTTTATTCTAAATCACTTTATCAACCAAAGTATCAATACCTTGAAAGTCTACTGCAACCAATAAAGGGATCAAATATTATACATTTTCCAGTTCTGATAATATTATATCACCATCTGATGCTCGAAATAATTCTATATTTGTTTTGATGATGTAGCTTGCGATAAACAAGGTATCATTAGGGAATACTTTAGTATGGGGCGTCATAAACAAGTAGACAGTTTTACCTTTGTCAAAGTTATACTGTATACCTAAGCACTTACTACGTGATAATGCTAATCTTTTAGTTTTATTTAAACAAGATGATTTAAACTTAAAACACAATATGACGATCACGTCAATACTGACATGAAGTATGATAAATTCCGTGAAATATGTGCTCTTGTTGGCAAGACAAATACGGTTTCTTAGTTGTAGACAAAGATAGTGATCCAGATCAAGGAAGGTACCGAATAGGTTTTGATCACTTCATACATATTTAAACCTTGAGAGACGCATGTATCGTTAGTATCTAAGAATTTTTTTACTACAATATCCTTTTACGCAATGAACAAGGAGGCGATAAAACTTAAAAGAATTTTAATTAAGAAAAGAAACATTGTAAAAACAAATTGCGTCAGTTAAAAGATAATGAAGTCGTCCAAGTGGAATCAATCTTACCCATAACATCACGATTAGAAACTATTGCTAATAAACTGGATGGGGAAAGTGGGTAAAGAAAGAAAATTTAAAGAAGAAGAAGAACTGCCTCATAGCAGTGTAAAAAATTAAACCTAAATTGCTAGAAAGGAACGTTGACTATATTGATTCCCCGGTTATTGCTCAGCATATACCAAATAAAAAATGATGCCATAGAGGTAGATGATGATGATGACGATGTTGAGAATGAATATGAAGCAGAAATTAATCGAAATGCACAAGAAGCCCAGAATATATTCAAAGCTTTGCCGATTCACCTGGTATGACACATTATCTCGAACAGCTACATCCGCTACCTCGAGAATATATTTACAATATGTTTAAAGATGTTAAGAACGAATTTGATCATAAATATGGTATTAGGTTTAACCCTGATTCAATGGTCTTATGATAGGCAATTCGAATTTCGCGTTGGATGATGAAAATGTTCTAATAAATGATTTGAAATATAAAGGTACTCCTGGATTATACGAACTACTGTTTAAAAATATCCTGTCGGGTACAGTCATCAAGATCTAAAGTCGTACCTTGATATTGTAAAAAGAACAAATGCTAATAGAAGATATTATTCTGAAACAGAACAAATTCAGGGTAATACTTCATATAAGTACAAAATATAATATCTACATTAAACATACTTCCCAAACACCCCGTAGACCTAGAACATTACCCTATAGAAAGCGTCTTGGAGACGGTATGACAATGGAAGTATCAAATAACGCTATAGATTATTTATATTGGAATGATCCCAATGAACTTGTTGATAGATTACGACTTTTAGTTTCATCTCAGACTGCTGGACACACAGGTCACGGCAACGAAATAAATTCGATCATTGAAGAATTGCGGGGAAAGTAATTAGATGATATGACAATTGACAAATTTGGAAGGCACTTACATAACCGTAAAATAGATATAACTGAACAGGAATATGAAAAAAAAGTGAAGGTTTTGAAACCTTGATTGAGTACAAGTTACATATGCTACATTACACGGTAGTAGCAACGTTTTACTCTAATACATTTCGACGGTGACAAGACATTCCTTATTTTCAACATTAAACATAATTATGAATTTCCTTATGAGGAAGCAGTCATTGAGAATATTAAAGGATACCCGCAAGACATTGAAATTCTTATAAACGAAAAAGTTATGTAATTGCACAGTTACAAGGATTTTGCTTAAACGTATGGATGTAATCAGCTTTCGTGACAGCGGTGCTATCATAAACAATACCACAATGTTTCTTGATTTTATATTAAAAGTTCCTTTCAAAGCAAGTGGAGCCCCACATTCAAACATAGAAGTATTTCATTAATTGTATTTAATAAATCCTGATTATAAAAAAAAGTATTATGATAGTTGCTCAATCAAAAGTGAAAGAGGATATAGTAAATGAACTTCATAAACCAGCAAGAATAAATTTCAAGAGACGCAAAGTGATAGTAAAGGTTTAAATGACCTTCTTCAGACCGATTTGATTGAAATGCTACCATATTCGCAAACAAACAAAGGATTTAAATACATTTTAGTAGTTATTGATTGTTTCTCCAAATACGTATGGGCTGTACCACTTAAAAGTAAAACGGGTATTGATGTTACTGCTGCAATGAAAACAATTTTAAATAAATTTAAAATCCGCCAAGAAATTTGCAGTCTGATTTTGGTAAAGAATATTATAACAAACACTTTCAATCCTTAATGCAGACATATGGCATAAACCATTATAGTGTTTTTCTACAAAGAAAGCATGCAAGAACGTGTAATTAGAACTTTAAAGGGAAAAATGTGGCGCTTGTTTAACCTGAACGGTTCTTACAATTGGATAAAAATTTAAGCGATATTGTGAAACAATACAACAATACAGTTCACAATACTATCGGAGTCAAACCTGTAAAAGTTGATAAATCAAATGAAAAACTATTCTTAAATCATCATTTACCCACATCAAACTTGCAACCAAAATACCAAAATATTCAATAAAAGACAGTGTGAGGATTAGTAAACACAGGAAGCATTTACGAAAGGTTACACGCCAAACTGGTCAAATGAAATTTTAAGATTAAAAGGTAAACGTAACCAATCCTACAACATATATATTAGAAGATCAAGATGAGAAAGAAATCAAAGGTGCATTTTATGAAACAGTTGCAAAGGTTAAACATCCAGGAATTTACCTGGTAGAAAAGTCTAAGAAAGAGTGGAAATAAAGTATTTGTAAAATGGTTAGGCTTCTCTAACGTACACAATAGCTGGATCGATAAAAATAATGTTTGCTAGAAGTTGTTATAATAATAGTTAATAAGGCTAACATTGTAAAATTATATTAAAATAAATAATACAGACAAAATCTTTCTATTGTTTTTATTATTATTATTATCAAGCCATTCTTTTAATAAAAGATATTTTGTTTTGCGCATTGCAAATTATTATTGCTGTGTCTACAACAATGGATGTTATATTTTAAACGATTGTTGATTTTTAACTCCGATAGCTTAGGACAACCTAGTGCAAGCATATCAGTTACAAAGTTTTGCATTATATATGTTTCAATCAATTTCTTTTTTCTAGACCCTTCACAAATACTTCTTCACCGGGTCGGATAATTTGCTTCAAATAAAGCGCTATATATGATGACACCATTCCAGCCGTTGAAGATTCATCCCAAGAAATATCATGAATATTCCTTGTCACCCAGTCGTTATGTTTTATATGATCTTGACTCAAACAACTGGACTGCATTGGCAGTTTAAAAATTTGATGCCAAACATCACCTTTCAACAAGTCCAAAACCGCAATTTCTTTACACACAAACTCGTTTTTCTTGTATTTAAATCCCTGAATATCAATTATATACATGTTTGTATGTAAATATATGCAGTAAACTTCGACTAATTAAATTAATATTAAGAGCAATCTCCTTATATAGCAGATTACCACCATCTGCGTACTTTGCCAACCCACTTTTCAACCTATCGCAAGAGTGAACTCATTTTTGAATTAAAACCGGCCCATGTGTATTTGCAGCCTCTAAACATAAATCAGAAACCACTTTAATTAAAAACACAATTGACTTGAATGCGATATTTTTGCATCTGTCATACTGTCTCGCTAGAAAACCAAATTCAAAACATCTACACACATTTTCTCTGCACTTACATTTTTCAACATACGTGTGTTACATTGAAAGTAATATAAAGACGATCTTAATTCAAAACGTGCCCACAAGTATTTTTACATTTGAAAAGTATAATAAGAATTCAGGTTTTCACATTTTACATTAAAAGTATATAACGCCGATCCTAATTCAAAACGGTGCACGTGTAACTTCTCGCTAGAAAACCGAATTCAAAACAGCTAACACATTCTTCTCTGCACTTACATTTTTTCAACATACGTGTGTGTTTCATTGAAAGTAATATAAAGCCGGTCCTAATTCAAAACGTGACAGACGTATTTTACATTGAAAGTATAGAAGAATTCATGTTTTCACAACTATTTTACATTCAAATGTTTTCACAACTATTTTACATTGAAAATTTATAGGGATCCTAATTCAAAACGTGACAGACGTATTTTAACATGGAAAATACGTCTTCCTTTTAATTAACCCCTTTTTACTTTTTTTTTTTCAACAGAAAAGCAACAAAAGAACAATTAGTACAGCTACGCGCATTCTAAAACCGTCAGTTAATGACCTTAAAACAAGCACGGGCGGTCGAGTCAAACACGTTCGCCTCTAAAAGCATCTTTTCTTCAATATATTCAGAACTACACTGCTCTATAGTTAATAAACAACTTTTACCCCACAAGAAAACTCAACTGAAAACACAATTAGTAAAGCAATAAGGAAACAGTATTTTCAACCAAACTTCGTTTGGTTAATGAGATGGTCTAGTCTGTCGGTCAGTCTGTCTGTCTGTCCGTTGCACGGTTCCCGTGATGTTACAAGACATATAATATATGATTCTTATCCAGGTTTTTACGCTGAATACGAATACGCTATTCACTTTTCGATATTTCAATTATTAATCAAGATATTCGACTTTAAATACGAATTTTTACACATTACTATTTATTATTTAATTTTTATATATCGCGTACAATTAAATTTCAAATATTTAACACAAAGGTAAGTAATATTTGTTGAACTTAATGTCTAAGTTTGGTTGTGAGCCGTACATGCGGCTTAAATTTTTTTTTTAACGTAATATGGGAACAAAACACAAACTACAACTTTCAAAGCAAACAGAACACAGTATTATCAACGTAAACAATATTTACGAACGAAGAACAAACGACAACTGCTAGTCTGTAGATATAAAATCGTTGTTATTACAACCGCTTATCGCCTATCAACTCGACTCGTATATCCACATAAGGAACAAAAATGTATATCTACTAATTACTTACGAGCTGTTTATCATTTTCGATAAGTTTATTAATGAAAATCAATCTTCAAATTAATACACTTTTAAAGTAATACACACGAGTTAAATTGCATACAATTCTGAAACCATATGCTGAAGTATTTACTTTATACAAACAGCGATCCACTCATTATAAATAAAATATAGAAATAGTAATTGCAGAAAGGTATTTACTAATTGAGAAAAGCGTAAAATGTTAAACTTAAAAAAATGCACGTTACAAAGTAAATAAAATTTTATTGGTATATAAAAGGAACTATGTACTGATTTATACCTTTTGGTAATAATTTTTTAAAAGACTTTTCAACCTAAAACAATTACTTCAATTTCTTCTATTCCATCAGATAATATGTATTTCTAAAGAATAAGCTATCCTCTACATACCACAATTTAAAAATCCAACCTTTTTTAAGGAAGTATACGGTATATTATTTGACTTTCAGGTTCCTTAAGTTCTAATAACATTAGTTACCAATTTTCAATTGCTTGAGATATTAACCGATGAAGTTTGGTACCGTTTATACTATGACCTATAAACAATTTATTTAATTTTTAGCATTCGGTAATTCACCAAAAGTGTTAAATCTTGAACTTTGGCACGATTTGTCAGTCGGCCAAATAAATTTTTAAAAGAACCAAAACAAAGACAATCAAATTATAGGTAAAAGTTCAATTCCAAAAGTTTCAGTTTCTCAAAGTAAAAAAAGGCTATAAACATCCGTCTGTAACAATTTCATAAACATTGAAAATTTCTAAACATTTTTTACCTTTATTACATATTTCTAGAATGCTTTAAAGAAACAAAAATTAAATGATGTACTACGGTATGTTCTGCAAGTATCTTGATTGTAACTTAAAATCATTATACTCTTAAATCAAACAAAAGAGTGATAGTTACTTGTTGAAAACAACTGAAAAAAATATCTTCTCATTCACTGAATGAAAGTCGGGCCGGCCCGGGCCGTCAGTTTTTATTTCGGGTCGGGCCTCGGGCCGGGCCGGTCACTTTTGTGCGTCGGGTCTGACCAGGCTTATTAAAAGCCTGTCCCGGCCCGGTCCGAGTCCATCCCTAATTTTGAACAAGGTGTTTGAAAGATTTTAAAATAATGAAAAACGCCCTTGATTGAATATATTGAAGTGTTTAAACAACACCATAAAAGAAAGAAAAATTGCAAAATTAATATTCATTAGCAAGAATAGGGCAAATGTGGCAACGCCGAACTTCTTGTAAATTTACCGCGAAGTATTGGCGCAAATTTTATATGGAATATTTTTAGCACTATTTGTTGAAATGACAGTTCTAAAATAGCGTATGAAAGAGAACGCAAGCAAATTCTATTGGCCCATTAAGCAAAGTTATATAGCACTATTATGGTAAAAACCACGAAAGAAGTCCTCTACGTCATAGGTGTCTAACTCAATTCAAAACATACGTTTGAGATTACTTAAAAGCTTAACTAATGTATATGATAAAGATAGTAATACGATTTGTACGTGTTCTAATTAAAGACATACGTGAACACGTTCATCTGGGAAACCGACAGAGAAGAGTATATGTCCGTATGTTTTAAATACTGAACAGGCTATCCTTTGGTAATATGAACTAGATGCTACATTGACTTAAAATTTTCAACTTAGTTCGTACGAATACAAGTGATGACGCAGACGACTTTTTCATGGTTTCGACTATAACAAACAAAAGAATTCCAATCTGTCAGGAAAGTAAGGGTGCTTAGGATTATACAAAAGATGTGGAATGACTCACCTTAACCGGTCTGCTGTAGTGCATAGTATTTTATACCTCTTTCAGAGAGTAAAACAAATTCTATTGTATGTGCAATAATACCAAGTTTGGCGAGTTATGCCTTTATAGTTTGAATTCTTCTAACTGCCATTTGAAAGAAGACGCCTTGAAGCATATAGTTACGATTTTCTTCTCCTATATTCTTTGAATCTAAAGTGCCTTTTCATAAATAATTCATAATATTGTGTTCATTTTCATTGAAATTAGCGGAAGTTATCTGTAGAGCTGATTCTTTATTTTAATAAATTATATGGCTCGAAGTTGAGCATGTTGGTTTTGTTGATTTGATAATAATTTTAGTAAGGTTTGATTCGAAGGACCTGTAATATATATAATAAACACAACTGCTTTGCACTGTACATCACTTTAATGGTCAATTTTAAGTGTTAGAATAATAAATTAACAGAGAGCAGCTTATGCATGTTACTGAATCGGCGGCGGATACGCGAATGCTACCATGGATGGTTATTGTAACTAGTATAATAAATATATATGCACGGAATGACGCCAGAGGGCGACTGAAGTTAACATAAAGTGTAAGTTCTGAACTATAATGGATATTTACTCGAGAGAAGGAAATAAACTTCAAATAATAAATTATAACATTAATTTAAACAGGAGAATAATTGAAGATATTTACAAAATAGGAGAATTAACAAGAGTTTTCGTTACAGTATCATTATATCAGTCAGGTACCGTTCCTGCTAAAGCCATGAAACAATCAACACAATGGTTCTCTGCGTGCGATGGTTGTCTGTGTTTGTATTTAAAAAAATTTAATTAATAAAAACGGAATATAAAGTCCGAATTTATTTATTTTTATTAATATGTGTTGTACTCACAGTTACTCAACCTCTTGTTTAACTTCTGACTGTCTTTACTAATGTTACAAAATTATAGTTAACATTCACATTTTTTTCAGATATTCCTGAATTGGTAGTTTATACCACAGTAAGGAACGCTGAGTTACAAGTGGAAACAATCTACTTCACACAGTGCGCTGCGAGTTGGTCCCGTGAGATGGATAGGACTTGGACAGTTTTGAAAATGACTGCGCTTTATGCAATTCCTTTGGTCTTTATGAGTTTTGCATATTGTCAAATAATACGAGTGTTGTGGAAATCAGGAAAACTCCATCAACATTCATTTGGTAAGTTAAATGTATTTTATTAGCAAAGTTTATAGAATTTATATGTCCTCACATAATTAAAGAAGAAGTTGATCTGAAGGAAACGTTTTTGGTTATTTTATTTTATAACTTTTTAGATGAATTTGTTTTTAGAAATAATTGTAGAAATTATAGATGGCGGGATCGCTGCTACATATACAAATAATAATCAGAAGTTATTTTGGGAACGGCATCTTAGATATCGCTACATGCAACCAAAGTTCTTTAGTCAGAATTTGCACTCGATTTAAGTGCATTTATACGCAATTTCCATAAGCTTTCATATAAGTAAGGTAGTATCCCTGAAATTGGAATCCTGCTATACATGGTGTAGCACTAGAGTTTTTAAAACCATGCCTTGCGACAGAACATAAACGGTTCTGGCAAATGACACTATTTCCAGTTGAAAACAAATGGAGCTCAGTGTTCCACAAGTTTCTGTTCTTATACCAATTATATTTCTTATATACATCAAGATACTGATAACCGAAATTACAACGGTAAATTACCAGTAGGGTAAATATGGGAATACTGGAACCACATTTCCTCCAGAATCCCACATTTCCTCACACATCAGGACCAAATTTACATGTAAAAACCCACTATAAAGTCTTATTTTTTAGGAATCTTCTCCTGCTCTCTCCTTGCTCTCCTCCTTGCTCGAACCACCCCTTACCATTTTGATTACGTCACACCCGCATTCTTTCACCCGCGAGATAAATCTTTCTCCACATTTCCACCCACGAGATAAACCTATCTTGTTTGGTATCAATTAATATTAGAATTTTGTCAGCTACCCGAATCTCTAAGAATTTTTTAGATTGCATCATCCCCCAGGGAGCTACCCTCATTTTAAGATTTCTTACCTGTTGCGATTTCTGACCGACCGCATAAATTTTTTTATACATGCGACACATTAAATTAGTCTAAAATTTTACGCAGAATTCGAATCTGTAAACAGATTTGAAATCAGACCACGCTTTGCAAAGTTATACCCTTTTAAAGTCATGATCTTCTAAATTTTGCAGTTTGCTCTATAAGCAAACCTAACAAATAGCTTTCTTCGTCTATCCATTGCATCTTTTGAGATAAACCTATCTTGTTTGGTATCAATTAACAATAGATTTTTCTCGGCTACCCAAATCTCTTTAAATTTTTTAGATTGCACCATCCCCAAGGGAGCTACCCTAATTTTAATATTTCTTACCTGTAGCGACTTTTGAGCGTTCTTATAAAATTTTTTAGTCATGCAATACATTAAATTAGCTTAGAATTTTACGCAGAATTCGAATCTGTAAACAGATTTGAAATCGGACCACGCCCTGCAAAGTTACACATATACCCTCTGCGAGATAAATCTTTCTCCACATTTCCACCCACGAGATAAACCTACCTAGCTTGGTATCAATCAATATTACAATTTTCTCAGCTACCCAAATCTCTTTAAATTTTTTAGATAGCTCCATCCCCCAGAGAGCTACCCCCATTTTAAGATTTTTTTTTTGCTGGTAGCGATTTCTGACGGTCCTTATAAATGCAATACATCTTGTTAGTCTAGAATTTTATGTAGAATTCGAATCTGTAAACAGATTTAAAATAGGGCCACCCCTTGCCATTTTAAACACACCCTCTAAATTATAAATTTCCTGCGGCTCATACCTAAAAGAAAATCTAAAAACTATTCTTAAAACTTTTTATTACAGACAATTTTTACTAATACAGTTTAAATTTTGTAAACCACATTTCTAAATACATATTCACAATTTTTTATTCTTAACCTAGAACTTCTCATATCGGTTTATACTTATTAATATTTATTTCTAAATAGAGCACCTTTTCCAAAGATCAACCGGACCCACATGTTTCAAATTCCTCTGATTTTGTTCTTATGGTTTCGCTTAAGACCTCGTACATATTTTCCAGATTACTAGAAGACGTTATAACCACATTTTTTGTGTTAAAGGATTTCACATCGGTAGTCTCTTCCCCCATTTTGGTGTAAACGCCGTAGAGTTCGCAATAGACTTTTATTGCTGTATGTTGTATTCTTTTTTCATTTATTAATCGAATAAATCGCTCTTTCTGCTTCCAAAGAAACTCGGACACTCCATCGTCGACACTGGCGTTCTTTATGCGATAGCTAGCCATACGGTTGTTAAACGCTGTACTAACCATTTCTACACCATCGTCGTTAGTAGCGGTAACTGATTCATTTTTATGTCTGTTGCTTCTCAAGTGTGCGGCATAGGTAGTCTTTTCCATTTCGAAATCGCATACAGTACACATAATTCGTGGTTGTTTCGTACAAGGTCCTTTAACAGCTGGCGGAGCTGAACGTTTACGGCTTAATGACATACCGTGCTGTTTTTCCTTGTGTCGCTGTAAGTTACCCATTCTCGTAAAAGCGATACCGCAAGACCCACAGTTTAAGTATTTTGCTGCGGACGGATGTATAAGCTTAACCGTAGACGATGTTACACCACGACATTTGTTCTGGTGCCGTTTGAGAGCATTTTTCCAGGTATAGGAAGCACCGCAAGAGTTGCACTTAAAAACGTTTGCAGATACCATTTTAGTACAAAACAAAATCCGCACTATAGCACTTTGGTTAAACTTGTAAGCGAACTGACTTATAACTAAAGAGTTTACTCTTGCGCACCTGCTTTATGTACCCTATAGAAAGCAAACCGAAGGTTTCCGAAGACACCCGAACGAAGTTGAGGATTCAGCGGGGAACTAAATGACGTCATAATCCTTGCTGCTCGTCCAATACATTTAGCGCCAATGCATGCACCTGGTTCGCATCGTCGATGGTGCGAATGCCGTTAGTAGAAACATCGGAAACGTCTTCCATGTTATACGGATCGCGTGCATATTAAAAATCCAAAAGGGTGATAGCACACGCACACAAATTGTGTGCAAGTCGTGCTGTAGAAGATGCAGTGCTACTGTTGGATATTGCTCTAATAATTTCAACTATTTTAAATTATGTATGTTATCATACTGGCCTCGCCATCTAGCGTAAGTTTCTGGTTACCAACCACCCTCTTTAATTTTATGATGCGCTCTTGGCAGTTCAGACCCAGACGCTTTACTGTAAGCAGCAAAATGTAGCGCTGTTCAATTTCTTTAAAATTATTAAAATGTACAACTTTTGTAAATAGTTTCAAGTTCTTAATTATTAATATACCCTCAAAGTGGCGCGTGTTTAATTATATTTCAGAAATTTTATTTGGTACAGTCCCAAATAATTATCAAGAAGGGGAAATAATCAGCCAAGAATTCGTTCTAAAATAGGCCTTATTCACCTTCCCAACATGGTCCATCGTGCGCGAATAATAATGCTTAATCTTGTGGCCTTCGACCACTGGTACAATTAACCTCATCGCTTCTAACAGGACATAATTAACCAAATGGCACGGATATTATAATTAAATGGTTGAAGAAATGCAGCATCATTGCTCAAATATTTTAAACTACAAAGGAATGCAACTAGCAACATTTATTCTATATAAACAAGGTCAGTACCTTTTTGCTAAAATTTTAGTTACGTTGGCAGAACAAAGAAAGCTTCAGTGGAAAACGATCCTTTTGATTCGGCTGTACTAAACCCTTCAACACAGGATTCCAAAGCAAGCCCTGAATGTTTCATGGTACATGTGCGAGACAAAGAGCAACCGCTTTCATTTCATTTGCACACTTGCAAGTTCAAACAGAGACAAAGATAGGTCAATGGTACAAGTATCCTTTTCTTTGTTATTTATGTGGTTATTTCCCTCCTGCTGCGGCAAAGTGCTCACCCTTGTTTTACTGTTTACATTTTAATAAAGCAAGCATTGTGTTTTATTTAGTTTTAAGTTATTTTGGGATTTATAATATGCTAATTTGTTAATTCTGAGGTTATTCACACATTTTATAACACATTGTAACATAGGAAACGGGTATTTTGTTTTTATAGTTGCGAACTCTTGTTCCAACAAAGCGACCATAGGCGTGCGCTTTCTACCCTAGTGTACTGTAAATTCCCATTACGAATAAATTCTTAACCCGCTGCCTTTCCACCAATGGCGTGGATTGAATAAGCACAATTACCACCAGTCGCGCGTTGTGATAATTTTACTGTCACTTTTCAATTAATTATTAGATACTATGGAGTCCCTTACTAAAGCTCGCGGTTATATTAAAGCGCATCTTACTAGATTCACAAATCATATTACTTCTTTGGAAGAAATTCATAACAGTACCGATAAAATAATTACTTCAACCAAAATTGTTGAGTTACGTAAGAGACTAAATGATATAACGCCTCTACTTGTTGAATTCTATGACTTGGATTTCAAAATTCTTACATCAAATCCGGACATTGCGGATTCTGATTCTGATTTTGAAAGTTCTTATTATTTTGCGGTATCACGCGCAGAAGATTTGCTTCAGCATTATGCTAACGAGACTGAACATAGATCAGTTTCACAAACGTCAAGTCCTAAAACACATTCGGGCAATTCTAGCCCACAAATTCGCTTACCTACGATATCGATTCCAAAATTCAGCGGTGAAAACCCATCCGAATGATTGGAATATTACGAGATCTTTAAAAATCTTGTTCATGAAAACAATTCCTTATCGGACATCCAACGCTTTCATTACTTGAAGGCAAGTCTGTGCGGCTCCTCAGCCCAAATCATCAAATCTCTAGACTTCAGCCCTGGTAGTTATGCAACGGCGTGGGAGGCGCTTTGTCAGCGCTACAATGACCCTCGCATGTTAGTGTATAACCACTTTAAGGCAATACTTGAACTGGAGGCGATTGATAAAGAATCCGCTTCTAAGTTGCATCAAATAAATAATATGTTGTTTAAGCATTATAATGCTCTCACTTCACTAGCTTCGGATAAGCAACTTTTAGAATTTTTCATCATTTATGTTGTTTCTAAAAAATTAGATTCCCACACTTTCCGTGAGTGGGAAGTTCTAAAAAATTCTGCTGGATCAGTTTTACCTACATTGTCCGATTTTAAAGAGTTCCTAAAGAACACAGCAAATTTATTAGACGCCCTCGAGTCTAAACAAAGCAAAACTTCAGTGCCGGAAAAGTCTTCAAAGCCCTCAAAACCACACTCAAAATCGTTTGTTTCTAATGGGCCTTCTTGCGCTTGCTGCAAAGGTGCTCACGCATCATACAGATGTCACGAATTTGCTAAATTGTCTACAATAGAATTTCAAAGGCAAAATCATTCCAAGTTTGTCTTAACTGTCTTTCCAAGGGACATTTTGTAAATCAATGCACTTCAAAGTTTACTTGCAAGAAATGCAACGCCAAACACAATACGCTGCTTCATGAAGAGAAACAAATCAAATCTGAACATCCAGGGCCTTCAAATTCTGCAGCACCTGTTGAGTCAAACCAATCAATTTCTGCATTCTGCTCGAATGATGTTCAAGTCCTATTGCCCACAGCAAAGGCAAGAATTAT
This sequence comes from Platerodrilus igneus, assembly GCA_036346225.1. NCBI lineage: Eukaryota > Metazoa > Arthropoda > Insecta > Coleoptera > Lycidae > Platerodrilus > Platerodrilus igneus. The sequence goes on from JARFIW010000402.1 coordinate 23,115, forward strand.
TTCAAATGATGGTCGATTTCACGAAATCAGAATATTGCTAGATTCTGGCTCCCAATCAAATTTCATAACTTCAGCTGTATGCGCTCGGTTAAACCTTCAAACTCGCAGCGCTAATATCACCGTTTCTGGTCTAGGTAAGGCCACTTCGCATATACGTGCAAGGTGTGACGTAGAACTTCATGCGCTTCACACCAACTTCAAATTCAATGTCTCATGTTTAATTCTGGATGAAATCACTAGTGTTTCTCCTAGTTTCAACGTACAATGCAACAGCATCAAGATTCCCAGCAACATTAAATTATCGGATTCTACTTTCTATCAATCTGGTACCATCGATATTTTGCTAGGTGCATCATCATTTTGGAAGCTCTTATGCATAGGGCAAATTCAGTTAGGACCAAACCTCCCAATTCTGCAAAAGACGCGATTGGGATGGGTTGTTTCGGGTCCCACGACCACTTTTGCACATACTGTACAGTGCAATTATACATCGGTCGAGAGTCCTGCTGATGCACTCGGCAGATTCTGGCAGATTGAACATTACCCTGCTGAAAAGGTTCTTACAGCAGAAGAAAGTGCATGTGAGGCACATTTTGTACAAACTACACGTCGCGATTCCGATGGCAGGTTTATAGTTTCAATTCCTTTCAAGCAATCGCCTGAGATTCTCGGTGATTCTTTCAAGATTGCCCAAAAAAGATTCTTTGGGTTAGAAAGGCGACTGCAAGTCAATCCAGACTTGGCTACTCGCTACAGTCAATTTATGCAAGAATACATTGATCTGGGGCACATGTCACTTGCTGATCCCCAAGCATCTGAAATTTCTTATTATCTTCCACACCACGGTATCCTAAAAGAGGATAGCCTTACTACAAAATTGCGAGTCGTTTTCAATGGTTCACAAGAAACCACTTCTGGTTATTCTTTGAACAATATTCAAATGGTTGGTCCCACTATCCAGCAAGATTTGTTTTCCATATTGATACGTTTCCGCAAGCATACTTGTGCTATTGCTGGTGATGTTGAGAAGATGTACAGACAGGTTCAGGTGGAGCCTAACCAAAGGTCTCTGCAAAGGATTTTGTGAAGATTCTCTCCTGCAGATCCACTTCTCGCATACAACTTAAATACAGTTACTTATGGTACTGCTTCTGCATCCTTTCTTGCTGTACGTAGCCTTACACAGCTGAGTTACGATCGTGCAGCTTCATTTCCGGATATCTCTAAGGTAATTAGAGAAGATTTCTATGTTGACGATTTATTAACAGGTACTAGCACGCTTGAAAGTGCTCGCACCCTGTGCTCTCAGTTAAATGAAGTTCTAACTTCAGGTTGCTTCAAGTTGCGGAAATGGATTTCGAACGATCCACGTGTTTTTGAAGGAATTCCAAGCTCAGATATACATCCTGGTGTTCTCAAGCTAGGAGATCATGAGCACACCAAAACTTTAGGTTTAATTTGGTCATTTCAATCTGATCAGTTCATGTTCACAATTTCCAATACTTTTACACAAATGGCTACTAAGCGTAGCATGCTTTCAGAGATTTCCCAAATCTTTGATCCTCTGGGTTTTCTTGGTCCATGCACCTTGGGAGCAAAAATTCTCATTCAGAAACTGTGGCTGGAAAAACTAGATTGGGACGACCCTGTTCCCGATAACTTAAATAAAAAATGGCTTTCATATCGTAGCGAATTAGTCGGCCTAAATGACTTGAAGATTCCAAGATATGTTGTGTGTAAACAACACACGGAGATTGAGTTTCACGGTTTCTGTGATGCGTCCATGCAAGGGTATGGTGCATGCATTTTTCTACGTTCAAAGGACAGAGAAGGTTTATACAACGTTAAGCTTCTATGCTCCAAATCTAAGGTTTTACCTCTGAAACCGCTAACAATTCCTAAGTTAGAGCTCTGTGGGGCTGTTCTCTTAGCAAAACTTTCAAAGCAAGTTCTAAAAGCATTAGACTTGCCAGTTACACGTTCTTATTTTTGTTCTGATTCAACCATTGTCTTGGGATGGTTGAAAACCGATCCAAGGCTGTTAAAAACCTTCGTATGCAATAGGGTTTCTGATGTGCAGCAGCTCACGCAACTCGGTACTTGGCTTCATGTGCCAACCAAATGCAATCCTGCAGATTTGCTTTCAAGAGGCATCAGTCCTCAGGCATTAAAGGATTCAAACCTTTGGTGGAACGGTCCCTCATGGCTTCATGAAGATGAGTCTTCATGGCCCCATTGAATTGCTCAATTGTTGACCTCCCTGAAACAAAAGAGGAGTCGTTCTGCAATCTGGTCAACTCCCCAGAACCATTTTTATTTAATCGCTTTTCAAGCTTGTCTAAGTCAGTGCGAGTCACTGCTTACTGTTTTCGCTTTCATAACAATTGTTTGAGGCCCAAGGCAAGTCGCTGCTTCGGTCCTTTATCGTCTATTGAGTTTAATAAATCACTCCTTGTTCTTATAAAGCTTTCGCAGCAGGAATCCTTTTCTGCTGAGCTAAAAATATTACTTCAGGGTACATCTTTAAAATCCTCAAAGTTGCTACCTCTTAATCCATTTCTTGATTTCAAGGGCATGATGAGAGTTGGCGGAAGCCTCCAGAACTCTCAATTTTCATATGATAAAAAATTTCCGTTAATAATTTCGGGTAAACATCCGATTGCAAAACTTCTTGTTTTTAACGAGCACATACAGCTTTTGCATGCTGGGCCCCAGATGCTGATTTCCTGTCTTAGGGACAGGTATTGGATCACTTCTTGTAGAAATTTTGCCAAGCAAGTAGTTCATCAATGCCTGCGATGCTTTCGGTTTTCTCCAAGATTCGCTGAGCCAATAATGGGTAACCTACCCTCTTATCGTGTTCAACCATCTCCTCCATTTCATGTGACTGGGGTAGACTATGGTGGCCCTTTCATAATTAAGGACCGCAAGGGTCGAGGTTGTAAAACCACTAAATCTTATTTGTGTTTATTCATTTGTTTTGCTACAAAAGCGGTGCATCTAGAGTTGGTCACCGACTTGAGTACAGAAACATTTTTGATGGCTTTTCGATGGTTTGTTGCTCGACGAGGCAAACCTCTACATGTTTACTCCGACAACGGTACCAACTTCGTTGGCGCAACTTCAGAACTAAAAGAACTGGGTGAATTTTTAAAACAGCAGGAAGTTAGTTTACCTCATTCTATGACTAGGGAGGGAACAAATTGGCATTTTATTCCTGCATATAGCCCCCACTTTGGCGGTCTGTGGGAGGCAGGTATCAAGTCCTCCAAATTTCATTTGCGACGAGTTGTTGGCAATGCTTTGCTGACCTACGAAGAAATGAGCACTTTGTTATCACAGGTAGAAGCCACCCTTAACTCTCGTCCTATCTCACCTTTATCCTCAGATCCCTCTGATCTCTTACCATTGACGCCTGCCCATTTTCTCATTGGTCGTCCGTCAACTGCACTGCCGGGTCCAGATTTAACTCAATCTTCCGATTCCCGGCTATCAACATTTCAAAGGGTACAAAAATTCAATCAACATCTATGGAAAAGATGGAGCAAAGAATATTTATCTGAGCTTCAACAACGTGTTAAGTGGCGCGAAACTTCGTCTCAACTTGCAGTGGACACCCTAGTTCTCATCAAAGATGACCATGCTCAACCGATGCAGTGGAAACTCGGCAGAGTGGTTCAGCTCTTTCCTGGTGCTGACGGTATCTCTCGTGTTGCCTCAATCAAGACTTCAAACGGAATCGTAAAACGCTCCTTTGCAAAATTGTGCACCTTTCCCACAGTGCGCGAGTGACTATGAAGGAAAATCATTGTGTGTAATGTAGTTCTTAATTGTGCTTAGATTAAGTATTTGTTTGTAATAACTCTTATTGCTAATAATGATCTGTATTGTTTCCTTAGTTCTAAGATTTAATGTTTGTTTTTTTTTTGAAAGCTATCTCTTTCAAGGCGGGCGGTATGTTGGATATTGCTCTAATAATTTTAACTATTTTAAATTTTGTATGTTATCATACTGGCCTCGCCATCTAGCGTAAGTTTCTGGTTACCAACCACCCTTTTTAATTTTATGATGCGCTCTTGGCAGTTCAGACGCAGACGCTTTACTGTATGCAGCAAAATGTAGCGCTGTTCAATTTTTTTAAAATTATTAAAATGTACAACTTTTGTAAATAGTTTCAAGTTCTTAATTATTAATATACCCTCAAAGTGCCGCGTGTTTAATTATATTTCAGAAACCAGCTACAAATTTTATTTGGTACAGTCCCAAATAATTATCAAGAAGGAGAAATAATCAGCCAAGAATTCGTTCTAAAATAGGCCTTATTCACCTCCCCAACAGCTACTATAACCAAAAACTTAATAGAAACACTTTAAACCATTACTAAAGAAATACCAACTTGATGTCTACAGGATACTTACTAATAAAGCAATTTAATTTTAAATAACTTCTACGTCATACTTTAGGAAATGGTGGGCTTGAATATTTTCTAAATGAATCACCGAGCGAAAGTATATACTTAGCAGTATTAAAATTAACCATTAATTTCCCAATTTTACGACCGTGGTTAATTATAGATTGAAATTTAATTTGTGTACGTTCGAGCTTCTCGTAAACTAACATATTTTATAGCAACAATGCGCTGTATAATACATGCATACCCCTTCGCCGCGTTACTGCTATTCTTGTAATTGCTAGAAAAAGTCACTCTCCTTTTTACTGTTAGGACCGATGCAAAGCACCATTTTTTTTTTATACTTTCTATAGCACATCGCGCACTTTTTCGTCTGATGATTAAATTTTGCTTCAGTAGGCTTTTACACTTTCGCATAGCAGTCGGCCGCACGTAATGATTTCTAGAACCGGTAAGTACTTGATATCGTCCAAATAGAAAATTAGATGCTCGATGTCTGTCAACTTCCAATTCCCTCGTAAAAGGTAGAAAAAACTCAGTCAATCATCCATCTAACTTAAACTTCGACCCGCTCCTGTTCTAATAATTTACAAACATTTTTCAATCGACAATGGGCCGAGAATTTTTAAACCTCCGAGGGAGCTTTAAGTCGTGATCAATTACACATCCGAGCTACGCGTAAACTAACATATTTTGCAGCAACTGTGCACTGTATAATACATGCATACCCCTTCTCTGCCCTACTGCTATTCTTGTAGTTGCTTGAAAAAGTCAGTCGCCCTTTTTGCGGGTAGGGCCACTAAAAAGCACCATTCCATACTTTCTTTATAAGTGTAGCACATCGCGCACTTTTTGTCGGATAATTAAATTTTTGTTTATGTAGGCCTTTACACTTTCGCTTATTTAAACATCTAATACAATTGATTAACCACTTTCGATTATTCTAACGGATGCCACCATACATCCCGCCGCACCGTTCTTTTTGAATCCAACGATCCTATGGGCTTCCACGCACTAACACCTGACGTATCTTTCCTACTAGTTGTTAAACAAAAACTACAGGCATCGCCATTGTGGACGTAAGCAGATGTTTGTGGATATTGTACGAGAATATGTAGCCATATACATTAACCAGTCTAAGCTATTTTATTTAGTCCACGAAAACTACTATTTTTCTAAACCATAATTAATAATCGTCTTTATAGGTTCCACATTTCTACCGTTACCCAATGACTGGTGCTACGTACATGGAAACTTTAATTTCTTATTGGAGAGAATTCTTATTCTCCCGCGCACTGCTGCGTAGTTGCATGCCTACCCCTTTTGGAGGTATATGCTCGTTATAGGTTGTAAGACCCTCGGTTTTACTTAACTACAATTCGTGAGACCCCTTTAATCTTTTTAATCGTATCTTTCTCGCCTACAATACAGTAGGACTTAACATTACTACCAACAAATTCTAATACTGGACCCCCATGACAAGTTGACAAGATTCGGCCCATTGTCGTTTGAAAATGTTTGTAAATTATTAGAACAGGAGCGGGTCGAAGTTTAAGTTAGATGGATGATTGACTGAGTTTTTCTACCTTTACGAGGGAATTGGAAGTTGACAGACATCGAGCATCTAATTTTCTATTTGGACGATATCAAGTACTTACCGGTTCTAGAAATCATTACGTGCGGCCGACTGCTATGCGAAAGTGTAAAAGCCTACAGAACCAAAATTTAATCATCAGACGAAAAAGTGCGCGATGTGCTATAGAAAGTATAAAAAAAAATGGTGCTTTGCATCGGTCCTAACAGTAAAAAGGAGAGTGACTTTTTCTAGCAATTACAAGAATAGCAGTAGCGCGGCGAAGGGGTATGCATGTATTATACAGCGCATTGTTGCTATAAAATATGTTAGTTTACGAGAAGCTCGAACGTACACAAATTAAATTTCAATGTATAATTAACCACGGTCGTAAAAATGGGAAATTAATGGTTAATTTTAATACTGCTAAGTATATACTTTCGCTCGGTGATTCATTTAGAAAATATTCAAGCCCACCATTTCCTAAAGTATGACGCAGAAGTTATTTAAAATTAAATTGCTTTATTAGTAAGTATCCTGTAGGCAACAAGTTGGTATTTCTTTAGTAATGGTTTAAAATGTTTTATTAAGTTTTTGGTTATAGTAGCACTGCATCTTCTACAGCACGACTTGCACACAATTTGTGTGCGTGTGCTATCACCCTTTTGGATTTTTAATATGCACGCGATCCGTATACGTGGAAGACGTTTCCGATGTTTTTACTAACGGCATTCGCACCATCGACGATGCGAACCAGGTGCATGCATTGGCGCTAAATGTATTGGACGAGCAGCAAGGATTATGACGTCATTTAGTTCCCCGCTGAATCCTCAACTTCGTTCGGTTGTCTTCGGAAACCTTCGGTTTGCATTCTATAGGGTACATAAAGCAGGTGCGCAAGAGTAAACTCTTTAGTTATAAGTCAGTTCGCTTACAAGTTTAACCAAAGTGCTATAGTACGGATTTTGTTTTGTACTAAAATGGTATCTGCAAACGTTTTTAAGTGCAACTCTTGCGGTGCTTCCTATACCTGGAAAAATGCTCACAAACGGCACCAGAACAAATGTCGTGGTGTAACATCGTCTACGGTTAAGCTTATACATCCGTCCGCAGCAAAGTACTTAAACTGTGGGTCTTGCGGTATCGCTTTTACGAGAATGGGTAACTTACAGCGACACAAAGAAAAACAGCACGGTATGTCATTAAGCCGTAAACGTTCAGCTCCGCCAGCTGTTAAAGGGCCTTGTACGAAACAACCACGAATTATGTGTAAAGTATACGATTTCGAAATGGAAAAGACTACCTATGCCGCACACTTGAGAAGCAACAGACATAAAAATGCATCAGTTACCGCTATTAACGACGATGGTGTAGAAATGGTTAGTACAGCGTTTAACAACCGTATGGCTAGCTATCGCATAAAAAACGCCAGTGTCGATGATGGAGTGTCCGAGTTTCTTTGGAAGCAGAAAGAGCGATTTATTCGATTAATAAATGAAAAAAGAATACAACATACAGCAATTAAAGTCTATTGCGAACTCTACGGCGTTTACACCAAAATGGGGAAGAGACTACCGATGTGAAATCCTTTAACACAAAAATGTGGATATAACGTTTTCTAGTAATCTGGAAAATATGTACGAGGTCTTAAGCGAAACCATGCGAACAAAATCAGAGGAATTTGAAACATGTGGGTCCGGTTGGTCTTTGGAAAAGGTGCTCTATTTAGAAATAAATATTAATAAGTATAAGCCGATATGAGAAGTTCTAGGTTGAAAATAAAAAATTGTGAATATGTATTTAGAAATGTGGTTTACAAAATTTAAACTGTATTAGTAAAAATTGCCTGTAATAAAAAGTTTTAAGAATGGGCTTTAGATTTTCTTTTAGATATGAGCTGCAGGAAAGTTATAATTTGAGGGTGTCTGTAAAATAGTAAGGGGTGGTCCTGTTTTGGTAGCTCCCTGGGGGATGGTGCTATCTGAAAAATTCCTAGAAATTCGGGTAGCTGATAAAATTCTATTGTTAGTTGATACCAAACAAGATAGGTTTATCTCGAAAGATGCATTGGTTAGACGAAGAAAACTATTTGTTAGTTTTGCTTATAAAGCAAAGAGCAAAATGTAGAAGTTTGAGAGCTTTAAAGGGGTATAACTTTGCAGGGCGTGATCGGATTTCAAATCTGTTTGCAGATTCGAATTCTGCGTAAAATTCTAAGCTAATTTAATGCATCGCATGACTAAAAAAATGTTTAAGAACGGTCGGAAATCGTAACAGGTAAGAAATCTTAAAATCGGGGTAGCTCCCTGGAGGATGATGCTATCTGAAAAATTCCTATTTGAGTAGCTGAGAAAATTCTAATATTAATTGATACCAAACAAGATAGGTTTATCTCGAAAGATGAAAAATGGTTAGTCGAAGAAAACTATTTGGTCCAGAATGTTAGCGGTAAAAAAATCTTAAAAATAGGTTTATTTCGTGTGTGGAAATGTGGATGCTCATTTATCTCGAAAGATGAAAATTTAAGATATATGTAACTCGAAAGATGAAAAATGGTTAGTCGAAGAAAAGTATTTGGTCCAGATGAGTGTGGAAATGAGGGTTTCTGGTGGAAATGAGGGTCCAGTTCGTCACTAAATACTCTACTATTACCTGTTGCTACTACGACGTTGAAACTTTTAAGAAGACCTCATTCAAAACTTAGACTCTTACGGATTTCTTGGTAACCTAGACAAACTCGCAGCTTTATTTTACAAATGTAATCTGTAAAGCAGTTCCTGTATTATCTATATAAGAAGGAGTTTGCACGATAAGTCAACATATTTTAAAGCTAACAAATATTTCAGAAAACTTTGATGCCTAAGCTCAATCTACCTGTTCCGTTTGCAATTATAGTTAACATTAACTTTATTTATCGCATAAGATGTAGCCTGTACGTCAATTTCTTTCCGTCGTGTATATAGTATTATCTATAGTCTTTACCGCCATTAACTTTCAAGTACTTTGTGTTGTGGTATGCCGCAACAGTTTTAGAAAGATCGGTGTGATCGTAGCTATGGTGATATAAAAATATTAATGGTTGAGTTGCGCCAAAGGTAGACACTTCCTCGTCCTGCCGCCACCGCTAAAATTAGAAATATTACTGGCAACTACTTGAAGGCTTCGTTTATATATACTTTGCTCATGTTAACACATCCAATATTCCCACCATTTGTAGTTATCAAAGTCAACGCAAAGGCTCTTTGCGAGGCAAATCTGAATATTGTATATACAAGATACTTTAGTAATAACTGCATTATTTGTCAAAAAACTCGTCGCCTATCAAGTTGTATTGCCCTCAATTCAAATGTAGCCTGGTGGATATTCATTTCGGATATTAAGATTAGTTAATTTAATTTATCATGTTTGTTATCAGTTTTAATAAGGTGAATGTACTTAATAATTGTTCACTTTACATTTAACTTTTGCTTTATTTGAGTTGCTTACGCACTTTTTTTGATAGTTATCCGAACCCGGTGGAGTGGAAAGCTTTTATAGTCAAAGTATGGGACTCTCCAGACGGCGTAACCACTAAAACCACTCCCCCCTGGCGAGCGCGTGTGCCAAACGGCTTCGCCGCACTGCAGCCTAGAAGGCTTACTGTACTGACCCTGGTTAAGTATTATACCCAATCCGAAAAGCCTGCACCCGAAATTATAGAGTACAGGTCCCTTGATGAGAGGGTATCGACTTCCTTCGGGTCTAACTTTGGTCGCCCGAATAGGCGCCGTCTTGTTCTACCTAACGCCTCTAGATGGTGTCGGTGTGGAAGTCTCTGAACGAGGTCTTTTACTGCCCCCGCTCGTTCTGCACCGACACCTTCTTTTTCGTGGACGTGTGTGACTCCGTCCAAGTCCCAGCTTCGACTTTCTTGGCTGGCCTCAACTGCCCACGCTGAGCACCCAAAAGCCTCTTTGCTTGCAGTCCAGTGCATGCAAGTTTTTTTATTGTTTTCTCCATGTCTGGTGCATCAGACAGCGGTATTGCAAGCGGACTTGCATCCAGGGTCTGCTCCACCTCCATGAATATGTTTTGGGTACCTGAGAGGTCCCCATTGCTGGTTCCACCTCTTCAGGTTTTGTTTTACTTATGATATCAATATTATTCATGATTGTTACCAAGAGTACGGGGGTGTAATTGGTCACCATGCCAGGTGCCCCCTGTTGGCATGGAAGGCGTGAATAAAACAGGGTATCGCCCTGTTCCCCGAGTTTTGGACTGATTAAAACTGGTCAACTATCCAGCCACGCATCACTTGGGCTCGATCAGTCCTTTTCCGCAAGGATTTATGGTTTTTATCGAGGTTATCTCCTCTTGGTCCGGACGGTTAAGTCAAGACCACCGCAGGCTCTTGCCCGTGAGACATGACCACAACAGCAGGAAAGGCGCGGTGTGTCGGTGTTACAGAATTACCCCACCGGCTTCATTTACCTCAGTGCAGGCCCATTAGCCACGAAACTACAGCTTGGGCTGAAGGGTTTGGTCCGCGGAATCGATTTCACTTGGCTAGGAGGCGGATTTTATCCCGCTCTAGCACAGTCTCTTGCTCTCCACCATGTTGTGGGTCTCATACCACTCAGGCAATTGGTCTTTGAAAGAGATTAGCTTGTCACGATCCTTCCCAGATGAGATAGCCAATTCCTGGTCATATATCCTGGGATTTCTTTTATCCGCCACCTGGAGATGCGCCCAATGGGTAACCAACCGCGTGGGTTCTTACGCACTTACTTAACGGCGCTTTCGTTCGCTAGTTTAATTATAGCGAAAAATACGATGACATTTCTAATAAATCTGGTATAGTGGTAGGCTTGATTTCGTTATAGCTTCTGTTTGCATTAGCTTATATAATAAGTTATAGCGGAGAAACTGAAATGTGTGCAATTTTTACGTAACAGTTCATTAAACCAGTTTCAAGACATCTTTGACACTGCGTACAAAGGTGAAAATAACCCAAGCCAGTTAGATCAGTTTTGCGCCCAATATACATCCGTTGATGTGTTAAGAGAAAGCTTTTTGTTCAACATAATACCATATTTGGTGCAATCGCTTCGGCCACTGACGCCAATGACCAGTTTGAAAAGGAGTGGTTGTATCGTGATTAATTGATGTAAAATGCAACACTGTTTCTGTCTTGAATACAGAACCAACAAACCCTTTCAGGGCACTAGCATATACGATTTCAGGATGTTGCTCATTTTTTCAGTGGTTATAGAAATAACAACAACACTGAGATTAGTATACAACATTTAATTACATAATTAGCAAGATATAATACAAAGTTGAGCGTCTCAGCATTTCGCACGCGGAGAAAGACAAGAAGCAATTATAAAGTTTGACGCTTGAACTGCGGTTACGTACTGTTATTGTAGCAGGTCGCTTCAAGGTCCGAAGTATAAGAAGGACGAGAACACAAAACTAGTTTCAAATGCTACCTACAGTTAAATTTACGGAATTAAGGAAAACCTTTAACGGGGAGGGGGGGAGCGTTTTATAAACGGTTCGATACTAACTTCTTTCTAATAAAATCGCTCTATTTAAAACTTTGTCCGAGCAAACCTGCTAAGTTCCGAGCTAGTTTACCCGTTCTTCCAAATACTTTTAAGTGAAAACTGTTTCTACCGCTACTTAACCTCCCAACTTTTGAAGAAGATGGTTATCTATTTGAAAGTTTTATTGGCAGCTTTGATAGTTTAGTTCATCTTAACAACGAGCTGTCAGCCATGGATGGAGACTTTAGGGAGTCCACCTTGCCTCTATGGAACCGCATAAGTGATCCAGTAATTGTCTGGAATTTCTAAAAGATCTTTTTACTTCACATCAATTCGCACTACTTCGCTTCTTTGCTAATCCTGACACTCAGCTTCTGAAAGTTCTAGGTCTTCAAATTGAAGCCCACCTTAGATACCTTTTGTTTTGTAGGTTAGCCATGGTTTACTGCCTGTTGCAAGCGCAACTTACTTCCAATTTAGCCTATATTTTCGACCCTATAGAAATTTTATCTCCTCTAACTTTTTGCTAAAGTATTTAGTTCAACGTTTGTGGTATTTAAAAATAGACTAGGATGATACCCTTCCCGGATTTACTCCGTTTATGGGAGAGGTATCTGCATGAATTACCGCTTCTTTCTGACTTTGCTTTACCACACTTGCTACTTCCACTACAATTTTCTACGTGTGAATTTAATTGTTTTGCGGGCGCTTCCAAGCTCGGCAATGTGCTGTTGCCTATTTTCGATTCTCTTCCTCTATTGAGCTTCGCTTAGTTTGCGCTAAGTCCAAAGTTACTCCGCTTCGTACCCTCTCCTTGTCTAGACTCGCATTGTTAGCCGCGGCATTGACCTCATAAATATTAACTTTTATCCTCAAAACCTTTGATCCCTATATTACGTTCTTTCTTGGATTCGTTTCCCACTGCAGCGATGGAAGACATTCGACGCCAATCAAGTTTCCTATATTCAGGAAATCACTTCTCGCGCCTTTTGGCATCAGATACCTTCCACTCAGAATCCTGCCGATTTCGGATAACGTAGTTTGTGACTTTCTGAATTTTGCATCGACACTAAGAGTCTACTCATTCCGTCTTTTAATTTTTCGTAAGTTCTCATCGAGGAACGTTCTATTGTTTTGAGCGCTGTTGCATCCCCATTTTGGAATGAAAAGATTGTCGAAAGTTATTTATCCTTTCAATTTATCATTTGCATTGTCGCTTGGACTCTCCCCTTTGTCCGTAACATACAAACTTTGTTAATCAATTCTACTGGATCTAGATCCTATTTCGTATACATAGCTCTTTGAATCCTCAGATTACAGATACTCAACAGACTCGCATTTGTATTGAGTTGGACGCCATCCAATCCGGATCAGTACTAAAACGACTCTTTTCAAATTGCCTCCTTTATTAGTGAGAGTATCTTACAAATTGGTGGTTGCCTATCTCAAGGACCCTTATCTTCCGTTAGAAAATCTCCCGCTCCCTAGTAAAAGTCGTTTAACGTATTTGTATATCAACTTTGTTCATCTGAGATACTGCAACGCTGGTGTTCAAATGGTTGATTCTACCGTTCGTCAACGTTATTAGATTGTTTCAAGCAAACAGTCAATTCGTAGAGATTTGTTTGCATGTGACTTGTTAGAAGACTAACCCTAACGCATCTCACCCTTTTATGGCGCACCTTCACCCATACCGAGTCATTCAAGTCAAGCCCTTTTGGAGTTCGGGCGTTGATTTACAAGCACCTTCTATACTACCATGTTGCGAGTACGAGGGGGTACAGTGTTGGAAGCATATTTATGTCTCCTTATAGGCATGGCTATCAAGGCATTTTACCTAGAATTAGATTCTTATATCAACCGATGCCTTCCTAGCTGAAAAACGCCGATTTATTGCAAGGCGTGGTCGCGGTGAGTATTTCTACAGTGATTGCGGTACAGATTTTGGAGATGCGCATAGACAGTTACCTTCTCTCGCAAAATCAGCTGCCGCAAAGAACATATTTCTTGGAACTTTATACCGCTTCCCACGCCTCATCTTTGTAGTTTATGGGAAGCGGGTGTAAAGTAATTTACAATGTTGCCGTTTCGTACCATAAGTGAGCAAGTTCTGACCTACGAAGCACTAGCCATTTTCTTTGTTCCGATTGAGTCCATCTTAAACTCGCGTACTCTGACCCCCGTGAGCAGTGACCCCCAAAGGCTTGAGTTGTCCACCAGGTCACTCTGACTGTGGCACCTTTAGTCGCAATTCCAGAAACTACCTTTTCTTACTTTCCGTTCAACCGCCTGTTTCACTCAAGATTTTTGGTCTCGGTGGTCTAAGGAGTATTTGCATACGCTCCAACAACGGTCCAAATAGCACAAAATGTGTCTGCAGGTTTAGGTGGATACCTTAGTGCTAGCTAAAGCCAATAAGGTTCCACCCTTTCGATGGTTTTTTCGACGTGTTTCTGTGGTCCATCCTGAAGCTAATGAGGTCGTTAGGGTTGTCACTCTCAAAACCGCACAAAGCAGCTGAAGCGCCCTGTCGCTAAGCTCTATTCTTTACCTTCGTTGTAGATTTTCCTTTATCTGTTGTCGTATAATTTATTCGTTTTGGTTTTCTTCGGGTAAATATTTCCTGGGTTTTCTTGTATTAACTAATTTTTTTTATTCTGTTTTGAAAATGCCTTACATTTAGATGGACGGTATGTTCCGTTTGCAATTATAGTTAAAATTAACTTTAGTTATCGCGTAAGATGTAGCTTGCAGTACAATTCCTCTCTGTCGTGTATATAGTATAATCTATGGCGTATACCGCGATTAGCTTTCGAGTACTTTGTGTTGTGGTGTGCCGTGACAGTTGTATGAGGCAGGCGTGATCGTAGCTATGGTGCTATAAAGATATTAACGATTTGAGTTCTGCCAAAAGTAGACAGTTCTTCGTCCTGCCGCCGCCGCTTATATTTGAAGAACTACTGGTAAGTGCTTGAAGTTTCCGCTTACATAAACTTTGCTCATATTTACACGTCCACTACTTCTATCGTATGTGGTTATCGAAATTAACACAAGACACTGGCCATTACAACGATGTAATTTTCTAGAAATTGTATTATTTATATTGCGAAAAGAACTTTTGCCCTAGTGATCATAGTATTTAGTGGACAAACTCTTGTTTGGAATAGGGCTTCATTTGTAGCTTTTGGGCAACGCAGTAGTGTAAATTATTTTACTAGTGAACCTCTAAGGTTTAAAAGAATTTGGATAGCAATTTAATTTTAGCATTAAATGTTAGTTCTATGCTTATATAGTTTTTAAAATATTTGTATAATGGTTTATCCATCGACTGTTTTAAGTACGTTAGTTTAGCAATTTATAAAATTACATATTTTTGGATTTATTATAATTGACTGTGATGCTAGATTGGTATGAATATTTTGCCATTTGGCTTGTGTCTTTATATATTGTGCTTTGTACATGAACTTACACATAATTTAGTGACAATAAAGCCTTCTCGCAATTTTTCCTATCTATCCAATATCTATTATTCATTTTTTACACTCATCTAACCAACACGGCTTTCGCTCGGGGCATAGCGCTCAACGTGCAATCCGCTTCCTAATCCAAACGGTCCAAACATCCCCTTATACATACGTATTCTCCTTATTCTTTGACTTCCACTCAGCCTTCGATATCCTTTGGTGACCCAATCTTCTTAATCAACTTAAACAAGCCAATTTCTCTTCCAACCTCTACCCGTTAATAAAATCCTTCTCTTCATCTCGAACAGCCACTCTAACCTAAAATTTCCGCTTGGTTACTAAACCTTCCATCCATGGATGTCCACAAGGTTCCCGTTTATCGCCTACCCTATGGAACCTCGCAATCAATCCTCTCTTAGACTTTAATATCCCACGACAACTCCCGTGCCGCTATAGAATCCACCGCTACCGTCCTAATTAATTCAATTGAATTTTGGTCCTCTTTAAACAGACAACCACTTTCCCCATCTAAAACAAAAATGCTTCTGCTCAAAGGCTACCTCAGCCCAAACCGAAATCCTAAGTTTCACATTCTTAACACACCGATTACCGTCTCAACAACAGCGCCCTACCTTGGACTCCACACTGATACACACCTTAAAACGAACTCCTATATCTCCAAACTAAAACACAAATCATACTCCGTAACCTACTTCACGTTCTCCCAAAGTCAGTCCACCTCATCAATCTAACATGAAGGCTAATCATTAACCACATCATAATCCCGATCATCAGATACGCAGTAGATTCTTGGCTCCCGCTTACACCCCACTCCTCCAGACGCACGCTCAACACCATCAAAAGACCATTACTACTCTACACCTTAAGAGCGCACAAAACCACCTGCTACGTTCCTAGACGAGTTATGTAATCCCCCATTATTATATATATAAAAAGCTAATAATTAAGAAGTTATTAGAAATATTAGAAAATGCGCTAAGTGATGTGCAACAATGTCATGAAGGACAATTTATTTCAGTTTATTTCAGTTTATGGGAACGGAAGCGCTACATTGTAGCACAGAGATAAGTGATACTGCAGATGTCAAGTCACAGGTGGTCACAGACAGTCACGTACCGAGATTACGCAGAAATAAGCTCGCAACAAAGTGTTTATGAATAGCTTCAAGATAGCAACTATGTATCATGAATAAATTCAAGTGAAAGCAGACATTATCTGCAAGTTCCCACAGACTTGTGAGGGGGTAGGGATGTTATAAAAAGCCCGGGAGCTCCACTCACAGTCGGTTAATCCATCGTTCAGCTTTAGCATTGCAGTTCGTTAGATAACTCGCTTTGTACAATTAAGTAATTAATTTCGACTTAGAATAATAATTCAAGATTGTCAAAATTCAATGTTCAAATCTATTTAAGACAAATAAATGTGTTAAGAAGTTTGGAATTCTTTTTAAAAAAACCGCTCCCAAGCCACGAACCTTAACTGACGTAGCCGGAAGAAACGTCGAAATACCAGGTCAACTACCACTCGCGGAGAGTGGGGAGATTCGCCTAAATACCAAAAAGGAAACAAACAAAAAATATATAACGCACATCACCCACGATTATCTATTAGTAAATTACAAGGAAAATAACTAAACTTTCTTGATACACATATACAACTAAAAATATTAAATTTAAGCTATATTATACAGTACAAATTGGCTGTAGATCCGCGAAGTGCGCATTTCGCAGTTAACACGTAAGAAAACTCAGTGAACAAAAACAGGAAAAGTAATACTTAGCATTTGCCAATAGTAAGTATGTTATATTTAAAAATATCAAATGTAAATTTAGGTTATCCAGTTAGTACAGGTGTTAAATTTTAAAGTATTAAGTATAGGTTTACTTCATAGCAAGAATTAATTTAAAACATTAAAGGCAGGTTTACGGTGTAGTCAACATTAATCTAACGTATTACAGGTAGATCACATTATATTAAGCATTAAAGAAGTGTACACAGCGGCACTAGCGTAACCAGCGGAAAATCTTCGACTTATAAAAAAAGAAACGGGTCACATACCTCTCTGCGCCGGGTTGTTTATCTTACCAACCGACGGGGGGAGAGGAGGAAGTCAGCATAGTAGCGTAGCTGCCATCGTAACTCCAATGGTCCACGGCAAGCAACGAACAGGTGGGTCTATACCCAAACAAAAAAGAAACTCAATTTGGCCTCCCATCACAACCAGGGGACGACTAAGTCCCAGGACTTCCAGTCCCCTGGACGAAAGCTAGAATAATTAATAAAGAGCAATTATTTTAATGTCGTCGAAAAATATGTTTTTAATAAAAACCCTCATAACTTACCACACAATGTGTGCGCGAAATTTCTACAACGCAAAACGAAACAGGAACAACCAAAAATCTATTAACTGTTTTCGTGTTCAGAGTCAAGAGCCAGAATGAATATTAATTTTGTGTTCTTAGCGAACGAAGAAACGGATAGCGCACGCCCTTATTTTCAACAAGTTACGTTGAGACAACAGAGAAAACCTATTCTACGTGGTCGTAATATCTAACAAATTGAAGGTTACCTAACGACATGCTAGGAATTATTACATTATCGCATAACTTTCGTTCTAACGCAAATAGGTTTGAAGAATAGAGAATAGCAACGTAGTTTATGTAACAAAATTTATCGTACAGCGGACTTATGATTAGCAAGAGAAATTTTACAGAATGTAAACTATTGAATTTTTGTTTTTAACAAAAAAAGGGATTTTAGGTGAAAATTATTAAACAGCCTGTTGTTATTCACAGGTTTAAGGATTTATAAGGGGAACGGAATTGATTGAAATGAGATAACCAATGAAACGACGAAAATGAACGTATCACACCTTCACAGCGTCCTTGTATACACTGCTTCAAATCCCTCCGATCAAAGTCCAACTAAACTCCTCACCCCAAATCCGAAACTTCAAACAACGCTTACCAATTATCCTACACGACAAAACACTTCACTATAACGAATACCGTACTCTCTCCAAAACTGACATAAAATGCCGAATACATAACTCGCTACTCCATTCCTGGCAAAATCTTTAATTCCACTCTACCACCGGCAGATATACATTTGATATCTTCCCTGACATCACAAACATCCCTCTACATATTCCTTTCTCTAATCCCCCTACAATGTAATTTCTGCCCAGCCATGGTAACTTCCGTGATAAGCTTTATGAAGTCCATTAAATTTTTTCCCTTCACTGTCCTTGCAACAATCAATCGCTAGAAACCCCACAACACCTGATATATTCCTGTCTCTTAACCTCTCAACTACAAATCAACCTCAAGCAATCTACAAACTTTGACCTGTTCTTCCCACTTCCTAACATAAACTTCCTAGTCACTAACTACCCTAAAGAATTCAACTATTTACTAAATAAAATCCTCTTAACCAAACCCACCACCCACAACCAGCGGCACTAACACACAATATACACTCTTGCAATTTACAACTACGTCATACTTACACTCGCACTATGCACGCAATCAGCACTACTCCACGTGCACAGTCGACGACTAAGGTAGGGACACAAATTCCCCTCACCAGAACTTCAAGAACCCCAGTTGTCTTTGAATTATTTATTCTAAGTTCTTCAAATAGATGTAAATATTTATAATACACGGCTAGTATGGGCTCTGGCCTAGGTATATAGTACACAACAATAAACTAATTTATTTATCTACCTATCTATCTATTCAAGCGTAAAAAGGAGTTAATTTATCAACGACCAAAGTTTCGTGAAATTATGTACACAAAAGACTACGCAAACGTAAGTTTAGCCTCCATTAATTGATTTAAAGATTGTTTGAGAACATGCAATTGATTTGTGAATAACTTATCCTTCTTGTCATAATTAGAACTTTTACTATTCAAAATGAAAATGTATAACAGTTCAAAGGTTAACTGTCACTTTAATAAAGATTTTAAAATTGTTTCAGATATCTCTTGCGGAAGGCAGATTAATACGTTCACTATGAATTCCAATTCCAGCACGGAGGGCAGCTG
>JARFIW010000403.1:0-44730 GCA_036346225.1 Platerodrilus igneus
TAACTATATACAAAATATACGTAAAGTGATTCTTTAAATTACTATAACAAACTGAAAAATAAATCCCAATTTATACAAAAACCTGATACAAATTAGAACTAAAAGCGGCCATTAATTATTAGAACAACCGTGAATCCAGACATGAAGCTTTGTCTTGAAAGTATTCCGCAATATAGCGTAAATCAAGCACTATTATTTATTTTTATTACCGCCTGCGAAATATTTTTAAAATCCTTTTAAAAACCAGGAGACAACAAACGCAATGTTTTACTTTTACGCCTGATAATCAGTAAACTGACTGGAAGGGTGCTAACACTGATTGCCAGTCGAGAAGATTTGACCGAGTGGGTGGAATTCAAACGTATCCTAATTGCATATTTCGGAGATCAGCGGAACATCAAATGTCTAGTCCGCGATTTAATAAACCTACGAATGAAAAATAACCAATCATCCTATTAATTCGGTATGAAATATCAAGACATACGAAGTTTAATTCTGACAAAACTAAAAATCGAAGAGCCCCCAAAATATCCGATTATTGTAAACAAAAATGTACGAAGAAATGGCACTAGCCACTTATATAAACGCACTACCGGAACGGTTATCAGACAAAATACGATTACAACATCCCCAAAATTTAGAGGAGGCAATGAAATTATAGAGGAAGAAAACGTTATGTATTACCGAAACAGACTATATAACCCTAACGTAAATAAAAACTACTCACTGATAAAAACCATACAAGCCGCAAGACAAATATCCACACAACCGAAATTTACACCCTTTAACGTACAAACGAATCAACCATGAATTAACAGCTCAAACTCAAATAACACAAATTTCAACAATCAATTCGACAATTTCCAAAACCAACACTTAACTCAAATTTTACAAAACCCACATTTACACCAAGGTTTAACCAAAACGTAAACAAACCAAGGCAAACATTCAGCGCACACCCCAAGACAAACACACCGATGACAAACAACAATAACAACCCCAATAGTTATTACAAACCAACTTCTATAGACACTTCATCACACCAGACAAAACACGAAAATATCACAAAGCAAACCAAATTATAATCAAAAACAAAATTTCACTTCCGAAGAACTATTCCACCAAGAAGCGGAAGAATTTAATAATAATCATGACAGGTATAATTATACAAACTCCAGTAGAGACGATGAACCAAGTCATTTAGAAAAATACGAACGTGACGACCCATGTGAAAATTACGAAAAGGACAATGAGGAAAACGCGTGTTCAAATTTTCAATTAGACCGATTCAAATACAACCAAACGCAATTAATTTAAATAACATCAACAACAAATCTTACCATACATAGAGATACCCCACGCAGAACTTAAATTATTAATAAACACAGGATCTTCAAAAACACTAATTAGTTCCCGAACCGTACAAAAACATTATTTAGATTTTGGAGAAAGAAAATCCTTTGAATTCAAAACAGCCCACAAAACAACATTACATCAATTTATAGCGAATATACCTTTACCAAAAACTTTTAACGTAAAAACGAAACATAAATTTTGCATTTTTAAATTTAACGACAAATACGAGGATTAATAGGCATGGATCTTCTAAAAAAATTAGGAGCAAACATCGCAAAACCGCTTATTAAGAACAAAATACGGACAAATCCCCATTAAATTTCAAAACAGTAATATACAAACCGAACAAAATCTACACCATCAAACCCAGGACAGAGCAACAAATAAAAATTTTAGTAAATTCAAAAAACGACGTAGAAATTATAAACCACATTCATTCCAACCCGGAGTAAAAACACCCACAACATTAGTACAAATAAAGGACAGTTACGCCACTACAACAATTTTAAATGACTACCCCATAGAACTATCATTGACAAATCCAATAAACATAGATAAAGTAAAGGAGATGGAAATCGACGAAGAATAGAAAACGCTTTAAGCCCTACGAGAGACGACAGAATGTTAAAAGAAAACTTAATTAACATCCGTCCTAATGAAGATATTAATAGCGAAGAAGAGAGAGCAATCAAGAAATTATGATTCGAATACCGAGATATATTCCACTGTGAAGTAATACCTTTAACTTTTACTAACACCGTCAAACACAACATGGAATTAACAGATAACAAGCCAATCTTTACCATAGCATATAGACAACCTGGGGCAAGTCAAGAAGAAGCTGATAAACAGGTAGCAGACCTGTTGAAGCAGGATATAATCCAACACTCAAACTCACCATGGAGCAGCCCCGTATTAATAATACCAAATAAATTAGACGCCTCAGGCAAACGTAAATATCGAATGGTTATAGATTATAGAAAACTTAACGAGAAAACTGTAGACGACAAATACCCACTACCCAATATCACCGAGATTTTGTAACGAATACGATTACATGTTTCATTTAATGTACGCTTTTGTTATAAATATTTATTTAACAAAGATTCTTTACTGTACAGAAAACACCAAATTCCTATTTCAACAATATAATATCTATTTGTTACTTAGAACTCCATCTATGTTTATAGACTTGAAGTAGAATCTAGGTTTCCTTTTATCTGTGTATATGTTGATGCAACAATCCAGTTCTGCGCGTGCTTGAGTAATAAATTGCTTCGATACTAAAGTTCGTCATTAAAAGTACGGATGTGATCGCATAAACACGTTTGTGGCAAGGTATACTAGCAGGTTTCTTGGAAAACATGCAGTCTCAAAGGCAGGTTGCATGGTCACAAAGAATACCGTTGTACCAATTCATAGTTTAACTTTAGAGTAAACATTATCACGGTAGGTCAATAATTTTCAATTTTGCATTTAAATCATTTTCTCGATTCTTTTCAGCGCAAGTTGTATATACGTAATATATAAAGTATTTTTAATTATGGAATATGGCACAATCTAATTGTTTTGTAACATTGAAACGCAAATCTTTTCTTGTTATGCAGTATTGAAAGTTCAAATTCTCGAGTGTTGCAATCCTATAAAGTATTGAGGAATTTTCCGTTAATTTTGTTTTGTATAGAAGTCAAACTGTAATGCCAAACACGTGTGAACCTCGCGCACCTGTTGTTGTAACTGCATACGATGGTTAACGAACGATAATGTCTAGAGGATTATTTGGGGTGAGTGCCTTCCAATTATATTCTTGTTTCTCCGAACCACTACTGAAAATGTAATAATTTTTGTAAATTTTATATAGTGATTTAAATTGGCACACGTAATTTTTTGTTCAGAATATAATAGTTAGATATCGTATAAATGTTTGTAAAAACGCAAAGAAATTTCTATAAGATAACCTTATTTGAATTTAAAAGGTTACACTAAAATGTGCTTGTAACTAAGCAGGTGACACGTTCGTATTTGTTTGTCACATTATAATATCTAGTTTTTTTGACAGCACAATTGAAATACAGATTAGTTCAGACCATAAGTATATTTGACCTTTGATTCAAGAAATAAATTAATTAAAAATGTAATTTCTGCAGTTTATGAAAAGTCAATATATTTAATTAATAATATGTAAACCAAAACAGGATCCTCTTTCGGTATCAAACACAAGTTGTAGAACATTATTAGAAACACATTAATTTTCCTAAAGAACTATAATGAATTGGCACTTGCAAAATTCATAGATGAAAAGCTTCAATACATGTAAAATTGTACAAATGATGTGTGTGTATATATATATATATATATATAGCGACGTTGATTCAAAAAATAACTATTATCAAATAATCAGTTATTGTGAAATCTACGTTTCGACTTATATATACAATCAACGTTGCTAATTTCACGTTCGTTATATAAAGATTAGATCTATATATATATATATATATATATATATATATATATATATATTGCCGTGTAACTTCGCTCTAGTCCTTACAGATTTGAAAATGATTAATTTACCAAAATCGAAAATTTCACAAAAAGGAAAATTTTCAAAAAAAAATTCTTACCCAGATTCTGCTTCCATCAACTTTGATTTCTTCAACCGCTCCCTAGCTAGCTCAGTTGGGGCTCCTCTTGGATACCTAGATTTACTATCATACTCTTTACCGTTCACGCATACTCTCAATAAAACCATAAAATAATACAACAATCATACAATATTTATTTACCACTATTTACGAATAATAATTCAAGATTATGTACATTTCAGTGCTCAAGTTACACCTCAAGAAATGATATCTTTGTAAAGTCCTTGTTTTTAAATTGAAATATCGAACACATTTAAAGTAACAGGAGTAAATGGACCCTAAATAATACCCTATTTATATTTTTTCTAATTATTACACTCTGGAATATGGTGAGCTCATGATAACTCAGTTTATTTCTTTATTGTATGCTTTTTACTTTGCATACTCTTACTACAAACACAGAAAAAAACCCATGTACTTTTAACAATAAAAATTTAAATTCATGAGGAACGTTAATAAGCTTTACGTACACCTTTAGATTTATATTCAAATACCATCATAAAAGTTAGTTGTACGTATTCTTTTCAATACGCAAAATAACGAAAAATACCATCAAAGTTCACTCTCACACATCACAAATAATCTCCACAGTTTATAAAAAAACATCAAATTCTAATGCGTTACCTGGAAAAACTTGAAGATTCCATCTCTGTTGACGATGTATTATGTTCCTGAACCCTCGGTCTAGTGATTATGCGCTGCTTGCGCCTTCAGCTATTTATAGATGAACGCCATCTACGTTGCGCTGCATGCTACTCATTCAAGATCCATCTCAATAACCAAATCCAAGTATTGTACACTTGTTATTATTGCATAATTTAATTTACTTTACGTTACGAGCTTGTTACAGTATACGTTGTACCTTAGTTAAATATAAATAAACTCAACACTATCCGCGTTCAAAGTATAAGGTCACAACCATCTAACACTGTACTATTTAATTTATAAATTTTAATACTTACAAGCTTGTTAGTAGATTTTTGTACGTCGTAAGCGATGCAAATTAAAGAAGTTAAAGAGAAACTTAATAACTCCCCTTTCATATTTATAGGATTCAAAATGTAACCTCTCCAAACCCTCTTAACGCGAAAAATTTAATCGAACTAACTCTTTTTTCAAATTTTGTATAACCGTTTTCGAACTCCCCGAAATTTAGCTCGTCGATACGCTATTTTCCGAAAAACCCGCATTCATCTGTCCCGTGCTCGTCTGTTGTACAACTAACTATTTAGACCAATGATACTTTTTAGTGACGTCTTAAAACCCCGCGTGTATTAACTCTATTCCTCTCTTATGCATATTGCATGTTTCCATCTAACCTTGTTTGAGTGGTAGAAAATCGATATTACTGTCCGCATGCTATCTACCCCATGTGGAGTTGTATACGTGCTTTGCGACTGTCGGTTGACCAATATTCTTTGAAACTTGCTAGTTATCTACAAAAATAAGGGAAACATGACCTTTCCAAAACATGCAGGTGTTCAATTAACGATCGTTTTAAAATAATATTTCTAGGAGTTTGCGTTTCAAGGTATTTCATATATTCGATGTCTGTTTGTTTGTTAGTAAAGCTTTTCACCTTGGAATTATCGATTTTTCATGCTTTGATGCGTTTTCTGACTTTATAACCCTTTGAATTAAACTGAATTAAATTAATTAATAATTTTTATTGGCTTATACAATTTGTTTTCTTTACAAACCTACAAATTTTTAATCCCTAAGTATAAAATTATGGTATTATTTGTTACTTTAAATTAAATACACGAAATAAATTTCGCACGTAAATTATGGGTGTTTCCTCTATACAGGGTGTTTGAAATTGCAATGTTTATACCCAAATTTTAATCCTTTAAATCCACTACAATTTTCTTTAAATCAATAGAAAGTGCATTAAGTTGTTTTAAAGCTTTCTTTTATTGAAGTCAACAATAATTTTTTTATTAAAGCAAGCAACCAAATTCATAAAATTTTTGTAGTATAAAAGTAAAGGTTATCGATATTGTATTGGTAAGATTTTTTTGAGGTATAATCTTAACTAGTTAATCTTTTTGGAATGTATTTTTTGTGATAAAATGATAAGGCTCTAATGTAGCCCTAGCTCTAAAATGCTATGAAGTGATTAAATTTTTAGATAGTACGAGATCGTCGTTCCAATTCCAGTTTGCAGAGTCACAAGTAAGTATTATATTTCTATGTTTTGCTTGTTAAGGAGATTTTTTTCTTTTCGAAGATTTCCGTATCTTATCTTCGGATTGTTACTCATTATAGCTATTATTAAGATACGGTGGCGTCCATTAAAAATTCTTTTATTATCGTATACCATCCTACGGCCCTAGCTCATAGCTCTGCCCTAAGTTGAAGAAGCTTAGCTGGCTGGAAGATCTCTTTAGAGGGTCCTATTATACTCAAAGCCATTTCCCATACTCTTTACCCTGGGCTTAAACCTTAGACAGGAACCCCTCTCAATTTATATCCCTATAAAGTAGAGTAGTTACATTATATAAAAAAAAGTGTAACAATTTTAGACAAATTAGAAAAGTGTCAATATTTTTCGACATTAGACCTCGCCTCAGGATATCACCAAGTAGAGATGGACGAGAAGGACACAACGAAAACAGCATTTAGTACACCTAAAGGACACTACGAATACAAACGTATGCCGTTTGGATTAAAGAACGCACCCGCCACCTTTCAAAGAGTCATAGATAACAGTTTAAGAAGAATACACAACGAAAAATGTTTTGTGTACCTAGACGATATAATAGTATATCCTTATCACTCGTAGAACACATTGAAAGATAAAGAGAAGTTTTCGAAAGATTGAGAAAAGCCATTTTAAGGTTCAATTAGACAAAAGCGAATTCTTACAAAAAGAAGTATCATTTTTAGGACACATAATAACCCCACAAGGAATTATGCCAAACCCAGACAAGACGAACGCAGTACTAAATTACCCCTTACCCAAAACTAATAAAGAAATTAAAGGATTTTTAGGACTTGGTGGTTATTAGAAAAAATTCATCAAAGGTTACGCACAGATAACCAGACCACTAAGAAATTGTTTAAAAAAAGGAAATCACATTGAACACACTCCAGAATTTATTAAAGCAGAAGAAAAAATTAAATGCATACTTACGAATCACCCTGTATTAGAATATCCACATTTTTCGAAACCATTTATATTGACAACCGACGCATCGAACGTAGCACTGCGCGCAGTATTGAGCCAAGGAAAAGTAGGTAGCGACAAACCAATCACCTACGCATCTAGAACATTAAACGAGACTGAGCAAAAGTACAGCACAATCGAGAAAGAATTATTAGCAATAATTTGGGCCACGAAATATTTTAGACCATACCTTTATGGAAAAAAATTCAATATATACACCGACCATAGACCATTAGTATGGTTATGCAAACACAAGGAACCTAATTCGAAACTACAGAGATAGAGGATCAGATTAGAAGAATATGATTATGAAATCATATATAAAAAAGGAATTTATAATAATAACGCAGATGCACTAAGTAGAGTACAACTCAACGTAATAGAAACAGAGTCAATTATAGGTAACGTAGACGAAACAGAAATAAATGAAGACCCAGAAGAAATAGACACTATTCACTCAACACAAAACGAGGAACCAAAAACCGTAATTAAGATATTAAACGAAGCTATAGACATAAAACCAAATAAATTCATAATTTCCGAAGTTTTAACCAACCCTAATCCAGTAAAATACACAAAAATAGATAATAAGAAAATATATCAAATTCAAATAACTAAAGACGATAATGAAGAGCAGATAATTATAATTCTAAAAAAATATAGCCCAGATAAAAAGCGTTTTTACTTTTATTTCACCACTGAACACTTATACAAAAAAGTCTCAGAATTATACATCAGAACTCTGGCCCCGAAATTATTAGATGTACAAGAAAATTAATAACATTAGATGTCGCTGACGAAATAGATGATGTAATTAGAAATCAACACGAAGGTAAAACCAACCATCGTGGAATCAACGAAACCTTAAAGCAACTCATAAGGAGATACTACTTTAAAGATATGAATGAGTTAACCACGGATTTTATTAACCAATGTGAATTATGCGACAAAGCGAAACACCCCAAAAGTACCCTTAATGTTAACCAATACACCAGATAAACCTTTTCAAAAATTACATGCAGACACTAGTAGTCGAAGCGCAAAACTTTTTAACAATTGTAGACGGCATTTACCAAAGTAGGCCAAGCGATACCCATCACTTCCACGAATAGTATCGACGTAATCAAAAGATTCTTACAATATTTCACATTTTATGGCACACCCGAAACAACAACTTTAGATAATGGCAGCGAATTTAGAAATAAAACGATACAAAATACCCTGGAACTCCATAAGATAAAAATTCATTTTATAACCGAAAATCACCCAGAATCAAATGGATTATTTGAAAGACTACACCAAACATTGTTAGAACAAATCAAATTCTTTAGATTAACTTACAAGAAAGTACATATAACTAATTTAATGTCATACGCACTAATTGCTTACAACAGTTTTGGAAGAAGACTTTTTAAAAAGGCAGCTCCTAAAGGCCAAAACCTAACTCGTGTGCTGTTATTATTTACTACGAATTAATAATCACGTGGTTTTGAAGATAACTTAGAAGATCGTCTTTGTGTTGCACATAGCTGAGGACAGGTGACTTGATGAGTAAATTCAGGGACGGTTTTTCCAGTGCTGTAACCGCTTCCCAATGGAATTAGAAAGACCTCGTCATGGTCACTTCTGATAGGTTTTTCGATTATGAACCCAAACTTTGACTATTTTATGAACGATCGCACGAAGAGAACAGTGCTAAATTTTACATTCTGATTTTCCAGACGCATGTATATAATCACAAATAGGGGTTATCTGGTGCATAAGAACCCCTTCTACTTAAGCCTTACTGATTCTGAATCATACCTAAAGTTTACGACTCTTATTTCCTTCTAAGTTCGATAATTTAATTTAGTTTTGACGTATTCCTAATAGGCAATCCCAAAGCATTTCAGTTGGTTTAGTTATCGATATTGCGTCAATCCATTATTAAGTCTAGCAGTAGGTAAGCAGGGTATGTACGAGGCCAAAAGTGCAATTTTTCCATGTATTTTCTTATGGAAAAATCTAAGGTTCGTTCTGGTGATTTTTGTACCAAGCATAAAAATCCCCATAAGGAGTATCGTAAGATCAATTCAGGTTACTTTTCAACCAACACATAACGGAGGGGTCTATTACATTCAGTTTTTAAGAATATGATATCACTAATATAAACTATATACAATTTTATTATAGATAATATATTTACAATAAATATTCTATATTTGCAATAAGTATTATATTTCTTCTTGGTCCATAATTGAACAATGTCCAACAGGTTAACCTAAATTGACAATTCTAAACCCCTTATATACTTTCGAGGCCGCACCTGGCCGTCTCAGGCCGTATAAGGCAATTTCTCCCTATGAGGCAATTTCAGCCTATGAGGTCAACGCCGCGACGTTGACCTAACCTATCAATTTTTCCTGCTATCTAACCTAAGTTTGCACAAGTACCACTAACCTAACCTAACTCTTTATTTATAAAAGGCTATGACGTCACTACGACCTTGGAAAAGTAGCAGAAACTAGGTAGCCAAGAGTATAGCAGAGTGGTGATTTTACCTATATGAGTAACCAGTTCATATACGTAAAATCACCACTTCCCTATGCTCTCGGCAACCTAGTTTCGGCTATTTTTCCAAGGTCGTGGTAACGTCATAGCATTTCATAAATAAAGAGCAATGAATACTATTCTAAAATGTTTTATTCTGATATTATACATAACAAAATTTAAAAATATTTAATGCCAAGCATGGAGCCATTCAAACTTAATTTTAATACAAAGTTATACACAGAAAACAGTCCTTTCTCGATAAAATTAAAACCACTCCAAACAAACATAAAGAAAGGACTGTCTTCTGTGTATAACTTTATATTAAAATTAAATCTAAATGGCTCCATGCTTGGCATTAAATATTTTTAAATTTTGTTATGTATAATGTCAGAATAAAAAATTTTAGAATAGTTTTACATTGCTCTTTATTTATGAAAGGCTATGACGTCACCACGACCTTGGAAAAGTAGCCGAAACTAGGTAGCCGAGAGAATAGCAAAATGATGATTTTACCTAAATGAAGAAAACTATTGTGCAGATTTAAGATGATAATGTTATTTCTTACTGTTACTAGATATGCGAATTTTTTCGCAAGTGCGGTGGCGGTTGTGGGGTGGAGGATCTCGCACTCTGATCGGCGTGTCGAGAGCAAGCTCCATGCCTGGAGCTAAAAAATGCTTAGTTGAAGAAAGCTATTGTACAGATTTTTGTTACTAGATGTGGGAATATTTGCGGCGACCTCGGGATGGATGATTTTTGTATCTGGCAAAAATGGTCTTTTTGGGCCTTAGAATTTCCCATGTTAAATCCCATAAGAAAACCTGTTTTTTGTGCTCGTACGAAGGTAGCTTATCTACTCGCAAACATGAAGTTGATTAATATATGCGAAAACCAGATTTTCGAGGATGTTAATGAGTAACTAGCGAGCGAGTCATAATATAATTTGAAAACAAGATGTCATTTTTAATGAATTAGAAAAAGGAAAACCATTGTAAATTGCAATTATTTGGTTGATTGGATGGAATTTCTATTTTAAACGGGCTGAACTAATGTTAAGCCAAAGGCCAATGCTTTGTTTGAAAAGAAACTTGAGGATAATCGTGCGTACATGATAGTTAAATTATTTTGATAGGAAAATCATAGGTCTCTTGGATTTGGAATGTACTACTTCTGTAGTTGGATCTTTGCTAAACCTTTAATAAAGTAGTTGAAATTAAAATTTTTTGTTCAGATAAAAGAGAAATATCTACAACTAATGGCTCTTTAAAAACTGTTTTAAGGTTAGTAGATTTACCAATTTGTATAGGAAAAAATGTCGTATTCTTAATACTTTAGTTGTTTGATCGCCTTCGCACGCTTTCATCTTTGGCAGTGATTTTACAAATTTATTCGAATTGATAGCAGATTTTAAAAGCAATTCATGGATAATACAGGCTGAAGTGGGAAGCATGTAGCATGTGTTGGCCAATCTGCAGTGCCTTTGAGCAAAGTTAGTAGTTTGTTGAATATAGATAATTTGTCTGAGGCCCAGAAAGTGCAAACTCAGGCTGCAATTGATTCATTTAGTGAAATTAGTAGGGAAGATAGATTAGGTTGTTACATTTATTTTCTACGGTAAAACCGTATCCATTTATTTTATTATTCATTCACCTCCATTCCGTTGCTACTCTTCAATACGCCAACGACATCCTGTATATCTCACCTGTTCACAATAAATACGCTTTCCGATAATTTTCAATTTTAAAATTATTTATTTCGAAACGTAAAGTTTATGCTAAAATTAAATAGTCAATACCTTGTTTTAGGTATCCGTTAACTTGTTATACATTACGACCGCGTATAATTGATTCTTATGTGAGTCCCATCTAAAGGCTCTTTGAAACGACGTATTGAACTATCCGATAAAACCGTGTTTTCGAGTTTTCTAATCTTCTTTTTGGTGTGCTGATAGCGAAAGGATCGAAGCTCGAATTCTTGTTATTTAAATAATTTCAATTTGATTCTGCAGTTTGTCCTTATATGTATTTTTAAATTATATACTTCAAGAGCGATGCACGTTTTTTTATAAGAAGTGCCGCTCTTGACTGCATCGCTCTTAGCTGGAGGCCAAATTGCTTGTTATGTAGGCCCGATTATTCTTTGACGTAGATCAACTGCTTTTGCGTGCAGACCGCTGTTGTAATTACGGTAGCAGCATGGTTGTTGCTGACTACCGCGGCGATGCTGTGCTGATCCGTTTCTGATGGATGGCAAGATAAGTATCCCGACACATGTATGTGACTTGTTTTCTTTTTTTAACATACCAAAGGATAAACCCAATTCGCATCGTGCTGACAAACCATTTTACCTCTCATCCGAACGAAGAAGTATTTCTGTGAAAAATGCTCGCCTAACATTTTTCAAGCGGACCGTGTCGAGATTCGAACCCGGGACCTTGGGCATAATAGTCACACGCATACCAACTACGCCAAGGAGCCGCATAAACATTAATCTTAGATATTCGGCTAGTCTTTTAGTATTTGGTCGTTGTGTTTCGGTAAGTGATAAGTTCTACGAGGCAGAAGTTATACCGAAAGACGACGTTAAAGTCCCTTTTGGATCGTCAAAGTTTATGCAGGTTTTAAGGATGATAGAGTGAGTTTACGGCAAACATATGAGTATGCAGGCCACCAACATAATCTAAGGAGGCGCGATATTTCCTTTAATGTTGGTGATAACCTTTGTCGATCTAATAAGGTGCTTTCTAAAGGTGGAAAAAATGTTCCTCGAAACTAGCGCCAAAATTTGTGTAGGGTGTTGTCAATAACAAAATTGCAAATGTAGTTTATGAATGGAAGAATCAAGATGGGTCTAAAGCAGGCCGTTGGCATATAAAGGATTTAAAGTCATTTTCTGCCGTAGATGCTGGAATATTAATTTCTGAAGATTAAATTATTCTAGTCGAAGTATGAGTGTGTACCGTTGGTTTGGTTTTGAAGGTGCTTTTGTGAAATTTCCTTTTGATTTCAAGCGTCAACGCCAAATATTTAATAGAGGTTTAAATAGCAAACTATTGAGAATATAATCCGTTATTTTTTTATAGTGTTTAGAGTGCGAGTGTGATGGGCGCAGGATTTGCGAGTGAGTTGTTGGTAGTGAGAATGCTGTAGTGTGTGCCTCATTGATAATTTTTGTGTCAGTAAGAGATGTCAGAGAAACCATTATGGTTATTCCTTCATCAGAGCCTGAGTGCTCACAGGTCACAGGTACGCGATGTTTGTTCTTCGTTGAGTGAGCGTCGTTTGCGTTTGCTTTAAATTTGTGGAATTTGCAAATCTCGTGGAGATTTAATAGCAATGTTTTAGATGGTGTTGGCGTTGGGTGAATGAAAGGGATATTGGAGGTCGACGCCTCTAAGCAGTGTGGTTGAAAGTAGTAAATGTTGAGGTTGGTGGAGCTGTTTTTTTATTTAGAGAAGATAGAGCAGAAAGGTTGTATAGTGAATTTTGTTTTGAGAGGCTGGTGAAGAGAATTTGTGTGGTAAAGATTGCTGGAGGTGTAAGTATACCGCTAGTTTGAGAGAGAGATAATTTTGTGACGCCAGATTTTGGTTTTAGGTTTTAGATGCTAATTTGTTGTTATAAGAAGAAATAGTTTCTTAAAGTATAGAAGTCAGGTAGTGGACGCTTGTACGGATTATTGTGATTAGAGAATTACGTTGGTAAGTAGTCCCAATCGCTTATTGTGAGATTTTGTATTTCCCAGAATTCAGAGATATAGTTCGGATAGATTTAGAGATTACAGCTGATAAGTGTAAATACTAGGTGTACCAACACTCCTTTTCAATTTGGTTTACCTACTGCGTGAACGCAAACGACGGGTAAAGCGCGGAAGTTCTGTCCATCACTAGCCGCGTCTTTGGATATCTAGTCGCTATGGAGCGTTTCACAGGAACGGAGCGAACGTGTTGTGTGCGTGAATATTACAAAACAATAATTTTGCCGTTATAGCGTCACGTAAATGAAGCGCCGAGTACTCGACTCATTAAACCATGTGTACAAAAATTTAAAGAGACTGGATCGACGATGAGCAAACCACGGACGGGTCAACCAAAGTCATCGAAAAACGACCAAAATGTGGAGAGCGTCAATCAGTTCGAGCGAATCCCTCTGTTTGCAAAAGAGCAAGTGTCTTAAATGTTCCTAAAAGTTCCCTACATCGCATAATGCGTAAAGACGTATCTCCACCCCTACAAGATACAGTTGGTGAGTTAAAGCCCACAGATGGCGTTGTGAGACTTAACTTTGCTAACCAAATCGTTAATTGATTTTCGTCCTTTGACAACATTTTGTTCTCGGATGAGGTGCCCCCACCCCTATTTGTATCGCTTTTAAGTCTAATTACAGAATCACCTCCATTCTCATGTTCACTGCAGAGTCCGTAATTCGAGCTAGCTGACTGTACAGATGCGGCCAACAGGTCAACTTCTTTGTCTCAGATACTACATTCAATTCAAGTTTGCGTGATACTAGCGCCACCAACGTGGGGCTTCCTTTCAGTTACGTTACATTGACGTCGCAAACATTTCAAATTTAGTTGGAATTAATTGCCCGAACGATGAAATAACAATATATTGACTTAAATGGACCTTCGTTACTTGAAAATGAAATTGCAAGTTAATTTCTTGGTAAAATTAGATGCTGTTTTGATGGTATTTATGTATGATGGTTGTTGTCTAAAGTATAGCTACGTGTGGAGGTGTAAGAATTCGACATTTCCTATTATAAATTATTTTATAGTTAAGGATCAAAGTATGAGGAATCGCAGATGAACTGATTGCACAATTTTCCAATTGTTTTGCATGTATTTTGTTATAGGAATACATATGTCTTTAACCCAACTATTAATGTAAGTACATTTAAAAATTGTTTTATGCCTATTTGTTCACAGAAATGCAGCAATAATGTTATTTTAGAATAGATTTAAACAATCTCTCCTCTAAACGGTAACAACTGACAATAATTCTACCCAGGCTGCATGGCAAATATCTAGCCCCGCGCGAGCGCAAGTTCACATATTTTATTGTACGCCGCATTTTTGTTGCCCCAGCGGGAACATCAAACTGTATTTAATGTTTCTTACAACTACGTTACACTCACCTTAAACTATTAATTGGTCTTATTACATTTTGATGTTCAAATCCTGGTATATTGACCCTAACCGCGTGGGTCACCATCATATTAAGTTTTTGTATCGCTACATGTTAGGATGTTTTTGTATTACCAATTCATATATAACTGATCACACTTCTTTCCGTTTGGGTGCAATTAACTTATTTTCACTCACTGTAAATCATTTTAATTGCGGTTAGCATACCATAAATAATTTCAATCTACGGTTAATAATGAGATTATTATTCTCTTGCTTTGTATGTAATGTGCATTGTGTTGTAATATGTTGACATCCTTTAAGCACCTAGACGTAACCGAAAGGCGAGTAGAAGTTTATAAGGTTAAGAAACGCACGGGTCCGACAGAAAGAAAAAGGACGATTAAAGTGAAGACCCGCACGAATCACAATTACAAAAAGAAAAAAAAATTGAACCAAAGAAACGTAGAAATACCAGGCTGACTGCCAAACGCGGAAAGTGGGGGGATTCACATAAATACCAAAAAGCGCATCACCAACGACTTTCTATTAACAACAAGAATAAATAAAGGATTCTATACAAACAAGCAAAAGAAATAAATTAAAAGTTACTATTTAAAAAAACAAGCAATTATATTATACGGACAATTTAGTAATTTAGATACGAAGTGCGCATCTCATATTTTACATTAAAAAAACTACTCAGTAAAGAAAATTAATGTGTGAAGGCTTTCGACAAACATTTTTAAAATTGTACATAATACTTGTTGAAAAATAAATTAATCAGTAAAGAAAATAAAACTTATGCGTTCTTTTAACAAGTATGTTTAAAAATAGTACATCGCACCTGTAGAGCGATTGTAATATCGATTCGCAGGAACAAATAATAGTCCTACAGTTTCAAGTTTCTTGTCACGTAACTACACCAAACGCTAATAAGAAATAATGCCTTGATATACACTAAAAGAAAAAAAGTTATATGCCTGCACGTGTGGGGATACTTAGCTTGCACGTCATTGGAAGTAAATCAGCATCGCCACGGTAGTTGGGATCCATTTACCGTGTTACCATAACGGCACCAACGATCTACAGGTAAAATCAGTTGGTTTGTGGCAAAGAACAGTCGGGGCCTACATAAAAACAATTCGGTCCACAGCTAAGAGCTAAAAGGAGAATCTTATTAGGATGGGTAAGCGCGGAAGAACTTACAAATGCACCCAAGATATCCACTACTTGTCGAAGAAAAAATCTGCATCGCTCTTGAACTACTAGGATGCGTAATATAGAAAAAAAACCTCAAAGCACAAGCTGCAGAATCAAATCAAAATTCGTTTAATAACTAGAATTCTAAATTCAATCCCCGCGTTATCAACCATACAAATGTGATTAGAAACTCGACACAAGCTTTATCAGCGAAGTATGATCCATTATTCCATCGAGTTTTTAAGTTGGAGTAGTATAAGAAGTAATTATGCTCTATCGGAGTATGTATCAAGCCGATGGATACTTAAAACAAGGTACCCACTATGTAACTTATAGCGCAAACTTTCTAATTTGCAACAAATGAGTTTTCATAAAACTATAATAAAGCGTACTTATAGTAGGAAGGTCTAATATGCAGGGTGTTGTTTAAGTATTGAAAGTAGAATCTTTGTGAATGAGGAATGAAATAAAAAAAATACGGTTTAATACATCGTCGGAAGGCGAACGTAACACATCTTATTGTCGTTGGTGGTCGAGACGAGCGCTATTTATTTTGTAAATTATCTTGTTCATTAGAAATGTGTATGTTATAGTTTTGTCCTATTGAGATGTGTTTGCATTTGCGGTTAATTAAGTCAATGTCCTGAATCATTACGTTACAATGTATTTAAAAGAACCAATATTATACTGTATTATCTGAATTATTTTTATAGATATACGATTTGAATTATTCTGATTAAATAAGAATCATTATTTATGAATTCCTTTATGCAAAATGCGTCCATATATTTTGCACCTTCAAAATTAAATTTCCATTCCTTCACATTTAATTTATTGTTAGCGTAACGCAATACATTATACTCCTCTTACAAACACGATTTTTCTAGAAATCCACTAGCCTAACGCCCTTAAGTCAGTTTCGTTGCAAGTACGATGTCAAAAGTCATTTGTCCATTCCTCAATTTAAAAAAATTAAAATATAAAAGTAAAAGATATAAAGTTAAAAGAAAAACATTCTTCAACCTTAAATTGAACAACACTACGAGTGCCACTAAACGCGAAAGATCGTGAAACGGCCTTCTCTGTTCCTTATTGGAATATAACACCCACAGAGGTAAGGCTCTTCATCCCGAGTACTGCAGTGTTAAAATGATACCACCTGAGGGATGGAGCACGTTACATCCCCCAGTCAAGTATTACCCCAACCCTCTGGGCATAATTATCGATTAGTGAATTTAGCCATAAACTACATTCGAAAACCGATCCCAGAACTGCTTTCTACGCTAAAATTAACTGAAGAAAGACGCAGTGAAATTAAAAATTGGTAGGAATATAAGGAATTAGAAATTTTTTGTTTTGGGATTGGAAGATGGGGTACAGAGATACAAATACAAGTGCTGTCAGAAATAGAGAAAAAGACCTGTCCAGTTCAGCAAATATGACTAACAGACGTCGGTCGGAAACCCTCTTTTTTATCTGAAGACCGAGGTTGAATATCCATAGATGAGTAGGTAAGTGCTATCAGGAGACTGTTCGAAGAATTATGCGTTGTGGTTCCTTAGAGAGTGGTCAATAGCGCAATAGAAGTAAATTACCTTCAAGACTAGATGTCAAGAGAGTAAAAAGAAAAAGTGTGGTGTCGACCTAATTGTCTGTGTTGTTTGTTAAATACGTATGTCCAAAAATCTAAATTCTTACCTTAAAATTAAGAACTAGCTAAAATTATCCAACTACACTCACTTAAAAAAATAATTTCTTCAAAATAAAAAATTTAAATTAAATTAAGTAAACTATGTGCTAACCAATATTTCGACTTAAAATGTTTTAAATTTCAATTATTATTTTCCTTGTTTAGAAGTCCCGTTCAGTTTCAAAAATTTTCTCTTGGCAAATCTGTTGGGATTGACCTATATTATCACTATTTCATAGAAGTACTTTATAGAAACTTTATCAATAATTAAAAATAAATTTAAAAATTCGAATATATAACCGGCCCTGAAGCACTCCGTCAAATTTCCCTCAAACTTTATATTCGATTAATAACTTACTCCATGCAGTCTGTAACGAGCATTTTTATAGTTTTAACATTTTACGCTTTTATACTCAATTCGTAAGTACCTTTCTGCAATTACTAGTTCTATATTTTATATTTATTAACTCGTGTGTAGTAATTTAAAGAAAGATATATTGAAAATTATAAACCGCTTGTAATTGATTATAAATTGCATCGTTCTTGTCTTGCCGTTCGTATACATTTTGTTGCTTATGTGAATATACAAGTCTAGATAAGAGACGATAAGAAGTTGTAATGGAACGAGTTGAATAAACAGATGAGGAGTCGTAGTTCGTTCTTGGTTGCTATATATTAATTACGTCGAAAAGACTGCTTTTTCTGGCTTTGAGAAAAGTGTAAATTAATGCGGGATCAATTTCGAATTGTTCCTGAACAAGCGCGGCACGATTTTAGTTGTCTTTCTTGTGAAATAAAAGTCGTATATTAACTGTAGCAGTGTGTAGTTCTAATTCCTTTTTGAAGGAAGTATGCTATATATGTAACGTGTTTGGTTGACCAGAAGTGTTGTGGTAAGGTCATTGACGGACGGTTTTTAGTGATACGCGTTGCTTTACTAACTGTGTTTTTTAGCTGATTTGTCTTTTTATATTTGAACTGTGTGTGCGATCTAGTTTTCGTGGTCCTTTTGTTATCAGAGAAGTGCATACTTTGGATTATCCAAGTACAGTTTTAAGTTTGAGTGCTTCAAAAACAAATGATGATACAGTTGTAGCAGGTGTAGTAGGAAAAAGGTTGCTTCTTATAAACAGGTATCTCATTCACTTGTAAAGACAGTTGATACTGTAGTTTCTGAATTTTCTAACCCCAACGAATCTACAATAGATCGTTGTTTGCGCAAATTTTTGTTATTCAAAAGCATTAGATTTTTCTTTGTTACCATAGGTAGCAAATAAAACACCTCGCGTTACTGTTAGTTTAATGCATTACATCGTGCCTTGAAAGCGTGATTCTAAATTGTTATTACCATTTTCTTTTTACGATTTGTGTTACAAAAGATTTCGAAATTATTGTCTCAGGAAATAGAGTTAACAAGAATTTATCAATGCTACATAGTTCCATCAGCATGATAATGTCTGCTGCTAACGCCAGTGAAATACATAGGTGTGATTAGTGTAAAGTGTAAGAAATTCCATCAACACCCTCACAGTCAAGAGTGAAGTGCTTCGTTAGTGCAGGACATCGTGAATCTCACACTTCCGTTGCAAGGAAGCGTTGCTGAAGGACTTTGTAAGTTGAACTATTTCCTACTTGTTATTACTTTAAATATCTATCCGTTGCTTTACCATATCTTTGTCGTTCTGATACCTTTTAAAATAGACTTGCCTGCTATTAAAAAAAAAAAAAAAAAGAAATCAATCCTACTGAATTACTCATATCTATTGTGTTTTACCTATTTATCTTTTGTTAACATTTTGTCTGATTTATGTTTAATTGGTGTGTGAGGAAACGTTTCTGCTACTCCCCAATATTACCTCACTTTGTAATAAAATTTTTTATAGTGCTGTTACCGTTGTTATATTATATAGATTATCCAAACAGTTTTTTTCTTACATTCTACAAAGTACTGAATAATTTAGACTTATCATTGCTGCTATGCTTATTCTTTTCTTTATTTCAGGTTTGCTGAACTTTTTTTTTCTTGCAGGTATTATCACTAACTCCTTACAGCCGCGTACATTGTATGTTGGTCTGCTTTCTACAACCCCCCCTAATCTCCGATTGAGCCCGGTCATTTCTTTGATTTTCTTTGTGTTACGCACGAATTACGTAACGTAACATTTTTGGCGCCCAACGTGACTGCCACGAAAAAACGTAACAAGTCGTGCGTCATAATTGTGTTTCCTCCAAAAAATTTCTCAATCCGGTAACTGTCAAATTATTAATTTTTGTTCACACCCTACTCGTAAATTCATAACTTAATCCCTTTTTATACAAAAAATCTACACTTCATATAAATTTTTATTTAAAATAATAAATTTCTCGTTTTCAAATCTAATCTAATCAAAATTTAATCGCCACTCGTTCCATTGGTAAATCATTAATCAATGAAAAATGAATAATCATGGCTAGATTCAGTGAACCTCTTAGGTCATAAAATATCAACCATGTTTACGTTCAAAACTCGCATATAAATTATAAAGAAACACAAACAAGCTTATAATATTACTTATAGCTTGATTCACCTGTTATAAGGTTCAGCATGTCCAGACTACACCAGTTTTCCATTTTTTAATAATTCCTTTTTTGCATCCTTTTGTAACCTTTTTTTATGGCCTCCACTAGTTGGATACAAGTGAAGCCTTATTGGTTCGCGGCTAAGTCTGGGAATTACCCCAAGGGTGAGCAATGAGAAAGGGTGTGGGGATGGTCTAAACTCTACAACAAGCTAACAAAAGGAAAAGGGGTTGAGCGCCACTGTATCTATATGGACGATAACACTAGAAATTCATTACTCCTATGAGAAGATACAGAAACTCATGGGATATAAGCACAATAAAAAACTTACTGAACTAATGTATCTGGAAACCTCTGGAACATACTTACAACCTCTTCAATCTCGAAGACCCTGAAAGGAAAAAATACACAACAAACTTTCTATTAAAAAGACACCGTTTGTGCTTTCTAATAAAAAAGCATATTAATAGTTACAGGTGGATAATGTTAAGATTACCACACCAAAGATATTTGAATCAAAAATGAATACCTAGAACAAATCAGTTGTAGCATATCTGTGTTTTTTAAATTACTTCAGCATTCGTCTACTTTCATTATTCAAAGATTTATTTTCTTTAAAAAAATTTTAGTAAAATTAATTGTGCATGGAATAAAAGACTTGAGTCCAAAAATGAAATTTAATATAGTTTCTCTCTTTTCGTTATTTTTTTAAATATGTCTACAAAAATGAAATAATAAAATTGGATTCTTTATACATCTGCCTTGACATAACAAGACCTTAAGTTTAATAATATTTTATAACAAGTTTCTAATACCAAATACTCAGATCTGTTTATTGGCTTACATATGTTTAACATTGAGTTTAATTTAAAAAAATTTGAATCACGTGCAGTTAACTTGGACAAATAACATTTCAACTCATTCAAGTATAATGAGCTTATAAAAATTTTGACATCTGCAAGTAATTTTCTAGAAAACAGGAAATGGACTTTGAAGTCTCATCAAGTCTCAACAAGTGAATGTTCTGCATATCTTACAAAATTATTGTAATAGCATTTCGTAACAATAATCTTCTACGCTGTTCTTTATGCACAAAATTTAATTTGACTAAGCAATCCCTGAATACAATTTATGTGAGCACACTCAAGGTCTCACAAACATAACAAAAAAAGGTTTGATACCTGTTTTTAATGAAGCCGTCATCCCTAGTTATCAAACTGCGATGCACGTTTTCTGAAATCTGCTTACTAAATGGTTGTAACAAAATACCAAACAACAGCTGTAGTTTCTTAACAAACGAACATTGTCCCAATCTTTTTATACGTATATCTAGTTAATTCATGTGTACTTCAAATGTATGTTACTTCATCATTATGTTACTACATCATTATGTTACTACATCATTTATTATGTATGGTGATATTAAATAAAATTATGCTTCAAATTATGAGTTAAAGTTTAATAAGTGCAACTTTAATGTGGTGTTGGCCTTTAAAATGATTTAAATAAAACAAATTTTCAAATTTAATTATGCCACGGCTTTTTAAAGACTCGCTCAGGGAAACTGAATCTATTATTTATGCTCTGTAACAAGACGTGAGTTCTCTGTCCCCTTCCAGGTATAGAAAACACAGGCGCATAAAGCGTTGTTCAATCAAAATCACTTAACCTCTTTTTAGTGCTTGCGTCTCGTGATTATACAAAGATTGATAAATAGACCCAACAAATATTAATGTAGGTAAGCGTTTGAAATTCAAATTATTCACAAATTACTTTAAATGATGTGTATACAAAGATAACTTCAAATACCTGCAACTCCTTTGAATGTGTCTGGGTTGTACATGGACTTTGATACAGGATACAACAAGATCGCCTTGAATACTTGCAGTGAATACCTGTTAAAAGTACGTTTTAGTTTATGTTCAAAATGGACTTGACTTTAGTTTTAGGTTCTATAAATAAACTACAACTTCACCAACTGTATGCTTAATCGGCTCTATTACTAAGAACACTTTCAATACTTCACCAATATCAAAGGGGCCGTATCCTAAAAGGCTGGACCCTGCTGCAAAATATCTCACTTTCACTGGTGCAACTCCTCTGGAATTTTCTTGGTTGTATAACCTTATCACTTATTTTGTATAATAATTCAATTAAAATGCATGCACTTGAAAACATATATATTAATTTTATAAATTTTACAGGCTCCTCAGGCCAAAAACATCTATATCATATACAAAATTTTTAATCAATCTTAATTCTGAACAACCATCACCTAGGAAAACTAAAACATTTACATCTAGCCTACTAACTAATAATTATAAGGGATGCATTCATTATTTTGTCCTTAACTCTACTTAATTGCTATTTTAGAACAGCTTTGGTATTATTAAATTTCATTTTGACATTTCATAACTTTTATCACTTTATAATTAAAATATATTAAACTACTTTCATTTCAGGTACATAAAATTTATAAATGGAATAAAGTATCCTGAACAAATTACAATTAATAATTCTATCAACAAAACCTATACACATTCAGTTGAAGTTACATTAGATACTCTTCGTATTGAAAACAGTGAAAAATGCTTTTTTAAACCTCAAACGCTGTCTCATTAATACATAATATTCTATATCTGCGTTTAACAAGTAATTATTCATCAATATTTGATTTCCGTAGTGTTTTTTAGAATTTCGAATAGCTTGATAAAAGTGGTAAATTAATGTTTTTATCCTTAGTACTAACAACTACCTTTTTAAACCCTTTTATAATGTCAAATACTAAACATTATGTTACTACATCATGTGCTAAGGAAATAAAGATATTTTATAAATTATTTGAATAATGCGGTCTTACCGTTAACAAATACCAAATACCGACTCAAACCATTTTTACTACCACAACACGCCTATTCTGAGGCCCCACTTATGCAAAGCCTGGAACCCATTTTTGTACGATGTAGTCTGAACTACATTCTCAAATACAAATGGCTGACTTTCTTATCCGTACCGTACAAGTACGGGACGGCGCATCTGCTTAGCGCGTCCTCGTGACCGTATTCACGCACGCGCTATCCTAATTTTAACAAATGAAAGGGTATAATCCGCCTGCAAGTTAGACAACACAAACGACCCGTTCCCTTTTAAATATGTTTCTTGAATGTATATTATTATTAAATATCTCTGGGTAAAGCATTTAAG
The DNA here is from genome assembly GCA_036346225.1 of Platerodrilus igneus. NCBI lineage: Eukaryota > Metazoa > Arthropoda > Insecta > Coleoptera > Lycidae > Platerodrilus > Platerodrilus igneus. Next base: position 23,483 of record JARFIW010000403.1, read on the forward strand.
TTATTTAAACGGTCATGATTTCCTGTTCCAATATGGAATTGTGTCTTTCAGATATAACAGTATCAAATACGAGAATTAAATACCACAGAATAAAATTGTACTGATGTGATTCTTGCAAAAATAGTGCTACAGAATATATATTCGTTACACTTTAAACAACAGCTATCATTGATATAACAAAACTCAAAAGTCCAAATTAATACCAAGGTGAACTATTCAAATATTCCCTGTATGTTTGTTGTGGTTTGTTTAGCATTCTTCTTAATCTTTTTTGGGAATGAAATCACTCATAGTTTTTAAAATCTATTTTATTTACGTTTCGATGACCTAGGTCATGGATCGAAACGTAAATAAAATAGATTTTAAAAACTATGGGTGGTTTCATTCCCAAAGAAGATTAAGAAGAATTCAAATATTCTATAAACGGTCAAAACTGACAATAATTTCACCCGCAAGCGTAAGTTTGCATATTTTATCATACGTCGCATTTTTGTTGTTCCAGCGGGAACATCAAGCTGTATTTAATGTTTTTTGCAACTGCGTTACGCTCACCTTTAACTATTAATTTGTCTTATTAAATTTTGATATTCAAAGCTTATCTTTCTGGTATATCGACCCTGACTGCGCGGATCACCATCGTATTAAGTTTTTGTATCACTACATTTTGGGATGTTTTCGTATTACCAATTCATATATAACTGATCACATTTCTTTTCCGTTTGGGTGCAAATAACTTATCTTTATCCACTGTAAATCATTTTAATTACGGTCAGCATATTATAAATAAGTTCAATCTAAGGTTAATAATGAGGTTATTATTCTGTTACTTTGCATGTAATGTGCATTGTGTTGTATTATGTTAACATTTTATTGTCGTTGGTAGTCGAAACGGGCGGTATCTATTTTGTAAATTATCTTGTTCATTGAAAATGTGTACGCTGTGGTTTTGTCCTATTGAGATCTGTTTGCATTTGCGGTTAATTAAGTCAATGTCCTGAATCATTACGTTACAATGTATTTAAAAGAATCAATATTATACTTTATTATCTGAATTATTTTTATAAAAATTTTCAACAACTGAATTATCCCTATTTATTTCTTACTCCCACCTTCACAGTCTCCATAACCTCTCCCCAAATTTTTAGGTACAACATTTCCTGTTTAGTGATACTTTAATAGTTCTTTACATAAAATGCTAATCTAATAAGTACCCAGTGAAATTATTCATATTTCAGCTAAAAATCTTGTGGGCAGCTCAAATATATCCCATTCCCATTATTACGATGCTAAAAGGCAGTTTGTATGTAAGTGTTAACGTCATAGAAGCGTGCCGGATTTTCATTATCGTGCCCCTGAGTTTATGTATTCAAATTAAGTAGATAGATTATAGTAGTTCTTAGTAGACTAAAACACAACTCTCGCACTTTACCCTAACGACTGGTTTTGGCAGACAGTAAATTTAACGAAGTGACGATTTAACGAGCAGTACAAACTTCCGGGTGACGTCAGTTTATTCACATATATTAGAAAGGCTCTCTAGCAGCTTAGACCAGAATTAACTGTTAATTGTCTGTACGCTCGTCAATGTTTCGAAAAAGATATACTTCTGTCGCGTTTTTATTTTTAAGAATTTTGACGATGTCATAGATATACAAACAAGAAACCGAAGATATTTTATTACCATCCACATAAATAACTAACACCTTAAGAATGTAGAATTAGGAGTTGCTAAGGTACTCATTCCTTATAGTAGGGGACAAAGAATAATACTACTATAATATGTCTGATTATCGTAAAAGGCGATTAAAGGGCGCAGCAAGGGGCAGCAGCCTTGCGAAAATCATAAATAACTTTTATCAGTTATTCCCGGGATTTTGCAGGTTTTTCGTATTCCCGCCTTTTCTAGGAATAAAATGTTTATTTGTTAGTGAGTTATTTACGTAGTTCTAAATCCCAATGACTCATCCTCTCCTATTCTAGAAAATTCTTTATTTAGAATAAATTGCTACAATCTACGGGGTAATTAATTTAAACTTTAATTGCTTTTTAATGCAAAAGGGGTTGCGTTTTATAGAAAATATTTGCTTTCATGTTTCAGTACACAAAATTAAGACTAGAATTCGTTTTTTTAAATACACAAAATTATTTACTATTATGCTAAATGCGTAAAGCTAGTACTATTTTTTGATATTTACAGCAAATAAAATGCATTTTTATCAAAAATGTATTGATTTGCATTCGTATTCAAATGCGTTTTTACGGTAGCTCACCATTAATTATTTTTACATATACAGCTTATTTTACTTGCTATGTTTTTGCAATACTCTTATATAATATAGGGCGATTAATTACACACGCGCAATTTGCGTTTTTGAATGGCACTTTAATGAATAAAAGTACGTTTGTATTTTAAAGAGTGTAACCATCAATTTACGGAAATTTTTATTTTTTCAAGTTTCTTTTATATCTTAGTAGGATTTATTTGTAGAATTTGGGTTTCAATGACCTTTCGTTGCGATTTTTCTCTTCTTAATACAAAAATCCTCACATTCAGCGTTACCATTAATTACTACGACCTCTAGGAGCTGCTACGACTGCTTCTGTTGGTGATGATGTGATGTACCTAGTTTAAATACTACCTCTGCTTAATGAAGTTTGCCATGGCTGCTCAGCTGCTTTCTGAATATAAAGCTAACTACTCAAAAGTAAAATGCTGCTCCGGTAAATCGTTTACTTTTATTTACATATCAGGAAAAATGTACACATCAAAATCAAAATTAAATTCCTCCTTCGCACATTATTTACATATTCTATACATACCCCCAATATTCTCTTAACAATACATTTCGATAACAAAATTTATTCCAGATTAATTTTTCCAATTAATTCAATCAAATAAAATAATTGGGCTTCGCCACGTTTTTTACCTTAACCCTGGTTCATTACGAGCTCATAATAAACTTTAACCTGTCGTGCTAATCTTTGCTCATCAATAATCAAAACGACCCTTTTACCTTGTACATCAATCAAATATTATTAATCACTCCTTATCCTAAATTCTCACATGAAATACAATAAACATAATTTAAATTAAATTGTTCAATCAGAAACCTTTCTCCTGTTTGTCAATTTTGTACAAAAAAATTATACACCTCAGTACACTAAGTCATTAATCACCTGTTTACACACATATATAATGAAAAAGTATCAGTTACCTGAATTCCATAACAGCACACGAGCCTGCTATCATTCCATCAATGACTGCGGCATTCAGGAATACCCCAATCTGCACTACAATCACCTCAACTGCAAGGCTGCAGCCATATCACCAAAACGTCATCTTGTTCATCAATTCAATAGGGCTTCCAAACTCCCAAACCTCTTCTATTAGTACCATAAATTTTTTAGTTAATCACCAAACCGATCAAATACTGATCTCTACTCCTTTTCCAAGTGCATACTTTTGCACACTTAGTGCAAATTAAAAGCAAACTGTTTTTACTTACATCAAATTAAACTTCTGTGCAAAACGTAAAAGCATTTCTGACATTAGAGCGGTCAGCTTGTCGAGATATAGTAACAGATAAGCTAGCGATGTACGCATGTTGAAAACTCAGAACGTAAGAGAGCAATACTTCAAGCTCTTGGGGCTTATATTCTCCTTCCCCACCTTTCCAATCTGCCAAATTCTTAAAAATTTCTGTAATACAAACATTTGGAAACAACAATTCTCCGTAAAACCTTCAACGGCTAGTCGTTTCCACAACCACCTCCCTAAAGTACACAATAATTCCAGAAACTGTCCCCACAAACACACTCCAACGGCCACCGTTTTCCAAAACTCCTCTAACATACGTTCAAAATTCCTTGTATTTCCTTTAACGGACACTCATTTCTTTAAAAATCACTTGAAGCTAACAAACATTCGCACGTTACTAAATGATTTCCGCGCATTTTGACACCCTACCTTAAACTAATCTTGTACAAATCCCAGTAAACGAACGCTATGGTTTTAAACTACGCCCCTCAATATATGTCTATTTCGCTGCACTATACGCGCTAAAATCAACTATCTCTTACTCTGTTCCATGTTTGTGGTATAACTAACAACTGCTACTCACTCCATTCACTTTGTATTCACTTAAATCAACGAACGCTTATCACGTGTTATATCTATCTCACTTCTACACGTGCTATCATATGATCCCTCTTTGTTTCCTTTTGTCAAGCTTTATTCATAACGGTCAAAAGTTACCCTTCCAACTTAAGTTATTCATCCTTTTTAAGAAGCTATAAATTTATTCTAATTGACGGCGGAACAAACAAGTACCTGGAATTTCTATTTGTTTGTGCAATCCTAATCTACCTTTTAATAATATACAAAAAAATAGACGGTTTATCTCGCCTATTTAAAACGGAAACTTGCTCCTACGATGCACGTTTTAAAAGCTTCCACCAAAATAATATAACTGCCACTTTGCTCGTGAACTAGACGGTTTTAAATCTCAGAAATGGAGCTAAAGTTTTTAAGAAATTTTAAATGCTATCTTACACACGGAATGTTTCTAATATGACACACGCTATACTCTATTTAAATCTGGAGGGTTATGAAAATTAACTTTTAGCTTATGGAAAATTTTCAGTAAATTTATTAATTTCTCAACTAATGCTTTTGAAAAGCGTTTCAAGATTGTTTGTTGTACTTGCATATACTGAATCACGAAATGAATTAGCAATTGACAAGTAATTACGTCCTTTAAACCCCTAAATATCACAGTAATATATATATATATATATATATATATATATATATATATTGCTGTGTTAACCCCTTGTTGTTATTTTTATATTTAGCCCCACGACTTGGGTAGACCATAAATTGCTGTGTTATCTCGCAGCCCTTACGATTGGGTGCAATAAATTGCTGTGATATTCGCCCCACGGCTTGGGAGTACATAGAAATGCTGTGATATCTTGCCCCACGGCTTGGGTGCAATAAAATGCTGTATTATTACCCTTATATCACTCAAGCACTTGTAAAATGTTAATTTATAATTTTCTTTTGCCTCGATTAGTAGATTCAATTAAATAAAGCACTTCTACAATACACAGTATATTGATTGAATATTTACAACCCTTTTAAATATCTTCTCCCTTTTTAAATCATATACATCTGTCAAATTTTTAGAAAATCAAGCCAGCAAAACGAGCTTTTTTATTACCTTTAAAGACCTATTGAAACGTTTTAAGATGTCTATGCTTTTCATAAATTTACCCAAGAAACCCCAATTTGTCGGCTCTTACACTTTAAATTATTATTGAGATAAACAGTTTAAAAAATAAGTCATATCAAAATCTCTAACCTGAAGTGATTTCATAGGTGCTCCTAAGAATTGAAGTCGATATCCAAATCATTATTGGTGCGTTTATTCCAATAAAAGGTTTTTCATTTCCGCAATAGAATATTTAAAATCAATTTGCTTGTACAGGCAGCATTCTCCAAAATTGTATTTCTGATCGTAGTGGTTCGTTATTTAAAGTTCTAACAGGAATCGTGACATTCTTTTGATTGTAATTTAAGATGGTAATTTAGATCGTAATTCAGATTGTAATTCAGATTGTAATTAAGATTGTAATTCAGATTGTAATGGTAGTTTTCGAATGTTATTCAGATGGTAATTGAGATTGTAATTCAGAGGGTAATTCAGATCGTAATTGAGAGCCCTGTTTTATTTATTATTAAAAATAGTATAATTTCCTAAATCTTATCTACTTACGTTTCACAAAGACGGCACTTTTGCACAATTATACACTCTAGAATTTCACTGTTAATTTAATTTATTATTCACGTAAATATTTAGCACTTTCAAGTATAGTAACAGCCCAGTTTCAAAGTGTACTAACTCCATATTCAATTTTCAAAATATTTATAGGATCGGCCCCCCTTTTGTTTGTGATTCGTTGGCTTCACGTGCAAGGCGAGTCCAAGCGTATTATCACTTGTTATTTTGGATAGTTTACCAATTGTACGTATTTTAATTGCATGACGCGGTGCTCTAAGTCACGTAATTTAAATGTTATACCTCACATCTACTTCAGAAATCCCAGGAATATTCGTTCATATCAATCACGTAGTATTGTTTGTTGGCCTTATTCTAATCTAAATCGAATAAATTTGGTGTTTGTTTATTTCCTAATAAATTGGATTTTCGAACAACTGTGATTCTTTTAGATCACGTATGCTTTTAAATAATGCATAATTTCTAAGTGCGTTTACGATGATATCTTAACACACTATTTGAATGTTTATCTAGCCAATTCATGCAGGTTTTTCACTGATTTAGTTTCAATGTATTTCGTTACATCTTTAAATTCTAATCCTTGCTAGTAGCTACTCTTGGATGTGTTTTAATCGTGTGTACTGCTATATACAGTGTGCTCGCAACTAATAATATTTATAATAACCCGTTTACTCTTCTAATATCTATAATTATATGTTTCTGTTACTTGGTAGTTTCCCTGTTTATTCTACGACCGCAATGACTTAACCTACCTTTAAATTAACCCTATAATTACAGCAATATATATATATATATATATATATATATATATATATATATTATCGTGTAATTAAAAGGAACAATAAAATACATAAGTTAATTTATAGGGGTGAGAGCGAGTAGGTATAGTCAAATAAATTTATTGAATTAAAATATTTTCAACAATTATTTTCTAGCTTAAATAATGGATAATAAGGGAAGATCGATTTAGTTTAACGCGTGATTAAAGTAGGAATAATTTATTTTAATTAGATTTAGTTAGGGACCATGTATCATAATATTTATGTAAAAAAAATAAAGAAAATAATTTGGAGTTAAGTTATAGCATAATGAAGTTCTATGGAACAGTTTTATAAGCGTTAAGCACGTGAAAAATAACGATTCTACGTTTTAAATAACAAGGGGGAAAAATGGATTTCTTGGCAGTTTGCTGCAAACAAATTTAATAGCTTAGTAGAACCTACAACCGTTGAAATTAAAACCAGCGAAGGTCGTAAACAAAACCACACAGGATTGATGTAAAAGCAGTATACGTTAGTTAAAATATTGATTGTTAAGCTTAGATATAGAGTCGAAAGGAGCAATGGAAAAACGGAGAATGAATAAAAGCCTATAAGCATAAGAGAGATACATATACTATAGCCAGAAGAAGGGAATTAAAAATTAATAATGTCAAGGATAGTTGTAAACAAGGCACACGTCGCTAAGAAAAGTGGGAAATTGGAGCCAAGCGAGTTGATTGGTAAAAGTTAAACAAGTAGGGCTGGAGATTCAGGTGGTAGATGCATATGTGTGAAATAGAGCAATATGCACAAGGAAGATACAATGATTTTTGTTTGAAGTTATTGGCGTGGAGTATATCCGAATCCGGAGAATTGGAAACAACAGTTGACGCGTTTAAGTGCCTTATCGCGTACTGTTGTTGTTATGTTATGAAAATTACGAGAAATCGACGGCCGTTGGTGATTTCCGAGGAAAATTAGACAACGGTTAAACAGATATACGTGCTATTTCTTGAATAGGGGGGAGGGAGACGGGTTCGATTATATAATAGGTAATATATAATATATAATAGGTAACAGTCTCTTTGCTCTTGTCTCTTTGCTCTTTGCTCTTTGCTTTCTGCTCGTTGATTCCATCGGTGATACAGTGAGTTTACTTACAAATGCACTCGAATTTAATAAAAGTTATGTAAAAGCTGATAAATCGGTATTTGTGAATAATGAAGTTGAGATGTAAGTACAAAAGCTTTTTGTTTGGATGCACGATAAGTACTAGAATTTGAAAATTGTTTGGATGTGAATCAAAGCGAGGTTTGGAATAGTAGAATGTATTTGTAACAAAAGGAACGGAATTTGGAGATTGGATATTGGGATAGAGATTTATAAAAGAAGAGTTATTTTGGAGCAGCGGCTTGTATGGTATATGGGGATTCGACCACGGAATTAATGGATAGACGGAAGACCTACCAGACGGCAACATCTACAAGGGGCTAGTTGGTGCATCGCAGTACGAAGACAACTACAAGGTAGGAGATAGAATAAGACATTTCATGGTGAATATTTTCATAGTGTTTGTGGTGTTTTAATGTGTTTGATGATTATTTGCTTTGATTTTATTTGCACAGACATTTATAGGACGGTTAAAAACGAAATTGATTTTGAGCATTATTCATTAATTTGCAGATAACTACAAGTTGTAAAAAAGTATAGAGAATTTATATGCACATTTATAAGTTTTAAGGTGAGCTCATGCAAAACGAAGGGTAACGTAAGGTATAAGGAATGCCCTCTTACTTTAAGAAAAAAATTATGTGTTAAAAGGGTTATCAACATGCAAAATGCTTGTTATAAAATTTAGTAGATAAAGCAATGGTATTTTAAATTTAAAGACAAAAATGTAATTTGGATTTTAGATAAATAGAGTGTAATATTTTGGTTAATTGAGTTATTTTTGAATGCATGATTGATGTGGATTTCTATTTAGGTTTCCAGGGTACTAATGAGAGGAAGTTGCTTTGATGTAACAGGTAGGTGTAGGTAAAATATAGCAAACATCGAATTAGGAGGACGATTCAGGAGCAGCCGAGGCGAGATTTGAGATAAAACTTCACAATATTATAGCAGTCCAATTTATGGGGCATGATTTCTGGGTAAACCTCACGATTTTATATATATATATATATATATATATATATATATATATATATATATATATATATATAGAATGCTGTGAATCCACCAAAATCCGGGAACTACGGTTTTCGAATCGAGCCCCACAGATTGTGCGTCAAGAATGCTGTGAAATGTACAAAAGCTATTAACTTAACTGGTCCGTTGACTTTCTTCTGTTAATCGCCTCTTTACTCTTTTCCGCCTCGGCTGCTCACCTAGTTAAACCTTCATCCTCATTCATAAAAAAAACACATTCCTACCACAAACATCAACGTTAACTCTATTTACATCAATATTCTCAATACATTAAAATTTCAAAATTAAAATTCAACATAAATTTCAGTATCAGAAAATTTCAAGATTAAATTTGTTATCATTTTAATGTGCATACAGAATTAAAGTCCTTGTAGGATGCCTACTAATTAATATAACAATATATGCAGACCTGAGTCTGAGTACAAAGGAGCATCTACCACCCCTTTACGTTAATTAACCAGGTTCGTCTAATTGAGCTCAAAGACATACCCAAATTTTCATCATAATCCAGAACATAAATACTAAATACCCCTTTCTAGTTAAACAAGAAAATCTCACCTTAAAATTAAAATTTTGTTGTTAGTACAATTTCACTACTGTCCATTTTAAGTAAATCAATTATAAAGTTATTCAACACACACCAACACATCAAAATCGAACAACAAAGCATAAGTTACCTGAAGGTTACTGCACTAGTGGCTTCCATGTACATCGTCCTTGCTAATTTCACCATTCCAACTGGGTTATGTTTACGTCCTCGGATTACTGGTCGCTTTTAAACATTTTCTACACCACCATTCATCTAAAGTTGTTTCAGTGCTTTTCCGGAACTCATCTGTGTATATCAGAAGCTTGTTTTGTGGATCCAGACACGTTTACGAATCATTTAATTATTACCACCCCGAAAAATAGCAAAGAAATTCATACTTCTTTCACAAATATACGCCAAAACTGCCTACTTTTGTGTATTCATTTGTCGTTGCAAATTTGACTAATTGGTACAGTGATACTAAACTTTATTACCTTGTATCTTCTTTTCTAAGTGCACTAAATTACATTCATTGTAGCACGTAAAGAACAAACTGTTTTAAATCACCAAAATATACGAGCAAACTGTTTAAATTATTCTATCAAAATCGGAAAACTAAAAAGCACTGTTTAACGCATTGAATCAATTCGAAAATCTAAGAGAGCGAAACTCATATCAACCTGGGTATATATAGTGGTTAGCCCGTCTGTCAGTTTTGTCCTCAAAACGGCCAGTTTCTAGAATTTCGTATACTATGTTCCCATCTCGCCCGCCTGTGCGTCGGTTCTTATTAAATTTGCACTCGCACCAGTTAAATCTCAGAAATTTCGACACGGCTCGCAACGTCTGGAAATAACTAATTAATTTTTATACAGAAATGTTATTTTTACCTCTCAAGTTTGCCTTTTATTTTCAACCAATCGCAACCCAGTGACGTTGCTCCACTCACGCCTTTAACTATATGTGTCTCGGTCTTGCGCATATTATCTGTCTCTATCTAACCCTGTTCCGAGTGGTACAAATCGATATTCTTTAGTATCGGTTATTTTCAATCCATGTGGACTTGTGAAATAACCCACCTTATTAGCATTTCTCGTAAATATTAAGCAACGGTTTCTCCAACATTCTCTGTAACCATTTGTTATCTGCAAATTTTACGCAGAACATAAAACATTTAAAACTACGCAGGTGTTCAAACATAATACTTCTACGATCTGAATATTATTGGGTTTTTACTAGCTTTTATAGATATTATATGTTACTAATGGTCCAATTAACTCCAATTAAAATAATACCCTTTAATTTTTAGTGACTCCTAATCAAATATTAATTATTATCTGTACATTTTGTTTAATACCGGTTACTTAAAATTGAGTTAATTAATATAAATTTTGCACGTAATTTCCATTTGTTTCTTTACTCGGAATAATTAAATTACACGTAGAGCATTTTAATACTGCTTCCTTTTTATAGAAGGCGTCTTGTAAATAATTTAAATCTCTTCTTTTTAATGAAACGAATGAATTTTTATGCTTCACGGTTTTAATAACGCGTACCTTTTCCCAAAGCTTCTACACGGTGATTAAAATTATTTGATGTGATTATTTAATTTTCTACCCTGGTCTAAATATGAGTAATATATATATATATATATATATATATATATATATATATATAGTCGTGGAAATTATACGTTAAGATTAGTACATAGGTCTAGATAATAAATTTTAACAACTGTGTATATAGAAAATAGGAACAATTTATTTACGCGCTAAATCAATCAGTTTAGATAGTGAAAACGGACGGTTATTAAGATATTTTGTATTTCTAAATCAGAATGTTAAAATTGCATAAAGGAAGGAAGCTTTAGAGTACATGAAAACTCAAGGATACGCAGAATTAAATTGTAATAATTTTAAATCAAGCACATGGGATAAGAAATGGAGCTTTCGCGTATAGAAAATCAATAATTTAAACGCATATTTTCATTTAAATAAACGAAATGGTCGTTATACAAATCCAAAAAAACTCGAAAAGTCGGAATTATTATTTTAAACGGACAATTTGCTTCGAAGAAACACCTGTTAGTTAAATGTCAAGTTCAAAGAACTCAAATATACGTTGGAACAAAATTCCATAGAATTGTTTGCAACGGTTGGTGCGACAAGCTGCTAAAATAACAAATGCTTTAAAGACAAAGTGAAATGAAATATCTATAATGTAAAACAGAAAACACGTATAATAAAACGTTTGTTACAACACACGTTTAAAATACACGGGAGATTTAAAGACCAACAACAATATCGATTTTCTGTAGCTTGAAAGGAGTTCTAAAAGACACAATAAATATGAGTGAAACAAAGAAAGGTAGCTAGGGAGTTGAACGTTAAAACGGGGGAAAGCAATACAATTGGTCAAAGGCTGTCAGTTTTGAGAAGTTCTCGTCCGTTAGAGGTAATTGAACGAATTTCTATGCAGCAGCACGGTAAACTTGGAATTTTTCAGACGTTGAAGTTCGTTACGAACAAAATTCTGAGAATCGGTTTGGAAAATAAGCTTTTCGATAAAAAGAGGTTCCATGAGGGGTATTCAAAAGCGTATAAATACACTGGGAGAGATATTAACGCTCTCTTACATCCCTTAGATCATATCGCTGAGATCTTTTACTTACTTGCTATTACGTGCTGATTGTCGCTTTTTAGTTGAATTATTATACAACATCCTATTGAAAAGTGTAAAAACGCTGTTAGTAACATACCGGAAATGTATTAAAAGTGTGATTTGCACAAGTGGGTGCTAACTTATCAAAGGTGCTGTCATTACACGATACAATCTAATGATAGGATGGTACTTGGGTAAGCAAATCGAGAAGTTTAAAACTAGTATGCGTGAAGTATAGTGGTTATGGAAGGTTAAGTTTGGTCAAGACAATTATCCGGGTAGAAATACTAAAGGTTGCAGAGATTTGGATAGCTAGTGGACATAAGTTAGATCCAGGTATAATCACGAAGTGTATGGACACATCTTTAGAGGTAACGATGGACGAAGCTTACTCCAGGTAAAGAAAATTAATTTCTTGCTTTTGCTTGAACATTTGTGCTGATATTTTGTGTTTGAGTATTTTGACTTATTTGGGGTGTATTTTATTACCGTAAAAACTCATTTAAAGGGGTATATGTGAAAAACTTGATTATTTAGATTATTTTAGAGTAACTGGGTTATACTGAGCTCAAAATAGACCAGGATAAAAATCAATTTAGGGTTGCACGACGGGCCCATCTACTCTAAAATAAAATTGTTGGAATATATTAAAATCATGAAATTTTAAAAGATTTAAAGATTGAGATGGTAACATTTCTTATCAAGCTGTATACACAAATGTGTAAATATTTTCCTGCTTATGGAAACTTGTTAATATGTGTAAATAAAAAGGTTGTATGTCTTGTTGCATTAATTAAGTGGTAATTTCAATTGACTGTGTTTGTGAGAAAGGAATGTACTTAGAATGGTAGGTATTCAAAAAGAAGCAGATTCCTGACTACCCAGGGTGTGCAGAAATAAGGAGACGTTTCAAAGGTATTATAAGGGTTTTTTTTTTATTAATTTTATTTCAGAAAAATTTTATGACGGCCCAACGACACTGGGACTCAAAGGTTCCCGATTGTTTTAGAGATCCATTGCAATTTTATGGCACCCAATCCGTGGGGCGAAAAACGATTTTTTTTGAAATCCACAGCAATTTTAGGTTGACTCAAGCGTGGGCCTGTTTATTCATAATAACTGTGACAGCCCCTTTGTCTGCCGTTGTGATGATAATTTCAGGGTGATCAGATAAGAATTTTTTAACTGTGTAAAATTGATAGTTGAGTAGATTATAATGGTGATTATTGTTTGGGTTGTTCGCGAAGTTCATAATGATATTTGTAATTCGGCCACCTAGAATGTCTTTTTGTTTTTGAGTTTGCTCTATGGTGTCAATTATAGATTCGACTCCTCCTAATAATTTACCAAGATGAATGTTTTTAGTTTGTGGTTGTAGATTAAATTTTGGTCCTAATGATAGAAAGTCTTTCACTGAGTTAAGCACTGGCATTTCACTAATATTCACAATCCATTTTGAGTTGACTATAAACAGTTTGAATTTCTGAGATTGATCAGCTAGTAATTTGGGGAACTTTTTTATATGAACAATTTTAATTTTATAATGTAGGTAATTATATTTCGAAGATTGTATTTGATCAAAAGATTTTAAAATATAACGTACTCCTGTAATTTTTGAAACTGCATTTCTACGAATCTTCTTTACCAACGTTACCTTTTTGTCAGAACTGTATAATTTTTGTATATAATTTTAAGTGTCAATCATTTTTTCGTTTTAATTTCAATTACTTGTGTTTAATACTTGAAGTAAGTTACATCTGTATATTTATATATTTTCTGCTATTTCCATTCTTTTATAGCTTTTGAAAAAGGCACAAAGTATGTGCCGAAACGTCAAGTTGAAATAAACCTATTTCAAATTAATCATCTATTTAAATCATTTTGGACTATATGCCCAAAAAAATATTAAACAACCATTTACTAAAATATCACCAAGCAGTCCATTAATTTTTGAACATTATATATATATAAATATATATATATATATATATATATATATTGCTGTGATAAGGAGTTGTTTAAGGGTGTACTTTAAAGTAAAGGTCATTTAGAAATGAGAAATTACCATAGGCAGCAGAGAACTGCATTTATTTATTGAAGAATTGAGAAATAGAGATAGTTTGTAAATAGTAAGCAGTCAACACCCTGTATATAAAGTATAAATAGTTTTAAGCGACGCAGCTAAACATAGGAAGACGCATAGTTAGCGTAGAAACCAGGAAGACATTCATTAGGTAAATAGAAAATATTCAATACCCTGTAGGTAAAGTTTTAGTTAATTTAGGTATAGCAAGTAATAATATTTATCAGTGGAAGCATGCGTATATTTATAAGTAAACGATAAAGTGTAATTAGACACGCATTCAAAAGAGTTCCAAACAATTAGATTAATACGGAGATAGAAATAGAGCTTCAGGTAGCATAAGTAAATGCGTACAAATAGTCAACCATTTTTGATACGAAAGAAGATTAAAAATTGCGTGAACATCATGTAAATATGAAAATTAAAAGTCGAATTGCATCAGTTGTTTATGGAAAAGCAATTAGATCTATTAAAACACGGCATGTTGATAACGAAGACAGCTGCAGGCAGGTTACAATTATTGGGAATCGTGGAGAATTACATCAGAAACTACTTTGAATGTAATTATTTGATTGGTTAAAAATGAGCGACGAGTTTGTAGACATACCCACTGACGGAGTGGGAATTCAATAATATATTAGCAGGCTCAGTGATAACGAAGGCAGTTTGCAACTCAACAAAGGCCGAAGTGCGCCGCTATGAAATAAAGTAATACGTAATAATTTTAAAAGTGAAAGATAAAATAAGTGCCAAGATGAAAACTATAATTGCCGATTAAACGTAAGTACATTTTAATGAATTTATTTTAAACTAAAACAAAAAACAATAGGGCTTCGAAGTCTGGGGAAAATAGACTACAATTTCTATGTCCGGGGAAACAAATAATACAATTCGAAGTAAGGGGAGAAATAAACTACGATTTCAAGTCAGAAGACAATGATAATAAGAATTCTATTCTAAGTTTGAAGAAATTGATTGATAAGAAGTAATAAGTCTGATATGAAACGACAATAAATTGGGGTGCATAAATTAATAATGGTAGTCCAAAGGGTGATGGCAATAATTTAAATGTAATCCTGAATTGGGGGAAGATAATTTTTATTCAAATGGAAGCGTTGATGTGAAGAAAATAGACCAGGTCAGATTTTTTAGTTATAAGACATTTTATTTTTCTATATATTTTTTTATTTTGAGTATTGAATTTGCTTAATATAATATGAATGTGAAAAAGTCAACAAAAGAAATTGCATACGTATAAAGTGAGTAATATGATAACAGGTTTAGAATATTCTACGCTTCGTTGATAAAGATAATAGGTTGTTTTTTTTGGTGACTTTGGGTTTTGAGTAAATAGTATATGATTGTTAATAAATGAGATTTATAACATTAACTAATTGAAAAGTGTATTTCAAATAATTTACAAAAGCTGTACATAATATATTGGTTTCATTATATAAAATCGAAATTAACTGAATTTCATAATTCCAAATAAATGCTAGCCGAGGTCATAAGATAAAGTCAATGGGAGTAATTTGTTCAAGGAGAAGCTACGAGTTGAATAGGAAATTGATAACAAGTAAGGCGGTAACGTACCGAGTTTTGTTATTGGTTGACAAGGTTGGTTCAAGATAAAATCCAGTAAAGTTTCTGGAGGGAATTGATAGCAAATAATATAACAGCCCAACGAAGGGGCACGATAATTAGAGTAAGATAAATAATTAAATAAAATTAACCAAAAATTTAATTTAAATATATTAACTTGTGGTCATCATCAGAAAACCTGTATAAAAAAAAATTAGCTGTTGTTCTAACACTTCAGGATATTCTCCTCACCACTTAGGCTGAAGTGAACCTTAACCTATAATTTACTATATTGTTGCTTTAAACACTATCGAGGATATTCTCCTCGGGGGAAAACCCAGGGGTGGTTTTGTTTTTTTTTTGTTTTTTTATTTAATTTTTTTAAATCCTGGTGTTCCTATAGATTATTAGCATAGCAATATATTATTATCATCATTTTGTTTTCGACCACTTAATCGGTTTGACGAGCTCTAACTTTTTCTATTCTGTGCTAATCTAAAAGTTTAATACCCTTCACAATAAATTTCTAATAATTTGACTAATATAGTTTGGTCTAGGTCTTGCTATATCCTTGTATCTTTTTCCTATCCACCTGGCTCTACATAGATATTAGCAACCTGATGGTTGTTAAAGAACTTAACATGTTTACATGATTACCATTTATAAAATGAAATATAACCTGGTTATCCGCCAAAAGGAAAAGTGTTAAATTATATGTAAGGCTTAAGCAACGAATCGTGTCAACATGCCAGACCGCTAACTAATTGTGAGTTATGTCATGGTGACATTTAGTTAACTGATTTTATTTTTTTGTTTTGTTTTCGAAACTTAAAGTCGGTTTGACGGCTCTAAATTCTTTTCTATTCTGAGCTAGTCTAAAAGGTTACATATTCCAACCTAAATCTCTAATAATTTTAATATAGCTTTGTTAGGCCTTCCTACTCTATTTTTATTTGGAGTCTATAATCTAAGACTTTACTAAATAGTCCCTCATGTCTTAACTGGTGCCCTATCATTCTATCTCTCCTGACCTTCAATTGTTTCCCATACAGGGTTCCTCACCTATCCTTCTATAAACTTCCTCGTTTGTTACTCTATCTGTCCAACTAATCTTAACATTCTCCTATAACACCAAGTTTCAAAAGCTTCTATCTTTTCTTATCAACCTTTAATTGTCCAAGTCTCACTACCGTATAGTAGAACGCTCCATACGTACGACTTTAAAAATTTTCTATTATCTAAACTAATACTATTAGCTATTCGTAAGTTTTTCTTTTTTAAAAACATTTGTCTAGCTTGAGCTATTCCAGCTACTATATCCCTTCTGCTACGTCCATCCTTTGTAATTATACTACCTAAATAGAAAATTCATCTACCTCCCTAACTCGGTATTACCTATTTTTAATTTTGGTTTAGAACTAGGCTGTAACTCACTTGTCATTATTTTTGTCTTTACTGAGTAATTCTCATAATAGTTACTCTGTAGTATCTCATTTAAAATATTTAAAACTCCTAACTCTTTTCTAGACTCTGCTATAATGGCTATATCATCTGCAAAACGTACATGTCTATTTTCCCCTGTACACTAATACTTATCTCTTTTCTCTCTTAGCTAAGTTTAAAGCTTCCTCAATATAAACATTAAAATCAAGGAGACAGTATACAACCCTGAACA
Organism: Platerodrilus igneus; assembly: GCA_036346225.1. NCBI lineage: Eukaryota > Metazoa > Arthropoda > Insecta > Coleoptera > Lycidae > Platerodrilus > Platerodrilus igneus. Next base: position 40,782 of record JARFIW010000403.1, read on the forward strand.
CCATTTCTAATCTTAGCTTTTTTCTATTTCATCATATCTAATTACTACGCTTTGGTTTTATATAGACTGTAAATAATTTTCTATCCTATGAGAGATTCCTATTTTGCAAAACCCTAAACATAACAATTCAATTAACCCTATCAAATGCTTTTTCTAAATCTACAAACGCGAAATGAGTCTTTTATTTTTTGTAACTTTTTCGATAATTACCTAATGATTAGTATCGGTTCTCTAGTCCCTCTGTCTTTACGAAAACCATATTGGTCTTCGCAAATAATTCTCAGTCAAAGCTTCTACTCTATTTTTAATTATTATTGTTAGTATTTTGGAAGCATGAAGTTAAACAACTGTTCTAAAATTCTCAATACAGCTCCTGACTTTTTGGATTGGGATAATTTTTTTCGAAATCTATTGGAACCTCACCTGTGTCATATATTACTTTTACTAGTTCATATAATGTCTAAAGTTTTCTGACTTGCATATTTTATTAATTCTGCGGAATATTGTCTATCCCTGGCGCTTTATTTAGTTTAAGATTCCGAACAGCTCTATCAAACCTCTCTTAATATTGAGAACCCTATTTCTACATCCTCTTCTTGGTCGTTCTCTAACTCATCCATATCGTCTCTTTATATAAATCTTCTAAATATCTTTTCCATCTATCTGCTACCTCAACTTTATTTATTAGAAGCTCATTATTCTCGTCTCTAACACCATTATATTTTTTCCAATCTTCCCCAAAAAACTTTTTAACTGCCCTGTAAGCCCTGTCTGTCTTACCTCTTACCTACTCTCAAATTATCTTGTATTCCCTTACAATTCTCCTCCATCCATTTATTTCTAGCTTTTCTACACTCATGTACTATCTTATTTCTAACTGTATTATATTTTTGCTTACTTTCACTATTCACTTCTCTGAAAGGTTTAAGTTTTCTTCTATTCTCTATTAAATCTAATATCTCCTTTGTTACCTAGGGTTTTCTCGCTTCTATTGTTTTCTTACCTATAGTCTGTGTTGCTGCATCATGTACAGTCAGTTTTATTTCTTTCCATCTATTTTCTACGTTCCCTCCTACAGCTATCTCTCTACTCTTATTATCTAATACTTGTTTATATTCCTCTTTTACCCTACTATCATTAAATTACCTAGATCCCATCCTCTCTTTTAACCTTTCTCAATTTTTTGAATTTAGTTTACACTTCATTTTAACTAAGTTATGATCGCTATCTATGTCAGCCCTGGATAACTACAACAGTTTTTAACTTGGTTTCTAAATCTTTGTTTAACTAAAATATGATCTATTTGGTATATAGCCCTATCACCTGGCGCTTTCCAGGTATACTTCTCCTAACATTTGTTCGTAGGGTGTTTACAGTTACTAATCTATGTTCTGGCAAAACTCAACTAATCTTCTCCTCTATCATTTCGTCTGCCATACCCAAATTTTCCACCATTTTCACTACCTCCTCCCACTGATGCATTAAAATCGCCCATAACTATTAAATTCTCATCTCCTTTTACTTTTCTCACTATACTATTTATATCCTCGTATATTTTCTACTTCTTCATCCTCGTACTAAGTTGTTAGCATGTAAACCTGTACTAAAACAGTGTCTGTGGGTTTTGTACTCAATCTAACCATAATTATTCTATCACTAAATTGTAAACTCTTTAACTTTATGCCCTAATCTTTTACCTAACACTATTTACCCCTGTCTGTCCATTAGTTGAAGAAGTTGTAATTATTCTATAATTATCTTTATATATATATATATATATATATATATATATATAATTGCTGTGATTCCCTATAAGAATCGAGCATCACGAATTGGGCGTCATAATTGCTGTGATATGCGCCTTTGGTCACGGGTACTGGTCTTTTCTACTGATCATTCGAGCCCTACAGATTGGGCCGTCCAGATTGCTGTGTTTCTCTTCTGATAATCGCCTCTTTACTATCTCCACCTCGGCTGCTCACCTAGTTAAAACTTTCATCCTCATTCATAAAAAAAAACAAACACATTCCTGCCACAAACATCAACGTTAACTCTACATCAATATTCATAACATTAAAATTTCAAAATTAAATTTCAACATCATAAAATTTCAAGTTAAAATTTGTCATTTTAATTTCACCAGAATTAGAGGAATGCATACTAATTAAATAAACAATATGTGCAGACCTGAGTCTGAATAAAGGAGCATCTATTTACGTTAATTTAACAGGTTTTAATTGAGCTCAAAGACAGACCCAAGTTTTCATCATAATCAAAACATAAACCTGATAAATACTCCTTTCTACTTATACAAAAAATTTTACCTTAAAATTAAAAATTTGTTGTTTATACAAATTTACTACTGTCCATTTTTATCAAACAAATTATAAAGATATCCAACACACACCAAAACGTCTAAGATCGAACAAAATGCATAATTTACCTGAAGGTTAATGCACTCGTGGCTTCAATGTACATCGTCCTTGCTAATTCCACCATTCCAGCTGGGTTATGTTTACGTCCTAGGATTCCTGGTCGCCTTTAAAATTTTCTACACCACCATTCGTCTAAATTGTTTCAGGGCTTTTCAGGAACTCATCTATGTATATCTAAATCTTGTTTTGTGGATCCAATCACGTTTACGAATAACACTTGATTACTCACTTCCGAAAAATAGCAAAGAAATTCATAATTCTTTCACGCTATACCCAAAACTGCCTACTTTTATTTATTCATTTCTCGTTACTAATTTGGATAATTGGTACAGTAATACTCGCAAATATAACTAGACTTTATTACCTTGTATCTTCTCTAAGTGCACTAATAACTTTTATTGTAGCACGTAATCACTACGTATTCTACTTAGAGTATCGAATAATCAAAAAAATATTAGCAAAACTGTTTAAAGTAATGAATAAAATCAAAAATCTAAGAAAGCGAAACTCCTATTAACACGGGTTTATATAATGGCACGCTTGCAAGTCGAATTTGTCCCGCAACAGACAATTTTTAGAATTTCGCGTTCTATTTTCCCTTTCGACGGCTCGGCACAGCGATTCTACTAAATTTGCGCACGTCCAAGTTGAAAATCTAAGAAATTTCTACACGGCTCGCAACACGCCCGATAACCACTAATTAATTTTTCACACCAACTGCTATGCTTTCCCCTCTCATGTTTGCATCTTATTTCAACCAATCGTAGCCCTAGTGAAGCTTCACAAATCACGCCGTTATTACCAGTGTCTCTGCTTTACGCGTTTTATCCATCACTTTCTACCCTGGTCTGAGTGGTACAAATCGATATTCTTTACTATCTGCTATTTAAATCCACGTGGATTCCTACATGAGTAAAATAATCCCTCATCTAGCATTTCCTGCTAAAACATCCGACCATTTCCAATATACGTAGAAGCTGCATGTTTATCTATTCAAATTTATTAGAATTTGACATTTAAAAGTTTGCAGGTGTGTGCTCTAATGAACGTTTTAATATAATTCTCGAGCTTTGTTTCATGGTATTTTACCTTCCTTTTAGCTGTTTGTTACCAACCTTGGATTTTCACCGGTTTTTATGCTTATTATATATTACTAATGGTTCAACTAACTCCAACTAAAATAATAATGAATGGCATTGACTTCTACCCTTTAATTTTTAGCGAATACCAATTAAATATTAATTATTATTTGTACACTTTGTTTAATACCCGTTACTTAAAATTGAATTAATTAATATAAATTTCGCACGTAATTTCTATTTGTTTCTTTATACAGGTGATTAAAATTATTTGATGTCGTTAATTAATTTTCTACCCTGGTCTAAATTTGCGTATTATATATATATATATATATATATATATATATATATATTACTCATATTTAGACCAGGGTGAAAATTTAATCACATCAAATAATTTTAATCACCGTGTTAAATAATTAGATAATACGCTTT
>JARFIW010000404.1:0-41952 GCA_036346225.1 Platerodrilus igneus
TAATCTTAGGAAATTTCTATTATTTCCTGTTTCTTTTATATTTTAGTGGGCTTTATTCATAGAAGTTGGGTTCCAATGACCTCTCGTGACCCCTTTATCATGTCATTTTCCCCCAAATCAAAATATAAAATTCGAAATGTGTTATTTTTCCACATGTATGAGTAATTTTACGATTTTTATTTCTAACTACTTGCTATCTACAATTATTTCTATAAGTTTTATAATACACATGCATAATCTTTTTCATACTGTGGCTTTTTTTCTTTAAGAATCCATCTATTTCTATCTTATAATTAATTAAACTTTTTTTAACTCTATTCTAATATCATCTACAGTCTAACATTTCTATCCTTTATTTCTAATTTTTACATATTTACACACAGTCTCATCAAGTGTCGTCTCTAACAGAATTCTTTTCATTATCATACATAACTCATCGTATTATAGCACATTCCCTTCTAATGTATCATAATATTGGAAAAATATTGTATATTAAATTTTCATGAAGTGTCCCACCAACTACACAGCCATACTACTCACGTCGAAAAATTGTGGTCTAGAATTTCTTATCTAGCTTACTTACGTTACTTTCAAATTATACATCTTTCTATCAGCCTTCATTATATACATAAACTTTAGTCTTCAAGGGTTCAATATCAATAAACTCTTAACTTATTTTCACAATCAGTAGCAATTCTGGACTCTCTATCTTCCAATTCAAAGGATTCCTCTTTTAACAACGATTCTATTCCATTTTTAACTTCATCTGGACATTTAACAGCAATGAATCTCTCATCTACATTATCTTCTAATTATCTCTTAAAATAATTCACAAATATACCGTTAACTCTCTCATCCAATTTCTTCTCACATCTGCATATTTAAATAAATGTTTTGGCAAACCAAACGCTACTCCTCCATATTTGTACAGCCATTTCATATAACGATTTGATTCTCTAATCTCAATTATCTCAAACGAATTATTAAATTCCACTTTCCAAATTATTCCATCATTATTTAATATTTTACTAGTGAACTATATAACAAAACAATAATTTGTAATGTGGAAAAACAAAATTTCAATCACACATTCAGACATACTGTGAGTAGAGCCAATGATAGAAGTAAAGGCTATAGCAAAATATGTCTAATTATGCATCGATCGATAAAAGATGTTCGAAGAGTCTGCGAAAACTAAAAATTGTCGGGGCATGTCAAATGTTTAGCGGTATTGAGTTCCAAACAAGAGTGCCAGCAACCTGGAAAGATTGGTGAAAAATCTGCGTATGATGAATAGAGATGGCCAGCAGATCATCATGTCTCATATTATGACTGCGGTTAGATAGAGGAGAGAATTTAGTAAATAAGTAACATGAACTTTTAGCAGAAAAGAGCTTATAAAGAAAAATAACCACATGAAGTTTTCTTCTATCACCAAGCTTAAGCCATCGCATGTATATGTAGAATGGAGTTATATGATCCCGCTTCTTAAGACTAAAGATAAATTGAACACTACTATTTTGTGCCCTCTGAAGCCTTTCACTAAGCTCAGTTGAAGCACTTGTGTAAATAATGTCACAATAGTCGAAATATGGCATAATCAAGCTATGTACCAATTGTACCTTAGGTTTAATAGGCATAAACCTTTTTAGACAGTTTAACGAATGCAGCGCACCAAATACTATACGACACGTATGCGTTACTTGATTTTTCAGACTCAATTGTTGGTCAGTAACAAACCCAAGGTTCTTAACACAGCCTGAAAGTTCTATAGTATCCATGACAAGGCTCAGCGATGGAGCGATATTAAAATCAATTTTTCGAAGCATTTTTGGGGTTCCGACAAGGATAGCTTTACACTTGGATGGGTTAATTGCAAGTCCGTTATTTCTGCTCCACCTGAGAATGTTTGAAAGATCTTGGTTTATTTTATTGAACGTGGAAGTGATGTTATCTCGCTGAAAATGTAAGTATACTTGAACATCATCCGCATAACAGTGGTAAAGGGAATGAAGAAGGAACTGCGATATGTCTTGGATATATAAACTAAATAGGAGAGGACCTAAGACACTTCCCTGTGGAACACCTGCTTTTAGTTCTACCCAATTGGAGAAGGATTTTGAACCAACAGAGATAACTTCTTGCCTGCGGCCACTAAGGTAAGAGAGAAACCATTGAACTGTTAAATGAGATGTTCCTAAGCTTGTAGAATTTAGCACAGAGAATTTCAAAATTGACACTATTAAAAGCTAAGCTAAAATTAATTAAAATAAGAATGGTAATACGTTTATTGTCCATAGCGTATTTGATATCATCACCTACTCGAAGCACTGTGCCCTTTACGAAATCTTGATTGATAAGTGTCAAAAAGAAAGTTTTCTTGCAAGTATGCTGTAACCTGGTGTGCTGCAATATATTCAAGAGACTTTGACAGAATAAGTAGAATGCTTATGGGGCGGTAATCACTAGGAGTAGACGGACACGGTTTCTTGGGTAAAGTTAAAATTCCAAACTAATGTGGAATATTTTATTTAAAATCTGTTCTAATGTCTTATGTGACTATTTTGTGAACAAATTGAAAATTTAAATGCAATACGAAATATTTTACGAACTCTTAAGATCTATAAATGATTATATGTACATCGTACTCAGATCTGAATATGATAAAAATTTACTAAATTCAATAATTGTCATTCTTATAAAACATAACAACTTGATATAAATTCCATCTTCAGCTAAGGTAATATAAGAAAATTTATTCTATAATTTGTAAATATCAACAACACGAAGAGAAAAATCTTTAGTTTAATAGATATATATATATATATATATATATATATATATCTTCAATTGTAACTTTCTGGGTAGTGGCCATCCATTAAATAAAATAATACATTATAATATTCTTGTTTACGCGTTTCGGTCTACAAGACCATTATCAAAACTTTATTATAGCAAATATTCTTCAATAGCACCTACAAATTTTTACTTATAAACATGTGATTATAATTTTTTCAGATAATTAATCCTTACCTCTATTTCAATTATTTTATAAATTTGTACAGATAAAATTCATTTTAACAATAATATGTAATTCAAACATTTTGGGTCATTAAATAAAATTGTAAACATACACGTTAAAAGCTAAATTAAAACTGTTGATAATAACCTTAATACATTATTGATAACAACTTTTTATCTAATTTATATTATTTTACTAGCAATTATCTATTAAAACTATTCTATTTCTTAAATCTACAGGATTTAACATTATAAATATACACGCAATAACTCTTAACTATATTAACATTACTGATGATTTTGTTATCCCAATTTTTAGTTTACTACTATTTATTTGTTATGTATAATATTATTAAAGATTTTTATAAAACCATCGTTGTCGGTCTTTGAATTTATGGCATTTACTTCCCTTTGTATGTGTATTACCTCTAAAAAATTCCTCTTAGTATCATGTATTTCGTTGTCTATGATGTTTATTGTATCAAAATTAAAATTATGCATTTTGCTTATGGCGTGATTAGCGAGTGCCGTACATTTATTATTAGTTTTAATCGAGTATTTGTGCTCATAGCATCGTTTACTAATATATTGTTTAGTACTGCCAATATAAGTACCGGGGCATTCTTTGCAATTTATTCTATATATGACATGTGTTTTATTTTTTTCCGGGATATCAGGTTTTAATTTATTAAAAAAATTTTTTGTGTAATTGTTAGGTTTATGTACTACTTTGATATCAAATTTTTTTAAACATGTTTTTATTTTGTGAGAAAGAAGCGGATTATATTCTAAGCTTACAAAAGAACCTACTTTGGTATCATTTTTTTTTGTCGTTTATTGTTATTATAAATATTATGTATTTTTTGTTTTATTATAGGTTCGTAGAACTTTACAGGGTAGTTATTTTCTTTTAATATTTTTTTGACAGTATCTAAGTTCTTCGGTCTAAATTTAGAATCTGCAAGATTTACTGCATTGCCAATAAGATTGTTAATTACATTAGTTTTATATTGAGCTGGAACATTAGAGTTATAATTTAAAAATCTACCTGACCAAATGTTCTTTGTATGCCAGTTTGTTAATATCTTACCGTGTTTATTATACAAAATTTTTATATTTAAAAAGTTAATACTTTGGTCCGTTTCTTTTTCATAAGTGAATTGTAGTTTAGGCTGAAATGAATTGAATATTTTTAAAGTATTATTAATTTCATTAGTAGGTAAGCACATAATACAATCATAATATTCTTGTTTACGCGTTTCGGTCTACAAGACCATTATCAAAACTTTATTATAGCAAATATTCTTCAATAGCACCTACAAATTTAAAAAAGGGAATAACACCAATAAAAACCTTAACAATTATTATATCAAAGAAACCAACAATTTCCTAAAAAATCACCCAGAATTATTTATTACCCAGGCAGACAAATGTAATAAAACCATAATTATGTCCAAAAATGAATATATTAATAAAATGAATAAACTATTAAGTGATGGTTCAACATATAAAAAAAAAAAATTTGATCCTACGTGTAAAGTACAAAACGAAATGAATAGTCTTATAAATACTTGGTTAAAAAAGAAATATATTTCTATAGAAACAAAAAATAAACTAATTTGTCATAATGGACACGCACCTTATATATATGGTTTCCCAAAAATTCATAAGGACGGAATCCCATTGCGACCAATAGTTAGTAATATACATTCACCAACATACCAATTATCAAAATTTCTTGCCGAAACCATTTCAAAAATTTTAGGAAAAACTGAATTTCATATAAAAAACACATGGGAATTTCAAAAATTTATAAAAACACAATATATTCCCAACAACAATATTATTATATCCTTAGATGTCATTTCACTTTTCACCAATGTTCCAATTAATTTGGCTTTAAATGCAATAAGAAAAAAATGGATTAAAGTTAAAGAACATACTCCTTTACCTCTTGAAGAATTTTTAAGTGGTACAAAATTCTGCTTACAATCAACGTATTTTAACTTTGAAAATACATTTTACTCCCAAGTATTTGGTACTGCCATGGGTTCACCCATTTCTGCTACAATAGCAAACCTAGTTATGGAGGAATTAGAAAACACAGTTATTCCCCAGCTGAGTTATACACCACACTTTTATAAAAGATACGTGGATGATTGTATTATGTGCTTACCTACTAATGAAATTAATAATACTTTAAAAATATTCAATTCATTTCAGCCTAAACTACAATTCACTTATGAAAAAGAAACGGACCAAAGTATTAACTTTTTAAATATAAAAATTTTGTATAATAAACACGGTAAGATATTAACAAACTGGCATACAAAGAACATTTGGTCAGGTAGATTTTTAAATTATAACTCTAATGTTCCGGCTCAATATAAAACTAATGTAATTAACAATCTTATTGACAATGCAGTAAATCTTGCAGATTCTAAATTTAGACCGAAGAACTTAGATACTGTCCAAAAAATATTAAAAGAAAATAACTACCCTGTAAAGTTCTACGAACCTGTAATAAAACAAAAAATACATAATATTTATAATAACAATAAACGACAAATAAAAAATGATACCAAAGTAGGTTCTTTTGTAAGCTTAGAATATAATCCGCTCTTTTCTCACAAAATAAAAACATGTTTAAAAAAATTTGATATCAAAGTAGTACATAAAACTAACAATTACACAAAAAAATTTTTTAATAAATTAAAACCTGATATCCCGGAAAAAAATAAAACACATGTCATATATAGAATAAATTGCAAAGAATGCCCCGGTACTTATATTGGCAGTACTAAACAATATATTAGTAAACGATGCTATGAGCACAAATACTCAATTAAAACTAATAATAAATGTACGGCACTCGCTAATCACGCCATAAGCAAAATGCATAATTATAATTTTGATACAATAAACATCATAGACAACGAAATACATGATACTAAGAGGAATTTTTTAGAGGTAATACACATACAAAGGGAAGTAAATGCCATAAATTCAAAGACCGACAACGACGGTTTTATAAAATCTTTAATAATATTATACATAACAAATAAATAGTAGTAAACTAAAATTGGGATAACAAAATCATCAGTAATGTTAATATAGTTAAGAGTTATTGCGTGTATATTTATAATGTTGAATCCTGTAGATTTAAGAAATAGAATAGTTTTAATAGATAATTGCTAGTAAAATAATATAAATTAGATAAAAAGTTGTTATCAATAATGTATTAAGGTTATTATCAACAGTTTTAATTTAGCTTTTAACGTGTATGTTTACAATTTTATTTAATGACCCAAAATGTTTGAATTACATATTATTGTTAAAATGAATTTTATCTGTACAAATTTATAAAATAATTGAAATAGAGGTAAGGATTAATTATCTGAAAAATTATAATCACATGTTTATAAGTAAAATTTGTAGGTGCTATTGAAGAATATTTGCTATAATAAAGTTTTGATAATGGTCTTGTAGACCGACACGCGTAAACAAGAATATTATAATGTATTATTTTATTTAATGGATGGCCACTACCCAGAAAGTTACAATTGAAGATAAAGTTATATGGTCAGAAAATTTACATATTATCTATATATATATATATATATATATATATATATATATATATATTTATAAAAATTGATTACGGTTACTGAGGATCGAAGTATAAAATTTAAAAATTAAGAACTTGAATTGTATGCGACGTTTCGTGAAATTTATTCACATTATCACAGCCATAAAAAGAACAACTAAGTATAAATTAAAATTAGTTAAAAATACGTACCTTAACACTTAAATAATTAAAAATAAATAACTAGACCTAAACGTTACAATCTAATTAAAAGGTGTGTTATAGATATCAACATAAAGATATGAGTGACCAGTTGAGTGAGTATAAATTGTTGTTATTGTAGAAAGGATACATAATATAAAATTTTCTAAATGTTAGTTAGCGAAGAATACACTTATGGCTATAGTTAGTATTATAAAGTTAACGGTAGGATGGTTATGCTAAGTTAAAAATATTAATGTCGATTGCAGACAGATTTTGGGTATCCGTTTTTTTGATTAATTGAATTTTTTTGTTTATATATAAAAAACATTTCTTTAAACAAACGGCGGGTAAGATCTTCTTCTACGGCTAAAACAGAAGTATTTTTGTAGTCAAATTTATGTTTTTTTGATTAATAATGAACGACTAAAGCTATGGAGTCTTTATTATTGCGCGATGAATTTTTGCAATCGGATTTGTGGCCCCTCATTCTATTAATAAGTAATTGCTTGGTTTGGCCTATGTACTGACCATCGCAGCCTGTACAAGGTATGCTATAGATGACGTTGGGTGTTTCAAACTTTTGGCTTTTGTCTTTTATTTTTGAAAATAAAGTGCGGCCTGTTTTTTTATAATAAGTGCTAATTTTAATATTGTCGGTGTTCAAAATGTTGGATAATTTTTGGGACAGTTTTGGTACAAAGGCTAGCTTGTGATATTGAAGTGTCTTATTTTTGTTAATGGAAACAGGAGGATTAGATTTCCAACATCGATTTAATAGATCGGTCCTCAGTAACCGTAATCAGTTTTTATAAAAATAATTATGCAGGACATGATACAATTCAATATCAATTTATATATATATATATATATATATATATATATATATATATATAGCTGTGTAATAGAACCTAACGATTGGTATCCTATAAATTGCTGTGAATCAGCCCCAGATTGGTCGTTATATTCATTTGCTGTAAATATCCTCTACGTTGGGTGTTCTTTATAAATTGCTGTGAAATTGCCCCTACGATTGGAAGTTGTATTAATTTTGCTGTAATCTCTGCCCACGATTATTTCGTTATACAACCTTGCTATGTCACAGCTCCTAACGTTGCCGTCGCCTTTTAAAACTTTACTGTTCTGTTCGTACTCGGCCTCTTTCCTCTGCGTCTCTATATCCTATAATTCCTTGAATTTGTATGCCTGGACTATATCAATCTATTAAACACAGAGTACCCTACGTCACGACAATAAAGATTGTTTAACCCCTTTTCATTCTATTACCTATCTGTTAAAATAATGTAAATGAAAATGAAAAATGAAGAAATCCAAAAATATACAATATAATAATCGATAAATATGTACACTTTTATGTCAGTAACTTATTAATTTGTTTAATATTCAAAAACTCCCGAATACTTTTAGATACAGTCCGGATGATATTTCAGCTTTCCTGCTAAAAGATTCTTCTTACTGCCTTAGTCATTGCATGGTTCATATATTTAATCTATGTTTAAGTAAATCAAAATTTCCCAATGTTTGGAAAATATCGCGAGTTCAACCTATACTCAAGAAAGGCGATAAATTTTTAGTGATCAACTACCGTCCAATCTCAATCATTTCAAACGTTAGTAAAAGTTTTGAACATATCTTATACGATCGTCTCCTTTCTCAAATATCAAATCAACTAACTAACTTTCAACATGGTTTCTTAAGACAGAGGTCCAGTATGACTAACTTATGTTTCATTACACAATTCATATCTGAATGTATAAATTCACATTCACAGTGTGATGTAATCTATTTTGATTTTGCAAAAGCTTTTGACAGCATTAACCATAATATCTTGTTACATAAACTGGATCAATTTAATTTCTCAGACAAATTGCTAGACTTTTTTAAATCATATCTAACTGATCGTTATCAATATGTAGAATTTTATGGTTATAATTCTGCACTACATCTCCTCCCCAGTGGCGTTCCACAAGGCTCTATACCGGGTCCTTTTCTCTTTTTATTATTCATTAATGACATAACTTATATTTTCTCAAATAAAAAACTACTATTTGCTGACGATCTGAAAATTTTCACTAAAGTAAATTCCATTTCTGATTGTATGTCATTGCAAGATGACATATACATACTTGTAAAGTGGTGTACTAAAAATTAATTACTCTTGAATGAAGAAAAATGTGTGGTAATGTTCTACACAAATAAGAAACCAATTCTTTTTGATTATAAAATTAATAATCGTTTAATTAAACGTGTTCTATCTGTTAATGACTTGAAAATCACTTTTGATAACAAATTGTTGTTTGAAAATCACATTGATAATATAGTCAAAAAATCAGCAAAATCCCTAGGATTCTTAATTTGAAATGCATTTTCATTTTCAATATAGACTGTCTTATAACCTTATACTATGCCCTAGTTAGGAGCATTTTAGAATATGGTTCACTAATTTGGTCACCACAGTATTATAAAAAGTCTGCCAGAATTGAAAATCCACAAAAGTGATTTTTAAAATTTCTATATTTTAACAATCATCAAAATTATCCCCCCAGGGGTTACCCATATATAGATTTATTAAAAGAATTTAGTATACCATCGTTAGAAGAACGTAGGAAAAAATCAGATCTGATTCATCTGTTTAAGCTTTTAAATAATTTATTAGACGACCCTGTTAATTTATCGAATATTAATATTCATGTACCAGAAAAATTAGTAAGAACTAGAACCATGTTTTATTTACAGTATGCTAGTACAAACAAATATAAAAATTCCCCTATATATAGAATGTGCAATTTGTATAATAATTTGTATAATAATTGCTCTGGAAATATTGATATCTGTAATTTATCACTAAGGTCATTTATTCAAAATATTGCCCAGTTGATTAACACCTAAAATATTTTAAATATTAACTACTATGTTTTTATATTCTGTTTTTGCTAATGTATATGTCTTTGACTATGTTAGTGGTGTAATTCTTCTGTATATTTTTTGACCAGTGGTTTTAGTTTTTATTTTAATTATAAATGTTATTTGACTGTTATAATTAGGTATTACTCCGTAATTGGATTGATTTGTATATCTGTGGAGTAATATGTATTAAATAAATAAATTGGCACTTAATTTTCACTATTTTAATAAATTATTAATTCTCACTAAGTTCCCTTTTACGTAATATTTCACTTTCAATTGACGTAGTTAGTGCCTTGGTCGAAGAGATACTGAACGTTTACGAGGTCCCCATAGTATTTATAGACTCCTCCCATTTATTTTTTCTGTTGGTTTTCATCGTGTGTTTGTTGATGAAGGCATCGTACCTTGCGCTTATCTCTGCAGAACCTGGTATTTCTAAAAATTCCCTGTTCCGAGTCTTGGTTAGACATTCCATTTCACACGTAGACGTTCAATTTTGTGTGGCATATTTTATAGAAAGTCGAAATTTTTACTGTATTTTGTTACGTCTTCATGTTTGTCGTCGACTATAGTTCAAACTTCATCATATCACGGACCGCCTGTTGTTTATTGTTTGTTACTCCAAATATGTTGGATTTTATCGAAATACAATGTCTTTGGTCACGTATTCATATTCCTATTATGACGTATTTGTACGCGTTTACTTATTTATGCGTTGAAATATTTAATGATATTATTAAATAGCTAGTATGCCAGGTTGTTTATCTTCACCGATTACATGTTTATTTTGATGAAACTTGATGAATTTAAAACCTTATTTTTGCTCGTTTCTTTCCAGTTTTGGACTTGTATATTTAACTTAAAACATATTATACGACGTACACATTATTAATTTTACTAAATGGTATCTGATTATTGAATAATGAGTTTCTTTCTTATGAATTAAATTGTTTATGCTTTATATACAGTGTGCTCGCTATTGACTTTATGTAAAATAGTCGATTTACTCCTATTTAATGGTGGAATTGTTTGGTTTTCTTAACGTTAATAATATTTACATTTATATTATGACCCCTATGATTTAATATACCCTTCTTATCATAGCATTATTTCCCCAAATTAAAATATAAAATTTTCAATCAATGCCATTTTTGGCGTCCAACGTGAAGAAAAAATCCCCATTGATTCAAATTGTTATATTTTTATTTCTTTGTATCCAATTTAATTGTCTCCTAAATTCCTATCTGTTCTCCAAATTTTCCTACAAAATTTGATTAATCTTATGTCTAAATTCCTATTTTAAATCCTATCTGTATCTATCTTAACTTATAAATACGTCCCTATTCTCATTCCTTATCTATACCTAAGTTATAATTATTTCCTATTTAACTCCCCTATTTACATTACAATTTGTACAATTGCTTCTATTCCTTTCCATTATCAAAAACTTTTCATTTAAAATTATTTTGTCCTTCTTTCCAAAATTGACCATTACTACAAAATCATTTTCTGAATTTCCATCATTAATTGTCTTATTTTTCCCCCCTAATATATCTTATTTTGTGTCCTAAAAATTTCCTCCTGAAAGAATTCACACTTCTTCATATTTACCTTACTCCCTGCTAAGTTTAACTCCAACAAAATTCGTTCAAGATGTATGAAATGTTGTTCTATATCGTCGCTGAAAATTAAAATCTCACTCCCATAATGAATGCAAAATTCTTCATACTGTCCCAATATATCCTGCATAGCCTTTACTACTGCAGCCGTACTTGAAGACAAACCAAAAGAAACCACTTTAAATTGATAAATTTGCCCTTCTATAGAAAAACCCATATACTTTCTTGATTCACGTTCTAGTGGAATTAGCTAAAATGAATTTTTCAAGTCAATTTTTGAAAATATTCTTTTATTACCTATTTTTACTAATATTGTATCTATAGTTGGTGGCAGAGTTGGGACGGATACAATGAAAATGTACTCGGATACCAAGTATCGGATACTCAAAATGTCCTCAAATACTTTTTAAAAAAGTCCGAATACTTTACCCTAAAAATGTACTCGAATACAAGTATTTTAGTACTTTCTTCGGATACTGAGTACGGATACTTTGAGAATTCAATAGGGAAAATAATTGTTCCCACAACCCTCTAGAAAAGTGGATATAACACTTCAAGTAAGTAGGCGCAAAACCGAATGCTAACACAGTAATACACACATAATATATCATTAGCATTATAAACTTTCATTAGCAAAACTAGTTTTAAGCATAACATTTGGTGCCTATATCGGTTTTAGTTTCATATATTTATAGTATTTATAGTTCATACCCGTCTTAGGTATGTATTTACCTAAATATATATTTCTGGATAAATAACCCAATAAAAGTAGGAAATCCAGACATATTGTACACACATTACTGCTAACGTGTAACTGCTACCAATAAAATAATTTTTTTTGTTTTTGTTATCTGAAATTGTACTTAGTTATTTACAGTAATTTTTAAATAGTGTAGGTAATTTAAGTTTGTAAAAATAAAAAGAAACTTACTTTTTGGTTTCCATTACTTACTGCATATCCAACATTTTACACAAAACTAAACACGACACAATTGCACCTTTGGCGTTTAGACGTTCTCTGTATCTGTAGTCTTTACATCAGTTAATAAACGAATGAAAGAAACATAAATTAGAGTTGTAGACAATATATTGCAAATTTATATCTTGTGGATTAGTTTGCTATGCTGTTGTGTCTAACTATTCAAGAATTCAAGTAAATAATTTTTATTAAAGTATCCGAAGTTCTGAAAATGTACTCGAGTACCGGATACTTTCATTTTTAGTCTCTGATATGGATACCGGATACAAAAATTTGAAAGTATTCGAATACAGAGTACTGGATACACAAAAAGTACTCGAGTACAGTACTCGAATACAAAAGTACTCGGACACTTTCCAACTCTGCTTGGTGGATTATTATATTGACGTTTTGTCCTCTTGTTTATTTTCCTTGCATCAAGACATAGCCTGATGCTATCATCACTCTTCTTTACTACAATTAGTGGATTTACAAAATGTGTGTCTGACTTCTCAATGATATCCTCACTTAACATTTGATTTATCTCTACGCTCACTCTATCCCTGTATGCTGCTGGAATAGGATACAACTTTGTGTTAAACGACTCCATGTTCACAACCTGTAATTTATGCACATACCCTGTTGCTATTCTGGACTCTGATCCTATTAATTCGTAATGTTTCATTAATAATGCCTTCACCCTATCTTTCATTTCTTCTGGACATTTAATCCTTCATCTACATCTCCCTCTATATCGACTTCGATGCTTTCTTCATTATCCCATTTAGTATATTCTCCTTTTACATCTACTTCTTTTCCTTTCGGCATTTATGCTTAATTCCAACTTATCAATAATATCCATACCAAATATCACATCATCACATCCTTAATCCCGGTACCACTATAAATTCGTTCTCAAATCTCATCTTTCCCACTTCACATTCCACAATTATCATTTTATTAACACTTGCAAATCTTTTGCTATTCGGTGCTATCAAATTACACTTCCTAACAGGCATCATCTTCTCCATTAACCTTCCCCGTTTAACAAAATCTTCAGACACATGCGATGCTTCTGCTCCCGTATTAATGAGTATCTTATTTCTATTATTTTCCATTTTTAATTCAATTATCTGTAATAAGTTTTTATTTAAGTCGTTTTCCATTTCATGTTTTATATATTCGCACTGATGTTCGTATCCATTAATTCTTAAGGACTTACATGGTTTGTCCTCATTCAAAAATCTTGATTCGACATAACTGGTCTTGCCTGACTCAGTTTCAGTGTTGATGCGGTTTGTTCTGTATGATTGTGACGTTTGTTCCACATGTTGTTGTTGGTGCCCATTTAGATTTATGTTCCTTTCGTGATTGGTCTACTCTGTTTCTCTCTTTGGCATGTTTCCTGTGTTTCAATTACGTCTAAAATTATTATTGTAGTTATTATTGTTTCTGTAGAAATTTCCCCTATAATTACCACTGTTTCGTTGATAATTCGATCTATTATTTTCTGTTCTTCTTTGCGTTATAGCTACATCTACTTGTTGCCTTTGCATTCTATTTTCCACTACACGACTTTGTCCCAACTCATCATAATGTTGTAAATATTACAGGAATATATCTCTATTTACTATATTTTGAATTGTAATATAATGTCTGATTTCATCTCCAAAATGTCCGGCTAAGTACTTTATAATTTGTCTTTTTTCCAACGGAGGATCTAGTTGCTTTGCTACACTAAATTTTTGTATAGCATATAATTCTTGGGTCATTCCTAAGTTTTGCGTGTATTTTCCCATAATTAAATTATCTCTTCCTTGTATTGCTGATTGTCCCCCCAAAAGTGTCTTAAAAATTTACATTCAAATTCCTGAAATGTTTCTATTTCATTTTCTATCAAGCCAAACTAAATTTCCGCGTCTCCTTTTAACATTGACCTAACTAAGTTTAAATTGTATCTTTCATCCATTGATCCTTGTATCCTTGTATCCTAAATTTTACTTTTTCAAAAATTTCCTTCCTATCTACCTGTGTTTTCTAATTTTAATTTATGTACAATTTTTAACTTTTCTAACCCTTTTATGCTTTCTGGATTGCTACGATTTTTGGATTGCTATTAATCTTTTTAATTTGATCAAGCCTTTACGATTTGAATAGCTAAATTTTGTATTTGTTTGTGCCTCTACGATTTTCAGATTTCTAAATTTCTTTTCTGGTATTCTCGCACCTACGATTTTCGAATTTCTAAATTTCTTTTGTTCGTTCGTGCCCCTACTATTTGTATTGCTAAATTTCTTTTATGGTATTCTCGCCCCTACGATTGGGTCGCCTTATAAATTGCTGTGAATTGCCCCAGGATTGGGCATTGTATAAATTGTTATGAAATAGCCCCTAACAATTGGTGTCCTATAAATTGCTGTGAATCAGCCCCTGATTGGTCGTTATATTCATTTTCTGTAAATATCCTAAACGTTGGGTGTCCTTTATAAATTGCTGTGAAATTGCCCCTATGATTGGAAGTTGTATTAATTTTGCTGTAATCTCTGCCCACGATTATTTCGTTATACAACCTTGCTATGTCACAATCCCTAACGTTGCCATCGCCTTTTAAAACTTTACTGTTCTGTTTGTATTCGGCCTCTTTCCTCTGCGTCTCTTGTATGCCTCAACTAGCTCAATCTATTAAACACAGAGTGCCCTACGTCACGACAATAAAGATTGTCTAACCTCTTTTCTTTGTATTACCTATCTGTTAAAATAATGTAAATGAAAATGAAAAATGAAGCAATCCAAAAATATACAATATAATAATTGATAATATGTACACTTTTATGTCAATAACTTATTAATTTGTTTATTATTCAAAAATTAGTCCCTGAATGAAATATTGATATTTATCTGATTCCATCAAATTTTATGTTCCCTGAAAGCCAGCAAAAATTTCACTGTAATTACTTTTACGTATTTTTTTAACGTTCAAAACGATCCTCTTTTAATTTTTCAAATTCTCAAATGATTTTTGATGACCCTTACAGATATTTGATATAGCAAGTATTAAATGTTAAAAATTGAAATAACAGTCATACTAATAATGAAGAAAATCTCTGACCTGTGTTTTGCTGCTTGGTTCTAGGAACTGCCTTTGAATATCGATGGTCAGCACGCCTGGATTGTTACAGCTTGACTTGTTAGCGTAATTTCTTCACTTGTTCACCAGAATGATTAATTAATTGTTGCTCGAATTCTTCCTTAGGATTTTGGAATGACTTGGAGTTTACTTGTAGTTTAATTTGAGTATCTTGACGTTTATTTTGTTTCCTTGTAAGCTTATTTAGAAGTATTTTTAGAATATTCTCGAAGTTTGTTGAGACATTTATTTAGACGTATATTTGGGCGTTTATTTAGAAGTATGATTGAAGATACGTTCAGAGCTTTATTTATAAATATGTTTGGAGGTACATCCCGAGCCCTAAATTCTAAATATTGCAATTAAATTCTATTAATAGTTTACCTTACGTTTTAAAATCAAAACGGCTACTTCTTGTTTAATAAATTGGCACTTTTGATTTTCACTATTTTAATAAACTATTGATTCTCACTAAGTTCACTTTTACGTAATATTTCACTTTAAATTGACGTGGTTAGTGCTTTGGTCAAAGAGATACTGATCGTTTATGAGGTCCCCATAGTATTAATTGACTCTTCCTATTTATTTTTCCTATTGGTGTTCATCGTGTGTTTGTTGATGAAGGCGTCGTACCTTGCGCTTATCTCTGCAGAACTTGGCATTTTTAAAAATTGCCTGTTCCGATTCTTGGTTAGACATTCCATTTCGCACGTAGATGTTCAATTTTGTGTGGCATATTTTATAGAAAGTCCAAATTTTACTGCATTTTGTCACGGCTTCATGTTTGTCGTCGACTATAGTTCAAACTTCATCATATCACGGACCGTCTGTTGTTTATTGTTTGTTACTCCAAATATGTTGGATTTTATTGAAATACAATGTCTTTGGTCACATATTCATATTCTTATTATGACGTATTTGAACACGTTTACTTATTTAGGCGTTGATATATTTAAGGATATTATTAAATAGCTAGTAAGCCAGGTTGTTTATCTTCACCAATTACGTGTTTATTTTGATGAAACTTGATGCGTTAAAATTATGCATGGATATAAGCACATAATTCTTGCTCAGATGCAATCAATGATCTGTTTGATATTTGGTATATAATTACTTTTTTTTTCAGAGATAATGTTGTATAAATATAACAATCTTAGCCTTTGTGCTTTAGGTGTGTATAATCGTTACTAAAATTCCTACACTCGCTTTAGTGACGCTGTCTTGCTTATATTAAATGTTTAAGTTTAGTGGCGCTTGACATTTCCGTATTTCTAGAAACCCCCCTGTTAGGCTCATCCTGCTGAAGTTAGAGTTCAGAGTTGGTCAGGAAGTCTCCAGAAGTACTTACGATTAATACGGATAAAACAACACCTATGGTTAAACTCCTGAGAAAAATTTAGATGGTTCTGTTCTTATCAAAAATCAAAATCAAAAATTTATTTGTTGATATATCCAAGAGGTAAAGAATTCAGCAAAGCTGATTTTAAAATCCTCCTAGAAATTATGAAATATAGCAATTTAAATAAATTATATAAGTAATAGGTAAACACAATGTACATATGCCAAACTAAGTAAAAATTATAAACTAAGTTAAAATGATAAATAGAAGAAAAGATTCCAACGTTTCCTAGATTTCCAGCAGCCTAACTTTGGGATTGCTCATATAGTAACATCATATACCATCTTGTGAAATTTGTCTTTTGAGGTTTCCTAAAAGATTATTTTATATTTGTTATATAATTGTGTAGCCATGTAAGCAAAACAGCTTTCATATTTAGCAGTTTTAATGCTGCATGATACTGAGGTTATTGTTAGTGCTTAGATTTAGTAGGTGCATACTAGCTCTTGGTTTTATTATCTCATACAGATAAAGTGGGGTACAGGAGGTGATAATACCATATCTGAAGGTAGCTAAATATAAGGTTGCTCGTCGGTCGAATTTAAGCTTGCAGTGCAAATTGTAGAACGGTGTGATATGCTGTCTATAAGGTACGCTATATGCAAATCTGAAGCATGTATTATGTAAGACTTGTATTCTACGTTTCATTCTGTCCATGATATTTTTATCATACGTATGTAGCACTACATTTCAAAAGCTTCTATCTTTTTCCTGTCCGCTTCTCCTACTGCCCAGGTTTCACAGCCGTTCAGTGTTATGCTCCACACATGTTTTAAGCAATTTTTTCTTGTTTCTGTATTTGTTGTAACTGAACACAGTAGTTGCTTTTTCTAGTTAAATGTAGCACGACCTTGTGCTAATCTTGGTTTTATATCCTTTGCGCTCTTCCCATTTTGGGATATTTAGCTTCCTAGGTAGCAGAAATCCTTAACCCCTTGTAAGTTCTCATTACATATTTGTATTCTGATTTTTAATTTTCTCTCCATTGCATACTACTATTTTAGTTTTATTTTTGTTAATTTTCATACCGTATCTCTCTGTTAGAACTGTTTCCATTTCATTAAGGGCAGCTCTGACTCTTCCTTACTAGATGCTAATAACGCTATATCATCTACAAATCTAAGCATATCAATCTTTTGTCCCTGCATAATAATTCCAAATGTCTTCTTGCATTTGACAGTATTCATTGCCTTTTCGATGTACATGTTAAAAATTAATGGTGATAGGGCACATTCCTGTCTCGCCCTTTTCCTAATATTCACTTCTTTCTGTTTCTGCTCTTTGTATAAGCTACGAACAATCCGTCTATCCCTAAAGGCCAGTCCAATCTTTTTGAGTATTTCGAAAAAAAAATTTTTATTTTACGTTATCGAATGCTTTTTTCAGATCTACAGACCCTATATACACGCTTTCCCCTTTTTCTATTGTTTTTTCCATTATCACCCTCAGAGCTAAAATAGCCTCCTGTGTTACCCTGTTTCGCCTAAACCCAAATTGATTTTCTCCTAGTATTTTTTCAGCTCGTTTTTCCATTCGTCTTTGTACAATTCTAGTTAATATTTTTGACATGTGTGCTGTCAAACTTATTGTTCGAAAATTTTCACATCTCTCCGAGCCTCTCTTTTTTGGTATGGTGAACATGATGTTACGTTTGAAATCTTTGGGTATCTCGCCTGTCTCATACATATAGATTATAAGTTAGAAGGTACATTTTATTACTGCTTGTCCAGCGACTTTTAGAGTTTTTGCTTGCACCTTATCTGTACCAGATGCCTTACCATTTTTCAGACCCTTTAATGCTAATTCAAACTCATCTCTAAGTATAGGATATTCCAAGTCATCCCTTTCAATGTCTGATTCCTGTTCTAATGTTGTTATATCCTCTCCTGTATATAAATTCCCTATATATTTTTGCCTCTATCCGCTTTCTTTACATTTTCTATAATGACGTTTCCTCCCGCATCCCTTATATTTTTGCTATACGGTTTTATATCCCTAAAATTCATTCTAATTAGTTTGTATGCTTTATCTGTTTTTCCTATTTTCATCTTAGTTTGTACCTCTTTGCACTTTTCATCAATCCATTGTTCTTTAGCTTTCCTGCATTTGCGAATAATTTCCCATTTTATGGCTTTGTATCTGTTTTCCTGTTTCATCTGATCTATTTTTGTATTTTTGTGATTCTTCTATTAGATTCAGGATATCCTTTGTTATCCATAGTTTCTTATTTTCTTTTTGTGTATACCTCAGAATATCTGGCCGCCATGTCTAAGCTGGATTTAGTGCTATTCCATTCTGTTTCTACTTCCTTAGTATCAGAAATTTAGCAATTCGTTTGACCTTTTCACGGCTGCGCCGTCCATAAGGACAACAAGGGCAAAAACCCACGGCGCTAAGAGTCCAAAGGCGCCGTGAGGCGCCTCACGGTAATATTTAAAACTTACCAAAATTCTTATTTTTGTTTGAGACACGAGACTTCCCAAAGGTCCCCTGTACGTTTACGCGCGCATTCGCTATGAATAACTAATTAAATTCCATTAATTATCGGAAAAAGTCGAATGGGAGTGGCTTTTATATTCAACAGAAAAAAATTCAGTGTTTTGTTTTTGTTGTAGAATATTTTCAAATACTTTAAAATCAATTAAATTAAGTGATGAAAATGGGTATAATGACTGGCACCACATTGGTAAACATTTATTAAGTATCCATCAAAAAAGTAAATTTCATTTTGAGAACTTAAAAAAATGGTAAAAAATGGCAACTATTGATTCTGCGGCTCAAAATTTAATTAATATAGAAACAAAATATTGGCATGGAGTTATCGAGCGCATTTTTTATATTATTCAATTTCTTGCTGAGCAAAACTTGGTTTTACGTGGTACCAATAGCAAACTGTTTGAAAAAAATAATGGCAGTTTTCTAAAATGCACTGAAATGTTAGCAAAATTTGATCCTATAATATCTGAGCACACGAGAAGTATCCAAATGCAGGAAAAAATTAGAATGCCTCATTATCTTGGGGATAAAATTCAAAACGAAATAATTAATTTAATAGGAGAAAATCTTAAATTAAAAATTTTAGGAATGATTAAAACAGCTCAATATTTTTCAATTGTACTTGATTGTACCCCGGATGCTAGTCATTAAGAACAAATATCAGTATGTGTTAGATTCGTTAATTCAGAAAAAAATAAAATTGTTGTCGAAGAACATTTCTTAACTTTTTGCTTTATAAATGATTGTACAGGTGAGGGTTTGAAAAATTTCTTAATAGAAACATTGGAAAAAATGGCTTAGATATTTATAATTTACGCGGCCAAGGATATGACAATGGTGCAAACATGCGCGGTAAACATAATGTATTACAAAAAAAATTCTTAATATAAATCCAGTTACGAACACGATGATGAACCCACTGAAGATGAGAAAATTAAAGTTTAAAGTAAATTCTTTTTTTAATATGTTAGATATAACTATAGAATCTGTAAATGAAAGATTTCAATTATTATCAGCTTATTCAAATCATTTTAACTTTTTGTGGGACATTTCCAATTTTTCCAAATATTCTAAACAGGAGCAGTTAAAGTTATGTACAGACCTTGAAATAGTATTAACTGATCTAAATCCTTCTATATGTGTAGTCGAACCATCTACCTCTGTTCTGTAATATTTCTACTTTCTTCCCTTTTCTATATTTCAAACGACGTCTTATGCAAACATGCTGCACCTCACTCGTACATATAAACTTTAGTCTTTCCTTGTCTCACAGTTTCTTGCAAACTCAATCAAACCCTTTACGTATGATATCTTTTATATCATTCGAATGCATGCTCAACTACTCTGAGTAGGTATGGGGTCACTTGAGTCTGGGAAAATTTTGAAGACCGTGGGAAAATTCCTTTGAAGGGCGTGGTCCTTTGATGTTTGCCGCTTCCGGGTGGGCCATACTCCCAAATTTTTTGGGGGTCCTAGTAATTTTTGGGGGTTAAGGGTGGGCCATACTCCCAAAATTTTTGGGGGTCCTAGTAATTTTTGGAGGTTAGGGTGGGCCATACTCCCAAATTTTGGGGTGGGGTATACCCCAAATCTTTTTTGGAGGCTGGGCCATACACCAAATTCTTTGGGGTCCTAGTAATATTTGGGGGTTAGGCTGGGCCATACTCGCAAATTTTTTTGGGGGTCTTAGTAATTTTCCCTCCGCTGACGTCACAGCTACACACAGCTCTTGCAGAAAAAAAAGGTTGACTGAAGCGCGATTCGAACTCGGACCTCCTGCATGCAAAGCAAGTACTCTAACCACTAGGCCACAGAGTTGATCGATATAAATACATTCACTCTCTTAGTAATGCAGTACGAGCGCATAAACAATTTAATTTATTTTTTAATATTAGCATAAAAAGTGTGTCTAGTTCTAATTTAAATATATAAAAACCTTTTGGGTGAAATTCGCATGACTAACAATGCGATTGTACTTATTCTGGGTACGGCCATTTTAATTACATCCGTATATTGACGTATTTAACAACAATTGAAAAAGCTATTAGAATATACGTGTTTGATAAGATTTACATTCCATTTTAAAACTTTTCAGTATAATTAAATAAATATAGGGCCTTGTAATTATTTAATAATTTTTCTACATTAGGTTAAATTTTTGATATTCCAATAAATAAACATTATACTACTACGTATAAATGAGTTGCATCAACAACAAATAAGAGTCAACGTCCTTCCTTGGATAACTGACGAGGTTTTCAGTTTACTTCGAGTGTACTATAACATAGATAGCTAGTTAGTACCTATCGATAATTAATTTCTTGTTAATTAATTTACGATATAACACAACAAAATTCCGAAAATGGTAATAAAAATTAAATAATAATAGTCGATGTCCATTGTGTTAGCGAGTACATTGCCCCCACTTACCTGTCCGACCTTAACCTACATTTCGTATAATCATACGTTTGCAAATTCAAACGCTTTATAGTAATGAATATTCTCTTCAATCAAATGCACAAATGTCCGTTCGTACGTATTGTAACGTTTGTTTAGGATTTTCGTTTTCTTATTAGTTTTGAAAACTGCGACAATGCTTTTGGCGACCTTTAGACGGTAGTTTAAAATGCGTAGGAGAAAACATATTTGACTGAATTCGAATACGCTAAGCAATCTAATTATTGTCATTATTAGGGCACCTCCAACAATTTATGTTTTAAGTTCTATACGACCGATTTTCAATAATTATTAAATAGGAATAAGGTTAAAGTTTTTGTGTTAATTCGAAAATGGTTAACAGTTTCATTTAAAAACTGCGAATGATCATACCTCGATAACCAATACTAGCTACATAATATTAATAATGATTGCGTCACCGGACCGCATAGTCGGTGACAGACAAGTTCATACAGGTTCCGCACTATGATCACGTGATTTGTTTTTTTCTGTGTACATAAACTATAAAAGAGAACATCTTGCGATCGCTTGATCAGTCTTACGTCATTTGTTTAACTAACCTGATCGGTTGTTATTTGAGAATTTTGTTACAAAAGCAAAGATCAAATAATGAATAAATTTATTACGAGCAAAGATTTTGTAAAAAGAATCCGCCGTTTTAACTTAATGGGGCGTACGCTTGAATTCAAAATAAAGCCGTTGCCCAAAGATGAAGAACCTGTGGCGTGGATTAAAGACGCTGTCAGGCAAGTGATAGAAACCGCCACTGAAGGACTTGCAGCTGGTGATCAAGTAGGGTTTAGTTTCTGCTCCCAGGATTTGCAGAGGGGAGATGGATGGATTCGCTTCCGCCCCGTGGAACAGCTCACATACGATGACGTTTGGGATGTTATAAGCAACATATACCAATCCAATTCGGAAGGGTGCAGTACATTTTGTCTGAGCGTGACATCGGTTAGAATGCCAATGGGTAGAGGGAGGGGAAGAAACTATAATACTTTTAACGAAGAGAACGACATGAGACGTGGAATTATTGTTATCAGTAACAAAGACAACTTGTGTTTACCGCGAGCTTTAGTGATGGCTATTGCTTGCGCAAATAAGGATCCAGATCGTGCCAAACTACGGCGCGACATGGCTAAAATACAAACCAAAAGAGCTGTTCAACTGTGTCTTGATTCCGGTGTAGTTGTTCCTGAAGTAGGATGTGGAATATCTGAACTACAGCAATTTCAAGAGCATCTTAAAAACTACAGAATTGTTGTTTACAGTTATGGCACTAAGGGGCGCGATATAATTTTTGAAGGGTCTGCAGAAGGCACATCGTTAAGTTTATTATACCACAAAGGATATTACAATGTTATAACATCCCTCACAGCCGCATTCTGTTGTACGTACTTTTGTGAGAAGTGTCACACACCTTACAATACCAAAGACAAACATAGGTGTGGAGACACATGTCCCTGTTGCCTACAAGCTCCTCCTTGTGAGAAGGAATTTAATATTGTGTGTGAATTGTGCAATCGGGAATTTAGGGGTCAACCGTGTTTGACGAATCATAAAACAAAAGGTGTATGCGAAAAAATTAAACGGTGTAAGGGATGTTCAAAAACGGTGAAAAATAATCGCGAGCACAGTTGTGGCGAAGTATATTGTAAAATATGCTGCGCTCACGTTCCAGAATACCACCTCTGTTATATGAAACCTGATACAGGAAAGCCAAATTTAAAAGGTGTTCTTTTTGTTTTCTATGATTTAGAGACGAGACAAGAAAGAATATTAGAGAACGGCGATCACCTACATGAACCTAACTTATGTGTATTAGTATCTAGATGTGATATGTGTTTAAATGAAGATCCTCTTTACTTTTGCCAGAAAAGTGGATATAGACGGATTGTATATAGGGACAACGTCATTCGTAATTTTATGAACTATATTTTAGCATCAAGAAAAAAATTCAAACACCTGGTAGTTATTGCTCATAACGGACAAACATTTGACCATCAATTCTGTCTAAATTATATATTAACAGAAACAGATTTAAAGCCGGAACTCATCATGAGAGGAACGAAGATAATATCACTGACGATGAAAAATGTGCAGTTTTTGGACTCTCTTAATTATTTTCCAATGGCTTTAGCCAAACTTCCTACAGCGTTTGCACTGGGAGAAAGTTTTAAGAAGGGGTATTTTCCTCACCTGTTTAACACCGCCAGTAACGCAAATTATGTGGGACTTTTACCTCCCATCGAATTTTATGAGCCAGACACTATGAACGAAGATGACAGGAAAACGTTTATGAAGTGGTATCAAGAGCACAAGGATGACGTGTTTGAGATGCAGCGCGACCTAGTCGACTACTGTATTTCAGATGTGGAAATTTTGACTACCGCATGTCTAAAATTCAGACAGCAAATGCTTGAAACAAGTGGCGTGTGTCCATTTACAGAAGCGTGCACTATTGCTTCAACTTGTAACAAGGTATATCGACGCAATTTTCTTAAATCAAATACCATTGGGATTATCCCTAAAGGTGGCTATAGGTGGCACGATAACCAGTCTAAAATAGCTATTCAGTGGCTTGTGTGGGAACAAAAGCAGCGTCAAATTAACATCATGCATGCTGCTAAACAACAAGAAATCATAATCCACGGTCTCAAAGTCGACGGTTTTTGTTCCGAAACAAAACAGGTCTTCGAATTTCACGGTTGCTACTATCATGGTTGCTCTAATTGTTTCAAATACGGCAGAGACAACCCTTTACACAATGATCCCGACCAAACACTAAGTACAAGACGAGAGGCTACTGTGGATAAAATGGAAAAACTAAAAGAATTAGGATATGATGTTATTGAGATGTGGGAGTGTAAGTTTCGGTCACATATAATCGAAAATAGAGAATTACGAACATACGTCTTACACCATCCGTTGGTTGTACAAACGCCATTAAACCCACGTGATGCTTTCTATGGTGGTCGTACGGGAAACACTTTTGAATACTATAAGGCTAAACAGGATGAAAAAATTAAGTACGTAGACGTCTGCTCTTTATATCCGTGGGTATGCAAATACGGAAAATTTCCCATGGGACACCCTATAGTTTGTGTGGGAGAAGATTGTGAACAGCTAGACTTAGAAGTAACAGAAGGATTAATCAAATGCACGATCCTTCCTCCGCAAGATATTTATCTTCCGGTACTGCCTACAAAGATGAACGGCAAACTCATGTTCGTCTTGTGCCGTACATGTGGGAGTGAAATGAATCCGAATGACTGCACTCACGACGAACAAGAACGTGCACTCACGGGTACATGGGTGATTGATGAAGTGCTAAAGGCTAAGGAGTGTGGCTACAAGATAGCAAAAATTTATGAGGTTTGGTCTTATCAAATTAACCAATTCGACAATATTAAAAAGATTGGCGGTGTTTTTCGAGAGATGATGGACAAGTTTTTAAAAATAAAACAACAGGCGTCAGGGTGGCCCGGAAATTGTTCAACAAAAGGCGAAAGAGATAAATACATTGATGACTTTTTAGCCCACGAGGGGATACAAATTGAGTACAGTGAGATTGTAAATAATCCTGGTCTACGATCTTTAGCTAAATTCATGCTTAATTCATTTTGGGGAAAACTGGGGCAAAAGGAGAACCAGCCAAAAACAAATATTATCAACGACCCCGGAGAGTTTTTTGGAATGTTGTCGAACCCTAGTATAATTATAAATCATGCAATGCCTGTTAACGAAAACACTGTGATTGTTAATTGGCAGTATAGAGAGGAGGCTTACGATGTGCAAGCTACGGTAAACGTCGTCATAGCAGCATACGTAACTGCACAAGCAAGATTAAAACTCTACAGTTATCTTGAAAAGTTGAAAACGAGGGTTTTGTATTTTGACACAGACTCCATAGTTTATGTGTCTAGCCCCGGAGAATACGACGTCCCCACCGGAAAATTTGTAGGCGATATGACGGATGAATTAGAGGTTTACGGGGCAGGTAGCTACATCAACGAATTTGTGTCTGGAGGTCCAAAAAATTACGCATATAAAGTTGTGTCTACGGACAAACAAGAAGAAGTTCTTGTTTGCAAAGTAAAGGGTATTTCGCTCAACTACACAGCCGCACAACTTGTAAACTTTGAAAGCATTAAAAAGATGGTTTTAACCCCAACGAGGCCTATATTTATTGTTTCGAAATGTATCAGAAGAACAGAGGAACACGAACTAGTTACAAGAACTGAGACAAAAATGTACAAACCAAATTCAACAAAGCGTAAATTTTTTGATAACCACACTTCACTTCCATTCGGATATAAAAACTCAAAATTCTTCGTAATTTGTGAATATCTGAAAATTTGCACAGACACACAAAAGAAGTCCTTGTTTTGCAAAAGTAAAGGTATATAGATATGGCTTACCTACACAACCGCACACCTTGTAAACTTTTGAGAGCATCAAGAAGATGGTTTTAATCCCATCGCGACCTTTATTTACAGTTTTATAAAGTATCAGAAGAACAGAGGAGTACGAAGTAGTGACAAGAACTGAGAGCAGAATGTACAAAACCAAATTCTACAAAAACCATTTTTTTTTGATAACCACACTTCACTGCCATTTGGATATAATAAACTTAAAAACTCTTCATAATTTGTGAATATCTGTGGAAATTTGCATTTTTATAAACATTTTATGCAATTATGTATAACTGTAATTAGAAATTAATATTAATAAGTGCAATCGTATACAAGTATTATTTTTGGTTCGAATGTATTTAAATCTTCCAGTTTAATAATTTCCACTTATAGAAAATGCGTTCACATGTAGTTACTTTATGCCCCACGTTCTCCACATGATAGTTTACTGACTGTATATTTTCTAAAAGATTGTATTAATAAATGTACGTACAGTTATCTGTATCGTATAACTACTGAAACAACATTATTTTCTGCAAAAGTGTACTTTTTTATTTTTAAAAATGTTGTACAATAATGACTATACATATGTAATTTCTGCTAGATTAAATAATAAAATATACGAGTACCGATCTGCAAATGTATGTGTTTAAAAAAAAACAGGTTTACCGCTCAGTTATCATTGAAACTGCAAGCCGGTGTTGGTAAACCGGTATCGATAGAACCGCTTTTTGGTAACACCAGATTTTGGTAAAATCGGTTTTCACTAAAACCTGTTTTGGTAAAATCGGGCATTGGTAAATCGATTCTGACAAAGCCGGTTCTGGTAAAACACGCTTCGGTAAAGACCGGTTAAAATCGTAAGCCTGTTCTGGTAAAACCCGCTTCGGTAAAAACCGGTTAAAATCGTTTTTAGTAGTAGATGCGAATGTTTCCCTTAAACGTACATCCGGACAACGTAGAAAATCTATTATTATATGATCCCCCAAGTCGTTTATTAACACCGGGACTTGTTATTTGACACACAAATTTGTATTATATTTTAATTCTTGCATTAGCTGTTAATCATGTTAAACAATCGATCCCTTGCATTTTTTTGTCAAACCGACGGTACTCCGCGGTTTCGTCAAAACTCGTCTATCTGGAAACTCATTGTCTAGCGAGTTACCGCTTTGTTGACCTATTTTGCACATACTTGCAATAGAAATACTGTTCTTTTTTTTCATTATGTTTTTAGTGGGGTAAAGATGAACAAACAAAATTTTTAAAAATCCAATTTATGGAAATCTGGGACAACAAAACCGCATCTGTCAAAATAAAATTTTGTTTTCAAAATCGATTACAACATAACCAATTTTACCAAAAAAGTGGTTTGTATAGCTACCAAAATCGGTTTATCAGGACTGATATTATTAAAAACCGATTATACAAAACCTATGTCACTAAAAACGATTTTAACCGGTTTTTACCGAAGCGGGTTTTACCAGAACAGGCTTACGATTTTAACCGGTCTTTACCGAAGCGTGTTTTACCAGAACCGGCTTTGTCAGAATGGATTTACCAATGCCGATTTTACCAAAACAAGTTTTAGTGAAAACCGATTGTACCAAAATCCGGTGTTACCAAAAAGCGGTTCTATCGATACCGGTTTACCAACACCGGCTTGCAGTTTCGATGATAACTGAGCGGTAAACCTGTTTTTTCTTTAAAAACACATACACTTGCAGATCGGTACTCGTATATTTTATTATTTAATCTAACAGAAATTACATATGTATAGTCATTATTGTACAACATTTTTAAAAATAAAAAGTACACTTTTGCAGAAAATAATGTTGTTTCAGTAGTTATACGATACAGATAACTGTACGTACATTTATTAATACAATCTTTTAGAAAATATACAGTCAGTAAACTATCATGTGGAGAACGTGGGGCATAAAGTAACTACATGTGAACGCATTTTCTATAAGTGGAAATTATTAAACTGACACGCTTCGGTAAAGACCGGTTAAAATCGTAAGCCTGTTCTGGTAAAACCAGCTTCGGTAAAAACCGGTTAAAATCGTTTTTAGTGACATAGGTTTTGTATAATCGTTTTTTAATAATATCAGTCCTGATAAACCGATTTTGGTAGCTATACAAACCACTTTTTTGGTAAAATTGGTTATGTTGTAATCGATTTTGAAAACAAAATTTTATTTTGACAGATACGGTTTTGTTGTCCCAGATTTCCATAAATTGGATTTTTAAAAATTTTGTTCGTTCATCTTTACCCCACTAAAAACATAATAAAAAAAAAGAACAGTATTTCTATTGCAAGTATGTGCAAAATAGGTCAACAAAGCGGTAACTCGCTAGACAATGAGTTTCCAGATAGACGAGTTTTGACGAAACCGCGGAGTACCGTCGGTTTGACAAAAAAATGCAAGGGATCGATTGTTTAACATGATTAACAGCTAATGCAAGAATTAAAATATACTACAAATTTGTGTGTCAAATAACAAGTCCCGGTGTTAATAAACGACTTGGGTGATCATATAATAATAGATTTTCTACGTTGTCCGGATGTACGTTTAAGGGAAACATTCGCATCTACTACTAAAACGATTTTAACCGGTTTTACCGAAGCGGGTTTTACCAGAACAGGCTTACGATTTTAACCGGTCTTTACCGAAGCGTGTTTTACCAGAACCGGCTTTGTCAGAATCGATTTACCAATGCCCGATTTTACCAAAACAGGTTTTAGTGAAAACCGATTTTACCAAAATCCGGTGTTACCAAAAAGCGGTTTTATCGATACCGGTTTACCAACACCGGCTTGCAGTTTCAATGATAACTGAGCGGTAAACCTGTTTTTTTTTAAACACATACATTTGCAGATCGGTACTCGTATATTTTATTATTTAATCTAACAGAAATTACATATGTATAGTCATTATTGTACAACATTTTTTAAAAATAAAAAGTACACTTTTGCAGAAAATAATGTTGTTTCAGTAGTTATACGATACAGATAACTGTACGTACATTTATTAATACAATCTTTTAGAAAATATACAGTCAGTAAACTATCATGTGGAGAACGTGGGGCATAAAGTAACTACATGTGAACGCATTTTCTATAAGTGGAAATTATTAAACTGACACGCTTCGGTAAAGACCGGTTAAAATCGTAAGCCTGTTCTGGTAAAACCCGCTTCGGTAAAAACCGGTTAAAATCGTTTTTAGTGACATAGGTTTTGTATAATCGTTTTTTAATAATATCAGTCCTGATAAACCGATTTTGGTAGCTATACAAACCACTTTTTTTTTGGTAAAATTGGTTATGTTGTAATCGATTTTGAAACAAAATTTTATTTTGACAGATACGGTTTTGTTGTCCCAGATTTCCATAAATTGGATTTTTAAAAATTTTGTTCGTTCATCATTTACGTTTGGAACATCTTTACCCCCACTAAAAACATAATGGAAAAAAAGAACAGTATTTCTATTGCAAGTATGTGCAAAATAGGTCAACAAAGCGGTAACTCGCTAGACAATGAGTTTCCAGATAGACGAGTTTTGACGAAACCGCGGAGTACCGTCGGTTTGACAAAAAATTGCAAGGGATCGATTGTTTAACATGATTAACAGCTAATGCAAGAATTAAAATATACTACAAATTTGTGTGTCAAATAACAAGCCCCGGTGTTAATAAACGACTTGGGGATCATATAATAATAGATTTTCTACGTTGTCCGGATGTACGTTTAAGGGGAAACATTCGCATCTACTACTAAAAACGATTTTAACCGGTTTTTACCTAAGCGGGTTTTACCAGAACAGGCTTACGATTTTAACCGGTCTTTACCGAAGCGTGTTTTACCAGAACCGGCTTTGTCAGAATCGATTTACCAATGCCCGATTTTACCAAAACAGGTTTTAGTGAAAACCGATTTTACCAAAATCCGGTGTTACCAAAAAGCGGTTCTATCGATACCGGTTTACCAACACCGGCTTGCAGTTTCAATGATAACTGAGCGGTAAACCTGTTTTTTTTAAACACATACACTTGCAGATCGGTACTCGTATATTTTATTATTTTATCTAACAGAAATTACATATGTATAGTCATTATTGTACAACATTTTTAAAAATAAAAAAGTACACTTTTGCAGAAAATAATGTTGTTTCAGTAGTTATACGATACAGATAACTGTACGTACATTTATTAATACAATCTTTTAGAAAATATACAGTCAGTAAACTATCATGTGGAGAACGTGGGGCATAAAGTAACTACATGTGAACGCATTTTCTATAAGTGGAAATTATTAAACTGGAAGATTTAAATACATTCGAACCAAAAATAATACTTGTATACGATTGCACTTATTAATATTAATTTCTAATTACAGTTATACATAATTGCATAAAATGTTTATAAAAATGCAAATTTCCACAAATATTCACAAATTATGAAGAGTTTTTAAGTTTATTATATCCAAATGGCAGTGAAGTGTGGTTATCAAAAAAAAAAAATTACGTTTTTGTAGAATTTGGTTTTGTACATTTTGCTCTCAGTTCTTGTCACTACTTCGTACTCCTCTGTTCTTCTGATACTTTTTAAAACTATAAATAAAGGTCGCGATGGGATTAAAACCATCTTCTTGATGCTCTCAAAAGTTTACAAGGTGCGCGGTTGTGTAGGTAAGCCATATCTATATACCTTTTACTTTTGCAAAACAAGGACTTCTTTTTGTGTGTCTGTGCAAATTTTCAGATATTCACAAATTACGAAGAATTTTTGAGTTTTTATATCCGAATGGAAGTGAAGTGTGGTTATCAAAAAATTTACGCTTTGTTGAATTTGGTTTGTACATTTTTGTCTCAGTTCTTGTAACTAGTTCGTGTTCCTCTGTTCTTCTGATACATTTCGAAACAATAAATATAGGCCTCGTTGGGGTTAAAACCATCTTTTTAATGCTTTCAAAGTTTACAAGTTGTGCGGCTGTGTAGTTGAGCGAAATACCCTTTACTTTGCAAACAAGAACTTCTTCTTGTTTGTCCGTAGACACAACTTTATATGCGTAATTTTTTGGACCTCCAGACACAAATTCGTTGATGTAGCTACCTGCCCCGTAAACCTCTAATTCATCCGTCATATCGCCTACAAATTTTCCGGTGGGGACGTCGTATTCTCCGGGGCTAGACACATAAACTATGGAGTCTGTGTCAAAATACAAAACCCTCGTTTTCAACTTTTCAAGATAACTGTAGAGTTTTAGTCTTGCTTGTGCAGTTACGTATGCTGCTATGACGACGTTTACCGTAGCTTGCACATCGTAAGCCTCCTCTCTATACTGCCAATTAACAATCACAGTGTTTTCGTTAACAGGCATTGCATGATTTATAATTATACTAGGGTTCGACAACATTCCAAAAAACCCTCCGGGGTCGTTGATAATATTTGTTTTTGGCTGGTTCTCCTTTTGCCCCAGTTTTCCCCAAAATGAATTAAGCATGAGTTTAGCTAAAGATCGTAGACCAGGATTATTTACAATCTCACTGTACTCAATTTGTATCCCTCGTGGGCTAAAAGTCATCAATGTATTTATCTCTTTCGCTTTTGTTGAACAATTTCCGGGCCACCCTGACGCCTGTTGTTTTATTTTTAAAAACTTGTCCATCATCTCTCGAAAAACACCGCCAATCTTTTTAATATTGTCGAATTGGTTAATTTGATAAGACCAAACCTCATAAATTTTTGCTATCTTGTAGCCACACTCCTTAGCCTTTAGCACTTCATCAATCACCCATGTACCCGTGAGTGCACGTTCTTGTTCGTCGTGAGTGCAGTCATTCGGATTCATTTCACTCCCACATGTACGGCACAAGACGAACATGAGTTTGCCGTTCATCTTTGTAGGCAGTACCGGAAGATAAATATCTTGCGGAGGAAGGATCGTGCATTTGATTAATCCTTCTGTTACTTCTAAGTCTAGCTGTTCACAATCTTCTCCCACACAAACTATAGGGTGTCCCATGGGAAATTTTCCGTATTTGCATACCCACGGATATAAAGAGCAGACGTCTACGTACTTAATTTTTCATCCTGTTTAGCCTTATAGTATTCAAAAGTGTTTCCCGTACGACCACCATAGAAAGCATCACGTGGGTTTAATGGCGTTTGTACAACCAACGGATGGTGTAAGACGTATGTTCGTAATTCTCTATTTTCGATTATATGTGACCGAAACTTACACTCCCACATCTCAATAACATCATATCCTAATTCTTTTAGTTTTTCCATTTTATCCACAGTAGCCTCTCGTCTTGTACGTAGTGTTTGGTCGGGATCATTGTGTAAAGGGTTGTCTCTGCCGTATTTGAAACAATTAGAGCAACCATGATAGTAGCAACCGTGAAATTCGAAGACCTGTTTTGTTTCGGAACAAAAACCGTCGACTTTGAGACCGTGGATTATGATTTCTTGTTGTTTAGCAGCATGCATGATGTTAATTTGACGCTGCTTTTGTTCCCACACAAGCCACTGAATAGCTATTTTAGACTGGTTATCGCGCCACCTATAGCCACCTTTAGGGATAATCCCAATGGTATTTGATTTAAGAAAATTGCGTCGATATACCTTGTTACAAGTTGAAGCAATAGTGCACGCTTCTGTAAATGGACACACGCCACTTGTTTCAAGCATTTGCTGTCTGAATTTTACACATGCGGTAGTCAAAATTTCCACATCTGAAATACAGTAGTCGACTAGGTCGCGCTGCATCTCAAACACGTCATCCTTGTGCTCTTGATACCACTTCATAAACGTTTTCCTGTCATCTTCGTTCATAGTGTCTGGCTCATAAAATTCGATGGGAGGTAAAAGTCCCACATAATTTGCGTTACCGGCGGTGTTAAACAGGTGAGGAAAATACCCCTTCTTAAAACTTTCTCCCAGTCCAAACGCTGTAGGAAGTTTGGCTAAAGCCATTGGAAAATAATTAAGGGAGTCCAAAAGCTGCACATTTTTCATCGTCAGTGATATTATCTTCGTTCCTCTCATGATGAGTTCCGGCTTTAAATCTGTTTCTGTTAATATATAATTTAGACAGAATTGATGGTCAAATGCTTGTCCGTTATGAGCAATAACTACCAGGTGTTTGAATTTTTTTCTTGGTGCTAAAATATAGTTCATAAAATTACGAATGACGTTGTCCCTATATACAATCCGTCTATATCTACATTTCTGACAAAAGTAAAGATGATCTTCATTTAAACACATATCACATCTAGATACTAATACACATAAGTTAGGTTCATGTAGGTGATCGCCGTTCTCTAATATTCTTTCTTGTCTCGTCTCTAAATCATAGAAAACAAAAAGAACACCTTTTAAATTTGGCTTTCCTGTATCAGGTTTCATATAACAGAGGTGGTATTCTGGAACGTGAGCGCAGCATATTTTACAATATACTTCGCCACAACTGTGCTCGCGATTATTTTTCACCGTTTTTGAACATCCCCTACACCGTTTAATTTTTTCGCATACACCTTTTGTTTTATGATTCGTCAAACACGGTTGACCCCTAAATTCCCGATTGCACAATTCACACAATATTAAATTCCTTCTCACAAGGAGGAGCTTGTAGGCAACAGGGACATGTGTCTCCACACCTATGTTTGTCTTTGGTATTGTAAGGTGTGTGACACTTCTCACAAAAGTACGTACAACAGAATGCGGCTGTGAGGGATGTTATAACATTGTAATGTCCTTTGTGGTATAATAAACTTAACGATGTGCCTTCTGCAGACCCTTCAAAATTATATCGCGCCCTTAGTGCCATAACTGTAAACAACAATTCTGTAGTTTTTAAGCTGCTCTTGAAATTGCTGTAGTTCAGATATTCCACATCCTACTTCAGAAACAACTACACCGGAATCAAGACACAGTTGAACAGCTCTTTTGGTTTGTATTTTAGCCATGTCGCGCCGTAGTTTGGCACGATTTGGATCCTTATTTGCGCAAGCAATAGCCATCACTAAAGCTCGCGGTAAACACAAGTTGTCTTTGTTACTGATAACAATAATTCCACGTCTCATGTCGTTCTCTTCGTTAAAAGTATTATAGTTTCTTCCCCTCCCTCTACCCATTGGCATTCTAACCGATGTCACGCTCAGACAAAATGTACTGCACCCTTCCGAATTGGATTGGTATATGTTGCTTATAACATCCCAAACGTCATCGTATGTGAGCTGTTCCACGGGGCGGAAGCAAATCCATCCATCTCCCCTCTGCAAATCCTGGGAGCAGAAACTAAACCCTACTTGATCACCAGCTGCAAGTCCTTCAGTGGCGGTTTCTATCACTTGCCTGACAGCGTCTTTAATCCACGCCACAGGTTCTTCATCTTCGGGCAACGGCTTTATTTTGAATTCAAGCGTACGCCCCATTAAGTTAAAACGGCGGATTCTTTTTACAAAATCTTTGCTCGTAATAAATTTATTCATTATTTGATCTTTGCTTTTGTAACAAAATTCTCAAATAACAACCGATCAGGTTAGTTAAACAAATGACGTAAGACTGATCAAGCGATCGCAAGATGTTCTCTTTTATAGTTTATGTACACAGAAAAACAAATCACGTGATCATAGTGCGGAACCTGTATGAACTTGTCTGTCACCGACTATGCGGTCCGGTGACGCAATCATTATTAATATTATGTAGCTAGTATTGGTTATCGAGGTATGATCATTCGCAGTTTTTAAATGAAACTGTTAACCATTTTCGAATTAACACAAAACTTTAACCTTATTCCTATTTAATAATTATTGAAAATCGGTCGTATAGAACTTAAAACATAAATTGTTGGAGGTGCCCTAATAATGACAATAATTAGATTGCTTAGCGTATTCGAATTCAGTCAAATATGTTTTCTCCTACGCATTTTAAACTACCGTCTAAAGGTCGCCAAAAGCATTGTCGCAGTTTTCAAAACTAATAAGAAAACGAAAATCCTAAACAAACGTTACAATACGTACGAACGGACATTTGTGCATTTGATTGAAGAGAATATTCATTACTATAAAGCGTTTGAATTTGCAAACGTATGATTATACGAAATGTAGGTTAAGGTCGGACAGGTAAGTGGGGGCAATGTACTCGCTAACACAATGGACATCGACTATTATTATTTAATTTTTATTACCATTTTCGGAATTTTGTTGTGTTATATCGTAAATTAATTAACAAGAAATTAATTATCGATAGGTACTAACTAGCTATCTATGTTATAGTACACTCGAAGTAAACTGAAAACCTCGTCAGTTATCCAAGGAAGGACGTTGACTCTTATTTGTTGTTGATGCAACTCATTTATACGTAGTAGTATAATGTTTATTTATTGGAATATCAAAAATTTAACCTAATGTAGAAAAATTATTAAATAATTACAAGGCCCTATATTTATTTAATTATACTGAAAAGTTTTAAAAATGGAATGAAAATCTTACCAAACACGTATATTCTAATAGCTTTTTCAATTGTTGTTAAATACGTCAATATACGGATGTAATTAAAATGGCCGTACCCAGAATAAGTACAATCGCATTGTTAGTCATGCGAATTTCACCCAAAAGGTTTTTATATATTTAAATTAGAACTAGACACACTTCTTATGCTAATATTAAAAAATAAATTAAATTGTTTATGCGCTCGTACTGCATTACTAAGATAGTGAATGTATTTATATCGATCAACTCTGTGGCCTAGTGGTTAGAGTACTTGCTTTGCATGCAGGAGGTCCGAGTTCGAATCGCGCTTTAGTCAACCTTTTTTCTGCAAGAGCTGTGTGTAGCTGTGACGTCAGCGGAGGAAAATTACTAGGACCCCAAAAATTTGCAGTATGGCCCAGCCTAACCCCCAAATATTACTAGGACCCCAAAGAATTTGGTGTATGGCCCAGCCTCAAAAGATTTGGGGTATACCCACCCCAAAATTTGGGAGTATGGCCCACCCTAACCTCCAAAATTACTAGGACCCCAAAATTTTGGGAGTATGGCCCACCTAACCCCAAAATTACCAGGAACCCCAAAATTTGCAGTATGGCCCACCTAACCTCCAAAATTACTAGGACCCCAAAATTTTGGGAGTATGGCCCACCCTTAACCCCAAAAATTACTAGAACCCCCAAAAAATTTGGGAGTATGGCCCACCCGGAAGCGGCAAACATCAAAGGACCACGCCCTTCAAAGGAATTTTCCCACGGTCTTCAAAATTTTCCCAGACTCAAGTGACCCCATACCTACTACTCTGTCTTTATTTAATATCGATCCCTGCTTGTATTTAACCTTCAATGCTATTCGTAGAAAATAAATGTTATTTGAACATGTCCTCCGTCTTTCTACCGAGAATTTAACAACGATTATTTTGTTTACAACACTATTCAGAAAAGTTTTAACACCACCAAGTTATTGAGAGACCTTGAAATAAACTGTTACTAAGAACTTGTTTTCAACAATATTCGTTTCGCTCCTGCTATAACTTTGAAATTTATACAAATGTAAAAGCTTCCTTCTAAGTATAATAAATGTGCATGCAAAGAATATATACACTTAGAATATCCGTTACTCGTTCACCCTCCTTGATAACGGTCTTAAATTATTGATTTCTGCATTTCTGAAAATTGAAAGTTTTTCGGATTCTTATACCTACATTCTAATCTAAATAAGATGCATGTGTTTACAGTGCGCGTTAAGGATATACATTTTTTTACACTTACTATATGTAATTGGTATTTACACTTATTCTAAAATGAAGCAAAATTAACATAGAAATCTATTTTAAAAACATGCAAATTCTTATACTGTACGTATGGAAAACGTTTTTAAAATTTTACGTGAATTGTATATATATATGCGGTACCCTGCCAAAAATAATTTGCTGCCTTATTTACTCTATTTAATCCTATAAATACACAGAAATATATATATATATATATATATATATAAATATTGCTATGATATCGCCGTACTTCGATGTATTTAACGTTCAGTTGCCTGCTGCTCGACATTGCTCTGTGTTCCACAATAATCTAGAATAAATTTTAGATTTCACACAATTAGGTTTATACCTCTACTAGCTCAGTTCAACCTTACACAGAGTGCATGACAATACGATAACAGAAAGATTTTTACTCCCCTTTTTCTATTACACTTCATACCTAAATAATATAAGCTGAATAACCAAAAATTTGTATAATAATCAAGAAACATGTTCAATTTGCACTTCTACTATCTTTGTACTATTATTTGCTATTTAAAACCCTTGAATCAAAGTAAAAATATAAATCTGTTCCCCACCAAATTATAACCCTATTTAAATTATATAAAGTCAGCGAAAATAACTCTGCATTATATTGGAAGTATTGTTGAATGTTCAAAGACCCTTTGTAATTTCTACGTATCAATCAAAATTTTTGATGACCCTTTACATAAATATCTAAATATATGCAAGTTTTAAATGCTAAAAAAATTTCAGTCTTATGCTAACCTGATATTTTTCTAGGTTGATTCCCTGGTTCGAATGTGTAGCTCTGAGTACACACCAATCTGTTTGACCTTCTGCTACGTGCTACTAACCAGTACCCTTGTTTTTAGCTTGACGTCGTCCGTACTGCGTTAGATTTCTTATTTGGTTGGTTTGGTAATTGTTTACTAAATCGCTTAGTCTCTTGCTTAGTGAACATGCTTGCTTAAACACCCAGTCGAACGCTTATTAAGTCGTTAATTTACTTAGTTAATTGGTTGTTTGGTTGGTGGTTGGTTAGTTGTTTGGTGGTTAGTGGGTGGGTTAGTTGGTGGTTGGTTGGTTGGTGCCCTAAGTTAATAAATATTAAAGATCATATTTATTTTTAATTAAAATTTGGACTTACGTCTTATGCCGACGGGGAATTTTTATTTCACTTGTATATTTGAACGCACACTTGTACTTGAAATTGTTAATTATGAACTTTCACTTAAATTTTATTATTTAATTACACAGTTAAACTTTGCATAGTATTTTTATCCAAACGAATACAGTTGTGCTTCTGTTAGGTATAGACCGACCATTAACATCTTGATGTAATATTAAAGGTAAGCCCTTCCACATGTTGTCATTAGCTGATCGTGTTATCTTTGTTGATCGAGGCGTTGCACTTGTTTTATAGTGCAAGCCTTTGGATTTTCATGGAGTTACCATCCAAAATTTCGTTGCAATGCTTTTGCAAATCACGTAAATATCAAAATTTTACATTATAGGGTTCGTTGACTATGGTACCTTGTTCTGTTCAATATCGTGTTTTCGTATTTTATATAGGAAATTCTTCAAATTTCTTTTTAATTCAGCACGTATACAAATTTGTCGTTCCATATTTTGTTTATCCAATGTGCTGGATTTTATTCGAATTTTGTCAAGTTTACTTTTAAAAGATCACGTAGACAAATTTTATAATGGATTCCTTCAACAGATGACGTAAATTAGAGGCGTTTGTATTGACTTTTTACGTTCTGTAATTTGCTTGTTTTGCAAGACCCGTTTGTTATGGTCACGCATGATTATTAATGCGAGTTAAGGTTCGTGGCTTGGGAGCGGTTTTTTAAAAAACCATTTCCAAACTTCTTAACAATTTATTTTTATTGATACAGAATTGACTTGGAATTTTGACAATCTCGAAGTAATATTATTCTAAGTCCGAAATACATTAATTAATTATACTAAAATGAGTAATCTAACGAACTGCAATGTTAAAGCTGATCGATGGATTAACTGTCAGGCTTAACTCCCGGGCTTTTTATAATATCCCTACCCGCTCACATGGCTGTGGGAACTTGCAGATCTCATGTCTGCTTATTCCAAATTCTATTCATAAATACATTGTTGCGATCTTACTTTCTAGGTAATCTTGGTACGTGACCGTTGGTGACTGCCTGTGACCTGACATCTGCAGTGTCACTATCGTCTGTGCTACAAAGTAGCGCTTCCGTTCCCATGAACGTTAATAAACTGTATAAAATTGTCCTTGATTTACTTTGTTGCGCTTCACTTAATATTTCTAATAATTTCCTAATTATTCTATTTCTTTACACATATATCAATTGGGGGATTACATAACTTGTGTTGAGTTTAAAAAAATTCGTTTTATGTTTGTTTGAATTTCGATACTTCTAATTTGTATTTATTTAAAGTTGCTGAATGTATTGCTGTTTTCTAAAATGAATCGGATTGTGTCTAGAGTTATTTATTTTACTAAATGTGGTTCTATTATTAAAGAATGAGCTTCCCTTTATTGACTATAGTTAGTTGTAGATTTTATATAGTGTGTTTGATATTTGCTTTTTGCATAATTAACGAATTTTGTACTTCTTATGATTCAAATGTTTAGTGTCCTTGACTTTGGTGTTGTTTAAATGACGTATACCACCCTTGTGCCCCTATATACCCCTAAATAACCCTATTATCATAGCATTTTTTCTCCAAATTAAAATATAAAATTTTTGGTCAATGTTTAACAGGATATCTCTCTTGGTATATTCTTGACGCAAGTAGGCAATTTCTTAAACTTTCTTCCAATACCCAAATCATATTTATTTGTTCTTCCACGGTAAAATTCATTGTGAAAACTCCTTCAAAGATTACATTTAAAACAGAACTGGTAATGTGTTAAATCACAACACACTACAATTAATAAACTTAAATGACATTTTAATTGTAATTTTAATTTTTTTCAGAGCCTGCCTGATTTCCTGCTTGAACATTTTCTATAAAATGCATATTGTTGATTTGGCAGAATTCTGTTGATAGCGTATTATTGTAGGTTGTTATAGCTTTAATGAAAATTGTTATTGGATAAGTGTAGTTAATTGTTAATCAAAATGTATTAATTGTTTTATAATATTCTGCAATAGTAAGTTATTTGTAGTTATGTAAATTAAAAATATTCTTAAAATTTGAAGAAAATCAAAAATATCTCCGAAAGTAATGGATTTAGGTATAGGGAATGCTTAACAAAAATAAAAGGACTCTTAATGAACTATCTATTGTAGCAATAAAATTGGTAGAGTACCATTTAAAAAAAGTTTTAAAAATTGCATTTTGCGAAACCTGACACACCCTGTATGTGAAGAAATTTCAAAAGAGTGATAATTACAAATATACTATGGTATATAGTAAAATTTTCTGCATCTTGAAAATTAACATAAGTTATGTATTAGTGCAGTGGCAATGTATCTAATCAGGG
This sequence comes from Platerodrilus igneus, assembly GCA_036346225.1. NCBI lineage: Eukaryota > Metazoa > Arthropoda > Insecta > Coleoptera > Lycidae > Platerodrilus > Platerodrilus igneus. The sequence goes on from JARFIW010000404.1 coordinate 40,475, forward strand.
TCATTTTTTCTAAAAACAGTTGAATATCTCAAAAACTAAAAGGAATAGACAAATACAATTTGATATAAAATTAAAGCGCTTTTTATGGGCTTTTCAAAAATGTAATAATATATAGGGTATTCCATTTAAAAAAATATAAGTTTAATATGCCCTGGAATTATGAAACACCCTGTATGCTTCCAAATATTTTTAAAATGTGCACTTTAGGCATGTCTAATATGTCTCCAAATTTGGTTTACGTAGCTTTTATAATAACGGAGTTATCGACCGTTGCCACACTAAAAACTCACCCTATATATATATATATATATATATATATATATATAGATATTGTTGTGTATTCAAAGGGTTAAATTTGGGGTAAGCAATACAATTTCGACCACCCTGTATAGAGAAAAGAACAAATTAATTACGCGCAAAATTTATTTAATTCATTTAGGGAGAACGGACATGTGTTGACGTATTTTTATAATTAATAATGGTATGTTAGAAAGTACATAAAAAAACAACAGTTTTATAACAAATGGAATACGCATAATTAATTTTTTATTTATTTTAATTCAACAAGTAAAAGCGTAAGAAAACCCACTAGTGTAAGGAAAATCAATAAGTCCAAGGCAAAAGTTCTTTGTAACAAGCAGATGTCAGTTTTATACAAATACAACGATATATAAATTCCAAAAATTGTTGTGCTAAACGGTCTATAATTAACGAACACCTGCATTTTTAAAAGGTTACATTCGTCGAAATTATGAGCATAATAAGACAGGACTTCATAGAAAATAATTTCAACCGTCGGTTGGTTCGAACAACAAGCTAACAAATTTCTTAAAGAGCAAGGGAAATGCACGATAGCTTATTTACTACAGAGAGAGACAGATATGAAAGCGTTGATATTTAAAACGCACGTACTATATCCACGTGGAGTGAAGATGGGCTGTCAGCAATATCGATTTTCTATAACACAAGTGGGGTTTTGAACGCGACAGCAAAGATGCATAAGACAGAGATAAAAATATTACAGGCGGGGTTTTATTCGACACAGAATAGTATCATTGGTTAAGAACAGACAGTTTTCCAAACGTAGACAAACGCGACAGGTGGAAGCGATTTTGAATACGTACGGCACGTCCACGGAGTAAATTTCAGGAATTTTCAAGACGGTTGTATTAAAATTTGCAGAATTTTAATTTGAAAATAAGCTTTTTGCGTGAAGTGTGTCCGGGAGGTAGCATTTTGAAAGATATAAATACTCTAGGTAAATTAGGGGGTTCTCTTTGTCTTTTCGTCGCTTTTATACTACTTTATTACAATACACCAACATTATAGTATAGTTTTTGTTATGTGAGTATTAGATATGTTCATAATACAGCAAATATAGTGCTTGCACGTTTAAATTATTAGTAGAGGCCTTCTATTTATTAACGCGAAATACGAGTAGTGTATATTAAATTAATAGAGGTCTGGCTACTATTATA
>JARFIW010000406.1:0-65397 GCA_036346225.1 Platerodrilus igneus
TTTTTCATTTGTGTACATTTCAATATCTGAATTCCATACAAAAGATTGAATTCGTTTATCAATTCTTCAGGTTCAATTTGTCCAAACAATCCGTGAATTACGTGGGTGTTGTGTTTTTCGTCTTTGTATGAATATGTGTGATATTCAGTGTCACGAAGCAATTCAGTCACACATTTGTGATCTTCCTTCAGGTGGGTATAGATGGTCAATACATCTTTGCCGTATTTAATGTAAAAGTGTTCTTTAACCTTTGATTTTATAATTTCAATGAGCCGCCGGTGGTTTTCAGTCGTGCCATGTATAACAATGGGTGGCATTTTAACTTTTTAGTAGTAGTTTGCGTTGGTTCTGCAACTACTGCTTCAGGCTGTTCATCCGCGCTTAGGGAGATTTCGTCTTCCATTTTTTCAATTGCGCCATCACTTAATGGTGCAAATCTATTGTTTATTTCAACTACGGATGAATTGGTAGCGGTAACCTTCCTTTTCGGCATTTTTATTGTTATAGCGTTCTCTACCTGACTAGCTTTTCTCTTAAATGTATGAATCAGTCCTGCAACTATTTGCGTCTCATTGTAATTTTCAGCACTCACTTCCGGAATGTTTGCAATTTTTTTAAACACTAATAAATATATAAACAATTAACTAATAATATTATATACAGATTAACAATATTTACAACAATAAAATAAATATATGTTTACGTAACTCGCGTCTGCTTAGAGCGCACAGAAACACGTCCGCCTTGCTCGAAGCTTTTACGGTGACTCTTGAAAAGCACCAATCAATCAATCAACAAAATTTAATAACAAAAAACAATGAGTGAGAAAATGTACATAACAATCCTATTTACAATATTTAAATATACCATAAAAGACACAATTATGTACCACTGCTTAGTTTTGCCTTCGACGAAGATTCCTGCAGCAGTAGCGGCTTACTCTTCAATTGGGTTGGGCACCAAGTCAGAACATCAGAGGTTGGGATATCGGTGTGGCCCAAAAACAAAAACGGATCCAATCACGCGAGTCCTCGATTACTGATGATCGACTTCAAGACAGTGACTTTGCGGTAAAGTTTGTTCTATCCGAACTTCGATGCGGTACTAATTTTAATGTGCCAACTGAGGAAAAAGACAAACAAAAAACCTCAACTTTTGAGGTGTAAATAAAATATTAGATGTGACAAAAACCTAAATACTTGTTTCGAAAATTGGTAAATTTTGATGGGGATATTTATGTTTATACTTTTTAGGTAAATTCCCATGTCGGTATTTTGTCATGTCAAGTAGTAACGTGTTTCGTTTTTGCCTACGTGTCTGTAAGTAAAAGTTTTGTGAAGTTTTTTGAATATGTTCGGCTATTGTTTCCATGTTTGCTGTTTTGTGTAGATCTTTGATTTTGGCGTAGCGTCCTTCGTTAAGTATTAGTCTAAGGCATTTATTTTGGAACCTTTGCAGCTTTTGGATGTGCGTTTTAGCTGCACCGCACCAAACAGGGGCGGCATATGTGATGGTCGGTCGTATAATTGCAGTATACAATAGTTTTTATTTGTCATGTCCATTGTGCTGTTTTTTGCTAATAAAACATATATTGCCTTAAGTAGTATTATGGCTTTTATTATTGATTTTTGTATATGATACTGGAAGGTAAGTTTTTTATCTAGATGGACTCCTAAATATTTCACGGAATCTTTTGGTGTAAAGTGTTCACCAAAGAGGGCAGCTTGACGACCTAACTGATAATTCTTGTATCTACGATGAAAAAGAATAGTTTCGGTTTTTAGGGAATTAACAGAGATTTTCCATTTGGTACAGTATTTTTTAATTAATTTAATATGATTTTCGACGTTTTCGAGTGCTTGCTGTGAGTTTGCGGAAGTAGAATAAACTGCAGTATCGTCAGCATAAAGAGCAAGGTTTGTGTCATGCAACGTTGGAATATCATTTATGTAAATCAAGTACAGGGTTGGCCCAAGGACAGATCCCTGAGGTACTCCTGCATTTACTTTAATTTCACTAGATAATGTGTCACCTATTGCTACCTTAAAACGACGCTTACTTAAATAATTACGAATAATATTTACAAGATAAGTAGGAAATTTGTGTAATATTAATTTATGCACGAGTCCTCTAATCCAAACCTTATCGAAGGCTTTTTCAAAATCAAGGAGAGCCATGTATGTGACTTTGCGCTCGTTATACCCATTAATAATATCGTTGACAATTCTAGCTGCTTGTCCTGTCGTACTGTGACCTTGCCTAAAACCAAATTGAACATTTTGTAAAATTTTATTTTTAATGATGTGATCGTTGATACGCAAATTTATGATCTTCTCCACTATTTTACTTAATGTTGGCAATAGACTAACGGGCCTATAACTGGTTGCTAATTTGGGATCCTTTCCAGTTTTAAGGATGGGAGTTACAATGGCAGATTTCCAGGTCACAGGAAAGTACGCGTACACTAGAATCGCATTGATAATATAATGTAGCTGTACAACGGCTTTTTTAGTGAAATTTTTAAGGAGGATGTTCATAATCTTGTCTTTACCTGGGGCTTTGTTATTTTTCAGTTTATTAATAAAATTTTTAATTTCAGAGGGTGATGTGCGACGTACTGAATCTAAATTTTGTGCGTTTTCTAACTGTCTATTTAATTCGGCTTCAATACGATTGTGGGAAAAATTATTAGGAATGGTTTTGTGATTGTTTTTAAAAATTTCAGCCAATACATTGGCTTTATCCAGATCTGTTTCTGCGCAAACGGTGTTATGTGTTAGGGTTGGGATTGACCGGTTCTTGTTTTTTAGATACCTCGCCATTCTCCATATAGAATTGTCATCGACCTTAAGATTACTCAACTTTACCTTCCAGTCATTGTTTCTAAAAACCCAGATTTTTCTACGCACCATTTTTGTCAGCGTGTCGAGTTCCGTCTTGTCTTCTGCAGAACGCGTTCTCTGCCACCTTTTACGTACTTGGTTTTTAGACCTTATTAAATCAACAATTTCAATAGGTAACGGTTTTAACCCTTCTCTTAAGTACACGGTTTTAATCGACTGTGATTTTGCTATTTCTATTGCGTCTACAAGTTTATTGAGTTCGTTATTGATGTCATTTGCGTTTTTAATGTCATTATTAATTTTTATGTGTTGATCAAGGATTGTGCGGTATTGTGTCCAGTTTGCGTTTTTATAGTCTAGCAAGGGTGTTTTAATGACGGTTTGTATTTTCTGTAAAGTAAATATAATGGGGTTATGGTCGGAGCTTAGCTCAGCGGGGGATGAAAGCTTTTGTAGATTAGGTACGTTGGTTTCAATTATTATGTCAATTGTTGTCGGAGTCGTGCCATTAGTAGGAAAGTGCGTTTTAGTGTTTGTAAAATGTATCGTGCTGTTCGAGTTTTGTGTGTAGTTGAAGAGGGTATTTCCGTTCCTATTGTTTTGATGACAGTTCCAAGTAACGTGTTTAGCATTAAGATCACCTACAATGAGGGTCTTCGACCCTACACTTTCTAATATTCTTAGATCGCCGGGGTAAACTTGTTTGTTGGACTATTGTATACCGCAATTATGTGTGTGTCATCTGAAAGTTTGATGATCACGTGATCAATTGTGCATAGGGAATTTACCTTAGTTTGTGTAAACCGGATGTTATTTCTAATTAATACTAAAATTCCTCCACCATGAGTAGTTTTGTCTAATCTAACTATGTTGTAATTCCTAAAATTAACCTTATTATTAATGCCTAATTTAGTTTCACTAATTAAAAGAATGTCTATACTAAGCCTAGTAATAAATTCTCCGACTTCTTGTAACTTATTTCTTAACCCATTTGAGTTCCAGCTAGCGATTTTTATTTCCCTATCCATTACTCTAATTTGGAACAAAATTCTCTAAAAGCTAAAAATTTAGCCAAATTATCGCCGCATGTACTTAGATTTCTGTTAAGCTCTTTGACGAGCTGCAGCATTTTGTCAACATCTATTAAATTATTTAGTTTATTAATTTCACCAATCAACTCATAAAAATTAGCATCGCTTACCTTAGAAATTGGTGATGTTTGCTTCTGGGGTGCTGGTGCTGATGGTTTGGTCCATGCATTTGTAGCCGGAGGCGGTGCTGGCGTCCACTTAGGTGCCGGAAAGTCCTCCTTAGATGGAACCTTATGGATTGTTGGTGGTGTTTTTTTGGCGAACTTTTGTGAAACGCTCAGCTTTTGCAAATAAACCGGACATTCGACATTGTTGGCGGGATGTGGCCCTCCACAGTTAACACATTTGGCTTCAGTTTCTTTCGATTTCTCACACGTGAAGGTGAAATGACCCTTAGCACATTTGAGGCATTTCGGGTTGGCATTGCAATTTGACGCCGAATGTCCCCAAAGTTGGCATCTGTGACACTGAATAATCACTCTTTTGTTACTGTACTGTATGAAACTAATTTTTGTGTGGTATAGGTACTTTACTGAATCATTTAAATTTTTTGTTTTAATTGTATTGGATGTCGTTATCATATATAAGGGTGCTCTAGTATTTTTCATTTGCGTACATTTTAATATTTTAATTCCATACAACAAGTTGAATTCATTAATCAATTCCTCGGGTTCAATTTGTCCAAACAATCCATGAATTACGTGGGTGTTGTGCTTTTCGTCTTTATATGAATATGTGTGATATTCAGTGTCACGAAGCAATTCAGTCACACATTTATGATCTTCCTTCAGATGCGTGTAGATGGTCAATATATTTTTGCCGTATTTAATATAAAACTGTTCTTTAACCTTTGATTTAATGATGTCGATGAGCCGCCGGTGGTTTTCAGTCGTGCCATGTATTACAATGGGTGGCATTTTAACTTTCTTAGTAGTTGCTTTCGTTCGTTCAGCAACTACTGCTTCAGGCTGTTCATCCGTGCTTAGGGAGATTTCGTCATCCATTTTTTCAATTGCGCCATCACTTAAAGGTGCAAATCTATTGTTTAATTCAACTACGGTTGAATTGGTTGCTGTAACCTTCCTTTTCGGCATTTTGCTTACGTTGTTTTCTACCTGACTAGCTTTTCTCTTGAACGAATGAATCAGTCCTGCAATTACTTGCGTTTCATTGTAATTTTCAGCACTCACTTCCGGAATGTTTGCAATTTTTAAACACTAATAATATATAAACAATTAACTAATAATACTATATACAGATTAACAATATTTACAACAATAAAATAAATATATGTTTACGTAACTCACGTCTGCTTAGAGCGCACCGAAACACGTCCGCCTTGCTCGAAGCTTCTACGGTGACTTTTGAAAAGCACCGGTTCTCGTCCGATCACCGAAGTTAAGCAACGTTGGGCGCGGTCAGTACTTGGATGGGTGACCGCTTGGGAACACCGCGTGTCGTTGTCTTTTTTATCTTTTTACGCTGGATTATCGTGATTTACCCTGAATTTGTAATTTTTATTAAAACCACACAACCCCTACTTTATTTGAAACCCCTTTTTTCAGGTATTAAGAGCTCCGAGAGGTCGCAGGACAAATTCGCGACTTTATACACATCATCCGGCAACCCTTCACGATATGTGACCATTTATGTATCCGATTCGCATATCACATAAAGGGGCGAAAGCGACAGCCGTGTGCGTTGATTGGAGATCGCACGTTTACAGAGTTAAGCACCTTTCGCTCTGGTCAGTACTTGGGTGGGTGGACCCTGTTTTTTTTTGTAGCAACGTACCTATACATATAGCAGTTGCAGGGCCGTGTACTATATCTCGACATGGAAGTACATAATTTTTTAACAATCCCGTACACGAGTTCAATGCAAGTTTCGGTGCTGCGTATGATTTTCGTAAAGGATGGTACATCATCTCATGCAGCTGAAATTGAATTTGCAGAAGAGGGTGCTCGCTATGATATAAGGATTATCTCGCTTTTCGGTCCACTTCTCGGCCGTCGTATATTAAATTTTCGAGTAATTTTAAGAAAACGCGGAGTTCGAATATTTGCTAGGTGCATCCGCATAAGCACTTTACGTACCCGGAACGCGACTTTTAATATAGACAACGACCATACCACGTTGAAAAGCACCAAAACAACAACAACAACAAAGCATTTATTGAGATAAATATACATTAATACTAGAGTACACAACAGTAAACATGTTATATGTAATTACAACATATCGAGCTATGCACTAGTGAATACATGTGAGGTTGAAGGACGGTACCTGCAGTTCAGGCTGCTTACCAGCCGTTTGGGTATTCATCTAGACAGACTTACAAAAGTTGTGAACACTGTGTGCCCCTCAAAACAAAACTGGGAACAATCACGCGTGTCACGGTTGGTGCAAGTTGCCATTTAATAATGTCTATGCGATCGTTAGTTACATAAGTGTGAAACGGTCTTTATTCAGGATTAACCTCAGGCATTTGTTTTGGAAGCGTTGTAACTTCTGTATGTGTGTCTTGGCGGCACCACACCACACAGGAGCTGCATAGGTTAGGGTAGGTCTAATCATTGCAGTATATATTAGTTTTTTGTTTTGGATCGTCATTTTGTTCTTTTTTTGGAGAGTAAGGCATACAATGTTATTAATAGACTTAAGGATTTTTTAATTGAAAGTTCTATGTGTTTTTGAAAAGTAAGTTTTTTTATCAAGGGTGACTCGAAGGTACTTCACATTGTTGCTGAGGTTAATTTGTTCACCTAGAATAATAGCCTGTCTGTTTGTTTCGCAGGTTTTGTGCTTCCTATGAAAAGTAATAGCTTCTGTTTTAGATTTATTTATTGAAATTTTCCATTTGTTACAATATTCGCCGATACGTTCGATATGTTTCTCTATTATTTCTAGGGCAACTTGTGGGTCGGTATTGGATGCATATAGAGCAATATTAGAATGTTTCATAGTTGGAATGTCATTTATGTAAAGAATGTACAAGATGGGGCCAAGAATGGACCCCTGGGGGACTCCGGCTTTAATCCCTATTTTATTGGAGCCTTTGTCCCCTATTAACACAGAATAGTGTCTTTTAGATGAATAGCTGGAAATTATTTTAATTAGATAGTTTGGGATTTTGAGTTTGTCCAGCTTAAAAAGCAGTCCCTTGAGCCAAACCTTATCAAAGGCTTTCTCGTAGTCTAGTAAAGCCATAACTGTGACTTTTTTCTCGTTAAATCTGGTTATGATATCGTTTGCAAGTCTGATAACCTGTCCAGTAGTGCTATGTTTGTCCCTAAAGCCGAATTGTGCATCCGTAAGTATTTTGTTGTTTCTAAGAAATGCTTTTAGTCTCACAGCTTTTACTTTTTCGACAATTTTGCTCAGGGTCGCCAGTAGACTTATGGGTCTGTAGCTAGTGGATAAGTTCGGGTTTTTTCCAATTTTATAAATGGGGATAATTGTTGCAGTTTTCCATATCTTAGGGAAGTATGAAAGGGTTAAAATTGCATTAACTATGTAGTGCAGTTGGACTACCGCCTTTTTAGTGAAGTTTTTTATTAGTAAGTTGTGAATTTTATCTTCCAGGAGCTGTATTTGTTCTAAGGTTTTTGATTATATCTTTAATTTCAGTGGGAGTAGTCATCCGTACTTTATTACGACCATATTGAATATGATAGTTTGCTATTTTAGTATTTATGGTTCTTTCAATTAAATCTTGTATATTGTTGTTACGTTTAGTGGTGTGATTTTCTTTGAATATTTGAGCGAAGGCTTCGGTTTTTTCAGCATTGCTTTGCAAACGTGTTCCATTGTGGTTAAAGTGTTGGAATGAACCTATTTTTGTTTTTCAAATATTTGGCCATATTCCAAATAGATTTATCTGTTGCGTTAAGTTTCTCGAGTTTGTTTTCCCAAGTTTGGTTTCTAAAAACCCAAATTTCCCGTCTTACTTGTTTAGTTAGCTTGTTTAGCAGGTTTTTTTGTGTTAGGTTTCTATTGGTTTGCCATTCCCTACGCGCTCTATTTTTTGTTCTGATTAATTCTAAGATATTGTGTGGGAGTGGGATATGTCTATTAGTTACAGGTACTGGTTTAATGGTGGCTGTCTTAACCTTTCCAATAGCGTTGGTAAGATTTTGAATAGATTCATTGAGTTGGTTTTTAGTGTTAATTTTAGAATTTATAGTGACATGTAGATCTAATATTTTTTTGTATTGATTCCAGTTGACATTATTGTAGTCGAAGGTGAATAAAGGAGGTGGTTCTTTTATAATATTGTTGAGCGAAAATATAACAGGGTTATGGTCTGAGCTTAATTCTGCTGGAGACCTGATGTTCTTAACATTCTTAACATTATTTTCGACAATAATGTCAATAGTGGTTGGGGTGGAATTATTTTCTGGGAAATGTGTTTTAGTGTTCGGGAAAAGAATTTTGCTATTAGTATTTTGGGTTATTCTATAAAGGACCCTACCATTACTATTGGATTGGTGACAATTCCAGGTAGTATGTTTGGAATTTAAGTCTCCAACAATTTATGTTTTGTGCCCTACACTTTGAAGCATATTAATGTCCCTTTCTGCAAACTGGTTTGAGGGTTTATTGTATGCAGCTATTATATTGATGTCGTTGCTTAGCCTAATGATTACGTTTTCTATACTACAAGTAGGATCAGCTTTTAGTTGAGTGTATGCTATGTTATTTTTAACTAATACTACAATCCCACCACTGACTGCCTGTAAATCCTGCCTGATCATCCTATAGTTTCTAAAGTTAACCTTATTTCTATTGCCTAATTTTGTCTCATTTATTAATAAGATGTCTATTTTTTGTGTAGCTAAGAATTCCGTAACTTCCGGAATTTTGCTTCTCAGACCATTTGCGTTCCAAGTCGCGATTATGATTTCACTACCCATTTAGGCGATCACAAAATTTTAAAAGCTATGAACTTGCTTATATTATCAGCACAACCTACTAATTCTTTATTTAAATCTAATACTAAACTCAGCATTTTATCAATGTCAATAAGCTGATTTAACTTTCCAACTTCATTGATTAGTTCGAAAATTTTGAATCACTCACCTTGTTAGTGTTTATGACTGAATCGGTTGCTGACTTCAGTGCTGGGGCCTTATGCCAGGTGTTGGGGCGGGGAGGTGCAGCAGTTCCATCTGGGAGCAGGGGAAATTTTTGTTATTAGGGGTCGGAGCTGAGGAGTATTGAACTTTGACCATTTTGTTTCGATTGTTTTGTACCTCACTTAGTTTTTCACATACACAGGGCATTCAATATTATTGGCAGGGTGAGGCCCCCCACAATTTGCACACTTCGCGTGAGATTCTTTAGTTTTATCACAAGTAAATGTAAAATGCCCTTGGGCGCACTTTAAACAGTTAGGTTTTGCATTACAATTTGCTGCAGCATGTCCCCAACATTGACATCTATGACATTGGCTAATAAGGCGTTTGTTTCGATATTGATCGAAGCGTACTTTAGTGTGATTAAGGTATTTCACAGATCCGTTAAGATGTTTAGATTTTATTACACTTGCTTGGAAAGCAAAAAATGGGATCTCTTGTATTTTTCATTATTGTACATTTCTGCGCCTTAATTCCATAGGTAAAATCGAGTTCTTTGATGATTTCCTCTGTCTCTGAATCACTTGGTAAACCGTAGATAACATGAGTGTTTTGTTTTTCATCCTTGTGGGTGAAAGTGTGGTATTCGGTACCTTTTAGGAGGGTGAGAACCTGTTTATGATCGTTCTTCAGGTGTGTGTGTATAGTTAAGGAATCCCTGCCGTAGCTTACATAAAAATGTTCTTTAATTTTAGATTTAATAATATTAATTAATTCCTTGTGGTTATCGGTTCTGCCATGTACAACAATAGGAGGCATTTTGCTAGTTTTAATAGACGAAACTTCCGAGATATTAACATCCTGTGCTGGATTATCATCCTGCATAATATCATCCATAGCGACACTTAAGGGTGCATATCTATTAGAAAGTTCAATGACATTATTACCTGTAGCAGCCCGAGTCCTTGGTATTTTATTTGTATTGTTGCAGTCTGTTTTAAGCAGGATTTAATATACATTAATACAACACACTAAATACCACTATACGTAAACTAAAATTGAAGAGCGGCACGTACACATCCGAACACAACAGCGTTAGAACGCAGACTGACGTTGAAAAGCACCGGTTCTCGTCCAGTTGCAAACGCGATCTTGGAGAGTACAGACGTACGTTAAAGCTCCCTCGTTCTGTGCTTGTCGAAGTTGTAATTGAAAACTGAACTCGTGAGTACTGATGTTAAATGCATACAAATATTCGAAATAATATGAATCCACTGTTAAATAGTGTATATATAGTGCTAAGATACTGAAATGTAGTGTAAATAATTAGTTCTTACAGCCATCATAGTGTTAAGCTCAAATTATTAGTTATCGCGAAACATACGCATAAAATAGTGTTTAAGTGCTTTTAGTGTATGAAATCTCCAAATCTAACAAGCCTACGGAAGAAAAAACGCAAAGATGAATTAGAATTTGATAAGGAAATTCTTAGCCTAAAGGGGTTAATTAGTTTACGAAATAAAATCGTAAAGGAAACTACCACAACCGAACCTGCTTTAAACACAGTCTCATTCACTGAAGCTGCATCGCAGGTAGCATCGGACAATAGAGAGGGTCTGTTAACGACCCCAGCAACGGAAACTTGCTCAACAAAGAATGTAGATGACGGCATGGAACAAAGAAATTCCAATAAATCCACATTTATGGCTAATTTTAATGCAGCTATTAGTAAGACTCGCGAAATGCGTAGAAACAACGAAATAGATTCAGAGGATTTCAGCGACCAAGAAAAGCTGCTAAGCTTTTTCAGAAAACGGTAAGCCTGGAATCGCTGACGCAAATTAGTAACAAATTCGCGCCAATACAAAAGATCAAGATGATGACGATCAATCCGAGATGGATATATACAGTGACAACGAAGATTCAAGCCCTCAAATATCTAAAAGCATAGAAACACCCCGAAAGCTTAAAGCTCCGCCACCAATTGTTGTTCATGGCAAAGCAAAAATCATAAAGAGTTGATCGATAATATAAGAAGCAGAATTAGTAAAGGTTTCTCTGTTAAATATACAGCAGTTAATACAAACATTTTATAACAGACCGCAACGAACGCAAACAATTTATACAGTATATGGAACATGACAACTGCAAATTCCACACATATGCAGATAGCGACGAGAAAACTCATGCCTTTGTCATACGCGGGCTAAGCGAAGACGTTACCACAGAAGAAATCAGCGACGAACTGAAAACAAAAAATGTCCCTGTAAATAACACTTACAGAATGAAGACGAAAAAAATTCCGTTGTACCTTGTAATCACTTCAAATAGTGTTACACTTAAAAGGCTACAGCAAGAAATAAAAAGTATTGCATTCACGCGCATTACATGGGAAAGGCAATACAATAAAAAACGCCTCACACAATGTAGAAGATGCCAACAATTCTCCCATGCGACGGGAAATTGTAGGGGAAGTATTAAGTGCGTAAAGTGCGCTGGAGGACATTGGACGTACCAATGTACCAAGCCAAAGGACACGCCAGCAACTTGCGCAAATTGCGAAGGGTCACATCCTGCGAGCAGCGTAGACTGCCCAATCTACGTAAAAATACAACAAAAACTCTCAGATAAAACTGCAAAGGTAATCACCGGAAACACACCAAAACCAAAAGTACCCGACATGGAAGCCACAAGCAGTTCCCAGATATTCGTATGCCAGCTCCAGTACCTTCAATTAACCCGTGGATAAAACATCAAAAAGCACAACAGCCACAAAACGCCCAAAATGCACAGTGTGAGGAGTTCCAAGAGCTCATTCAAGAAATGGGTAAGTTAAACACACTAATAAACATGAGCTCAATGCTTAGGGCCGTCAAAGATTTAAACAACACGTTACGCACATGCAACTCAGCGTATGAAAAATTCATAGCGTTTAACAACTTTACAGTGAATCTTCCGAATTATGGCTTATAATATAAATGTGATACAGTGGAACGCAAACGGACTTTACAGTAAGATAGGACAGTTAATAGAATTTGTAAAAAACAATGAAATAGACATAATCTTAGTTAACGAGACGAAATTAAAAAGTTCACAAAAAATTAGGATTAAGGGTTACACAGTTATTCGTAAAGACGGAGCGAAGGACGTAGGCCAAGGCGGGGGTAGTCATAATTATAAAAAATAGTGTGCCGTATACCGAAATTAATTTAGTGAACAGTAAACTCGAAACAATATGTATAAAACTAACAAACAATATTCATATTATAAGTGCTTACAACTCTCCTCGTAATAAGTTTAGTGCTAGTGACTTGAACAATATATTTAGGTTAAGTAGAAAAATAATCTTAGTGGGAGACCTCAATGCTAGACATTCCACCTGGAATTGTCATAGAAATAACCGCAACGGTAACACTCTAAGGGAATACGTGAACAATAACCAATTACAAGTGTTCTTTCCTGACGACCCTACGCACTACCCTTGGAACGGTACAACTCCGACTACCATAGACATTCTAGTTGTAAAAAACATTAAACAACCTATCTACCCAAAGGCCTTAGTCGAATTAGATTCAGATCACAACCCTATTCTTTTCAACCTAACACACAAAATAAACCACACGACGAAAAAGAAAATAAGATCCTTCAAAAATACAAATTGGAAAACATTTAGGACCGAACTAGACCGAGAGATAGTAATTAACAGCGAAATTAACGATCAACAAACCCTAGAAGAATGCGTAGAATGGTTCACAAAAACAATCACGAAGGTGATCAAGAGACACAGCAAGGTAATAGAAATTGACCCGACCAGAGAAACACTTCCCCACGAAATACTCGACATCATCAGATACAGAAATAGGATCAGAAAAGAATGGCAGCGGACAAGGGATAGCAACAAAAAAGACCAGTTGATGAACATAAACAAAACAGTTAAAACCCTCATTTTTGAATATCGCAACCATAAGTGGACCCAGAAACTCGAAAATCTCTTGCCACAAGACAACAGTTTGTGGAAAATGACAAAGTCGCTAACAAAGCGCTATGAAACTATCCCCACACTAAAAGCAAAAAACACAGAATACGTCACAGATAAGGAAAAAGCAAACTTATTTGCAGATGTTTTCACAGACGCACACAAGCTAGAACCGAATCAACAAACACACGATGGAATAGACAATATAGTAAAACAGTTTCTACAGGACACTAAAAATTATTCAATTCCCGCAAATCAACTTAAAGAAGCAATCTCCACCCCACATGAAATAAAGACTATTATTAAATTGATGCCAACGAATAAAGCACCCGGTATAAACAACATAGAAAACATCATCATCAAAAACTTTTCCACAAAGGCAATAGTACAGTTCACACATATAGTCAATAGTATAATAAAACTACAGCATTTTCCACAAAACTGGCAAACCGTCATCGTAGTGCCCATCAAAAAACCGGGTAAGGACTCTAAAGATCCAAGTGGATACCGCCCTATTAGCCTGCTAACACCGTTAAGCAAAATAGCAGAAAAGGTAATATCAAGACGAATAGACAACCTGAAACCAGAAATAGCAACCTCACAAATTACACAGTTTGGGTTCAAATCGAAACACAACACCGTTCAACAGGTGGTCCGCATTGTCTACGACGTAATTATAAATTTTAATAAAAACAAGGTCACAACAATGACTCTATTAGACATACAGAAAGCCTTTGATAAAGATTGGATTACAGGATTAATATTTAAACTCATTAAATTAAAAATGCCAACTTATCTAATCCGTTTATTAAATTCATACATCAACAACAGAAAAACTATTGTTAAAGTAGGCCGAGAATTATCAGAGACTAAAATAAACAGTGCAGGCGTACCACAAGGATCAATCCTAGGCCCCAAAATATTTAATATGTACATACAGGACTTCCCAGAATTTGCAAAAACAAAAACTTCCCTTTTCGCCGACGATACAGCGGTATATGCACATTCTGATCTAGCAATAGTTAGCAGTCAGCAAATCCAATTCCACCTAAACATTTTGGAAGACTACTATAGAAAATGGAAAATACAAGTAAACCCCGATAAAACAGAAGCAATCATCTTCAGCAAGAAATTTACCAACACAAAAATATTTAAACCCTTAAAAATGTACAGCACAAATATAAAACTAACTGATAAAGTTAAATACCTCGGAGTGCACCTAGATAAAAGATTGACATTCCAACACCACATAAAGCAAAGCATCATTAAAGGCTACGCAATCACCAAATCCCTATATCCATTGTTGGCAAAAGATAGCAAATTGTCCGAGAAAAATAAAAGACTTATAGACACCACCATCATCAGACCTTCCATTACTTACGCTGCCCCCGTGTGGTGTAACATAAGTAAAACAGCGCTTATACTATTACAGCGATTCCAGAATAAATGCCTCAGATTAATCACTGGAAAAAGTAGGTATACGAGAGTGCACGACTTACACGAGACAACAAATATAGAAGATATCAGATCATATATCAACAGAATATCTGAAATTTTTTATCAAACACAACTGAACGACAACAACCTACTCAAAAATATTACAGATATCAGAAGCAATAGGGTTCCGTTTCGAATAAAACACAGACTGAAATATCAAAACCTTCCAATATTTACTAAAAACAAAAATTAAGTGCTAAACAGCAAATGTCTAAAAGCAGGTTTTTCAAAAAGCTTTTCCTGCTCAAACACCACAAAAATCATCACAATAAAAACCGCAACTACCTGAAATAATTTTAGAAATTATGAACTCATTAAGCATAGAAGGATACCAAACCAAAACAACCAATAACATAGTGATAAGTCCAAGAAGACAGGAGCATTACATCAAAACGCAAAAAAGTCCAAATATATTAAATGTTATTATTGTTATAACATGTACATTATATAGCTATACTGTATACTTTGTTAATAAATTGTTATGTTATGTTATGTGGTTCTCGTCCGATCACCGAAGTTAAGCAACGTTGGGCGCGGTCAGTACTTGGATGGGTGACCGCTTGGGAACACCGCGTGTCGTTGTCTTTTTTATCTTTTTACGCTGGATTATCGTGATTTACCCTGAATTTGTAATTTTTATTAAAACCACACAACCCCTACTTTATTTGAAACTGATACAGCCCCTTTTTTCAGATATTAAGAGCTCCGAGAGGTCGCAGGACAAATTCGCGACTTTATACACAGCATCCGGCAATCCTTCACGATATGTGACCATTTAAGTATCCGATTCGCATATCACATAAAGGGCGAAAGCGACAGCCGTGTGCGTTTATTGGAGATCGTACGTTTACAGAGTTAAGCACCTCTCGCTCTGATCAGTACTTGGGTGGTGGACCCTGTTTTTTTTTTTAGCAACGTACCTATACATATAGCAGTTGCAGGGCCGTGTACTATATCTCGACATGGAAGTACATAATTTTTAACAATCCCGTAGCACACGAGTTCAATGCAAGTTTGTTACGTGCCAAAGTGGCCCTTAAACATGTTTTTAGGTTAGTTTTGATGTACGGAAGTTTCGCGCCATAATTTCAAAAGACGCGGTGCGTGGAATTTTATAAAAGACTAGGCAAATATTTCCGCTACGTCATAGTGCGTTTGCGCAGATGGCGTGACCTTAGAGGGTTGGACGAATAAGTTCGCGCCGATGGAAAAAAGACAAAAAGAGTGGGGGAGTTTCCTGTTCTCTCTATGACGTGGCTTTTTCGCCAATACCTTTGAGCAGAGTGGACGTTTTTTGGTAACGTATCGTTAGCTGTACCTATGTAGATTTCCTTTGCTTGATTATCTTTTGTTTGTCTACCTTTACCTGTTTTTTTCCCGTCATTCCCTACATAGGTATATAAATTTGGAGCCACCGAGGCGTAATCGTACTGCACGACCCTAGACGAGTCGGATGTCCTTGTTCGCTGAAGCACCGGAGCTGTATCATCTCTAATTACCGCCAAAGGGCTTTGGGTAGCCTGATGGACTTTAACAGAGGCCTACCCTAGCGCAACTTTGTGCGAATGCCGGATTTCTGATGTAAGTAAACTTTATCTAATTTGTTTGCTCTTATCATTGTTTAAATTTATGTAAATTTCGAAGTATTGCGCAATATAAATGTTAAATTGCTTTCGTATTCATTGCGCTTGCGCGATGTATTTATGAACTCTTAAACTGTATTACCGACTTCGTAAACTGTTTTATCGACCTTTAAATGGTAAGAACTATCACCACTTAAATTGTAAGAATTATCGTATCGTATTTTTAAACCGTAATAAAATGGCGCCTTCAACGTGGAAATGGCTATTGCGAGTCCTTCTTTTGTTTTTATGATTATATAATGTATTACCGATGTAATTTATAGTTTTTTCACTTAAAAAATTAACTATCTAATATCTGTAACCTTGAATCTATTATACGTGTTCTAGAACACGCCACATTCCTAAATGTCAAAATCAAGCAGCGATGCTAATAAAGGTGATACCGCCATTTTGATTAAATATAACTGAAATTATCTAAAAAATGTGTTTTTAATATAATGTTTTTCTAAATTTAGAATCTGAGATGTGTTTGTTAACTACAGATGTATTGTGTGTGATGGGTTCAATTTTGAATTCATATATGAACTTTAGCAAACTTCAACTATTTAACCCTACTTTTATGTAAGTAAGTATATAAAATAAATAAGCATTTAACTAATTTTCATGTCTTAGACACGGTTATTATGAAATTATCTGCCTTATATTAAATAAAAAATATAACCTTTGTTTGGTTTCTTTAACTTTAGAAGACCGTTTTTGGAAACTTGAATACACTGTCTTGTATGTTACATTTTTAAAAGTGCTGTAGGATTTACCTATACAATTAATAATATCTCATTTACCTTTACAAGAAAACCTTGTGTTTGAAGGCACTTAACGAAATAAATTGGCCTTTTTAATATCTTTTTATGTAACGTCAAACTATGGGTTTCTGTTGCTTTTGTAAAATAATAAATTACCTGCGTGTATTTCCTATTTTGGAGGGCCTTTTTGTAGTTTATCAATGATATATCCCTTTGTTAAATACTAACCTTGTCCGCGTATAGTTTTAAACGTGTTTCTTAAGTTTTTTGGTCACTTAACGTGTTAAAATTTGAATATCATTCTTTACGAGTGAGGTTCATAGGAAGTTTTCACCGTTAAATATCTTATCGTACTAACTTGAAGTAGCTGTAACGTTTTTTTACTTTCTAATTTGCGTCAGTATTGTATATCTCATATATATCGTGTCTCAAATAGAAATCCAAAATGAATGTTTCACATTTAAAATCGCTTGAGTTAATTTACGAGATTGAGTGTAGGAATATTACGCCGGCATCTAACCAAAATGACCGGAGATCTTAGCTCAGGGCCATTTTAGTCCAGGAAACGAAAGGCATTGCTATCTTAAAGAAAATCGTTGGCGATTGGCCTCATAACGTATCTGAAATTAAATTGTCTTTAAATGACATATCTGGTATAATAAATAGAACAGATCCCCGTCCCAGTGATGTAGAGCTAGGGCGATTGGCTTCGAGAATAACGCACGTCAAACAACGTATCGAATTATTATCTTTATATGACGACGAGCAAGCGACCCAAGCGAAACAAAGTTTATTGTCGGAAATATTATTACTTGAAGGAATTGTTCTTGAAAAACTCAATCCAAATGCAGACGTAGATATATCGTTACCCATTTCAAATCTCGTACTTGCTCAACCTAAACCATTAGGGAAATCTATACCTGTATACAAATGGGGTCTCACTTTTCAAGGGTTTGACGCGCAAGTCTCTCTATCGTCCTTTCTTGACCGTATTAACGACTTCAAAATTTCTCGGCAGTGTACAGACCAGGACTTATTTGTCTCAGCAGGTGACCTGTTTTCAGACTCCGCCTTGATATGGTACAGAAACATCCGAGACCAAATTTCTACCTGGGAGGAGTTAGTTGCGTGTTTGAAACGAGACTTTCTACCTCATGGTTATATTACCGACCTTTGGAACGAAATACGTAATCGAACCCAAGGTCCTGACGAAAATGTTGTTTCTTTCATTACCTCATTAGAAGCTTTATATAGCAGACTCGACAAAAAAACCTTCAGAATCTGAAATTATCGATCAGTTACTTAGAAATTTAAACCCGTATTTCTCGGAACGTCTGGCATTACAAAAAATCTCTTTGTTAGCCCACTTTAAAGATCTATGTCGTTCTCTTCAGGAAGTGAAGTTAAGGATTGACAAATATCGTCCGCCCCCAGAGAAACAGTCTGGCCTTTTAGAACCCGATTTAGCTTGCCAAGCTCGAGCTTCCCATAAAGTATCTACCCTTAATGTTCCTTCTACCGTAACTAATAACTCACTTACCTGTTGGAACTGTAGGAGAAGTGGACATAACTATAATGTCTGCACATACCCTAGAAATATTTTTGTTATGGTTGGCCGCTCAAATATCTACAAATCTAACTGCACGAACTGTAATCCTAACGTATCGGGAAACTCCCGTCGAGATATTCCAACTCAGGGCGTGAATATCTCAAGGAATCAAAATCGTCCTCAACACCAATCATTCAACGGACCCAGACGTCAATAAATTCAAATCATAAAACTACTTCCAACGCTGTATCGTCATTAAATTTATCTAACAATAATACCGCTACTGTTAATGTACAAACTGCCTTACCTTCATTAGAAGAATTATGTTATAATACTCCAGCCGAGAGGTCTAAGTGGTTACAAACCGTCAATTCCTTTTATCATAAAAAGACTGCTGCCGTTTCACAACTTGTTAAAAAACCCTTCGATAACCGTCCACACTTATCTATCTCAATAGGTTCCTTAAGTGTAATTGCTTTATTGGATACAGGTTCCTCTTGCTCCCTTATAAATAACGAAGGTTTACATCAATTATCTAAACAAAATATTAATATTCAAATTATTCCGAAAAACTTCCATAAATTTAGCTGACGATAATCAAATACATGTAACCGGTTCCCTTAAGTTAAAAATTCGAGTAGAATCTCTTGAACGTGACGTTTTATTTTTGATTGTCCCTGCATTAGCTTATCCTTTTTTACTAGGTGTGGATTTCTGTAAACTTTTTAATCTGTCACTTTATTTCCAGGATTTTTCATGGCAAACCTCTCTTAAAACGAATTCCTGTGCATCTACAGGAATATCTAACAAAATCTCTCTTACTGATTCCCAAAATATAACTCTTAACGCTACAATTGACAAATTTCGCAAACTTAATATCTCCGAACTTGGTTGTGTTACGACTGCAACACACGTTATCTCTACAGGTGATGCCTCCTTTTAAGCAACGTCAATATCCGTTATCGCATGCATTACAAAAGCATTTACATGCTGAAATAGATAAAATGTTAGAATCTGGTGTTATCTCTCCCTCAAATTCACCCTGGACGTCTCCCGTATTACTAGTTCGGAAAAAGAATGACGAATGGCGTGTCTGTTTTGATGGCAGAAAGTTGAATTCCGTGACTGTTTCCGATGCTTATCCTTTACCTAGAACTGACTCAATTTTAAGCCGGCTTCGAAACACAAAATTTATCTCATCTATCGACCTCAGACAAGCTTTTTATCAGTACCTCTCGACCTGTCTTCTCGTCAAAAAACTGCTTTTTGTGTTCCAGGTCGAGGTCTTTTCGAATATAATTTTTTGCCATTTGGTCTCTGTAACGCACCACAAACCCTACAACGTACTATGGATCAAACGTTAGGTCCTATCTTACACCAGGAACGTGCCTTTGTATTTTTAGATGATATCTTAGTTATCTCAAGTTCCTTTGATGAACATATCGCTACATTAAATGAGGTTGCAGAACGCTTAAACGCAGCAGGTTTTAAGATAAACTGGGAAAAGTGTCAATTTTGTTGTTCGTTCCTTACATTTCTTGGTTTTATTATCGATGGAACTGGCCTACGAGCAGATCCTGCTAAAGTCGACGCTATTACTAAATTCAAAACACCTAAAACCGTTACCGAAATCAAACGTTTAATTGGAATGATTAGCTACTATCGCATCTTTCTACCCAATCTTTCAACTATATCTGCACCCATTACCGCTTTAATTAAAAATAAAAAGAAATCCCAAACTATCGAGTGGAATTTAGAATCTCAACAAGCTTTCGAACAAATTAAAACGTTAATCACTTCAGCACCTATCTTAATTTCACCCAATTTCGAAAAAAAGTTTTATATACAAACCGATGCCTCACTTACTGGTTTAGGTGCAATGTTATTCCAAGTAAGAAATGGTTTAGAACATCCAATTGCTTATGCGAGTCGTGCCTTAACTTCTGCCGAACAAAATACTCTGCTACCGAACGAGAATTATTGGACGTTATCTTTGGCATCGATAAATTTAGAGGATGTGTCGAAGGTACACACTTTACCGTAATCACTGATTGTGCAGCCCTCACTTGGCTTAATAACTTGAAACAGCCCGCAGGTCGTTTGGCAAGATGGAACTTGCGTATATCTCAATTCACTTTTGACGTTAGGCATAGGCCTGGCAAATTAAATATCGTACCTGATGCCTTATCTCGTGATGTTGTTTCTCTTAACCTTCCAAATTTAATTCTTGATACCTGGTATCTCAATATGATTAAAAAAGTTTCCGATAATCCCGATAAATTTCCTACCTTTCGTGTAACTAATAATAGATTATATAAATTTGTATCTTCGTCCCCACATAAAATATCGAATATCCCTGAATGGAAACTTGTCGTGCCCACTGCAAATCGCAGTGAGGTGCTTAAATTATGTCACGATGATCCCATAGCTGCACACCTTGGTGTTACAAAAACTCTTGCTAAAATATCTGAATTATATTACTGGCCCACACTAAAGCAATCTGTTTGTCGTTATATTAAGAGCTGTAAAATTTGTGGCTCTCATAAGAGTTCACAAGATGCTCGTCCTGGTTTAATGGGTAACTTTAAACGTGTATCTTATCCCTTTCAATTAATATTGCTTGACTTGTTAGGACCTCTCCCCCGATCGAAAAGAGGTAATCAATATCTTTTAGTCGTCACCGATTGGTTTTCTAAATTTGTTATGGTGCAACCCTTACGTAAAGCTACTTCTGCAGCTATAATTAAATTCCTAGAACAAAATGTCTTTCTTATCTTTGGTGTCCCTCAGATTATTCTTTGTGACAATGGGGCACAATTTATCTCTAAAGATTTTCAGAATTTCGTTAAAAGTTACAAAGTACAAAAAATTTGGTTTAACGCAAAATATCACCCCCAAGTAAACCCTACCGAAAGAGTAAATAGATTCTTAATTACCGCTATCTCTTCCTATATTGATTCAGACCATACTACATGGGATGAACATATCTTTAAAATTGCTCAAGCTTTGCGTACATCTAAACACGAAGCAACCCAATTCACTCCGTCATTTCTTGTTTTTGGAAGATATACCCCAATCGATGGGAGTTATTATGGTTTAGTGCCTGACGATACTAACGTAATTGAATTTGACGATAAAGTATGCTGGGACAAAGACCAACAGTCATTACCTTCTATCTTTAACGACGTTAGGAAAAATTTGTTAAAAGCTTACGAAAAGAGTAAGGACCATTATAATCTACGCAAACGAAATATTTCCTTCGCCTTGGGCGAACAAGTTTGGAAAAAGAATTATGTCTTATCGGATGCATCTAAGAAATTCTCTTCAAAATTAGCCCCTAAATTCATTCTTTGTAAGGTCACTCGTGTCATTAGTCCCCTTATCTACGAACTTCAGGATGCTGAAGGAAAACGCCAAGGCAGGTGGCACATTAAAGACCTTAAGCCATTCTCTGCTGACCCAAATGCTACTTAAGTTTTTCATGTTCCATGCTCCTCACGATTTACCTAATATTTTTTTGTTCTCACCATCAATTAGTTAACTTTAATTACTTATTCCCTCTCTCATATAGTGTATAATTTCTTGCACGTTTAACTTTACTTACCTTAAATCACCTATCTTTTGCTTTTGGTTGACTTTTCCTTGACCATACCGTTAGATATATATCACCTTATTCTCTACACCCCTCAATATAATTCTGTCGTTTCATTTAATCAACCCTCGAACTTTTCATACAGCATATTATTTGGTTTTTAGTATTTTTTCTTACGTTGTTTAATTTTGTGTGGTAATTGTCGTAACTTTGGTTGCAATAACTCATTGAATTTTTATGATTGGTTTTAGCTGATGTTGAGTGGATGTTTTTCTTTTTTGGACTCACATAGGAGACGCGGCCTATGCCATTGAAAGAAATAGTTCATATTCGCAGTTGCAAAAAACTAGGATTATCTATTCCATGTGTTTTTCCTCTGAATTATTGCAGTCACCCACATTATACTACATCATTATTTCCTTCTTTTTCTATTAAATCAACATAACTTATAAACATTTTTTTTCATTGTTTTTTATTGAACTTTGTGGTGAGGTGCTATTGTTTCTTATTGATATCTTATTAAATTCTCGGTTGTTTTAGCATATTGGGACAGTGTATCTGTATTTAACTGCTTATAATTGGGCATTTTTGTGTGTTTAGGGTGCTACCGTTTTGAAAAACTACCTTAAAACAATTTGTTTTTGTGTGAATGTATTTGTAATGATACTTTTAAGTTGTTGTGTCAACTTTTGTCTGATTTTCTTATTGTAGTCGATGCACTCGTTAGGAAAATCATCGTACTATTTCTCTTAAGAGTCTAGTGAATTTTATATGTCTATACTTATCTTGTCGGATTAATATCGCAGGTGGTCCTTCAGACTGCGCTGTGTTTAACAGAGACAACTCTCTACCTTCTCTCGGACGCTTGTCCAAAAACTATACTTTTTCTTATCCTGCTATCTCCGCTATGCCTTATTCTTCTTTCGGTGGACCTGTTCTTGTCCCGGAACACCCGTCTGCCACATAAGAGTGATGTTCCCTCACTCCGAGCTACTAGTCACATTGGCTGGTTGAGTAGCGCTTTGCTATCCACCTTTTTCTTTGTCTCTTTTGCTCAATGCGAGCCCTTCCTCTACTTTCTTCTACCTGGAAGTGTCTCTTATGCACTCCAAAAAACCAACCTCCTTCTTTTTACCGTTCCTGTTTCTACTGCCTTTTTCATTTCTGTTAGTCACCGTGTGGTTGCGCGGGAGGTTTTCACAGACACCTGGACCACGTCTCTGCGAATCTTTCGTGGGGTCATGCGGTGCCGCTGTCAGTGCATAGGCACTGGCAGTGAAGGTATGGATGAGTGTGTGAATGTGTGAGTGAATGTGTATATATCTATATATCGTTATATACTGTGTGAGTTTCGGGTGATTGTATCACCGATATCGATTATCGCCGGGTGCAGGGATGCACCCAAATGTCTTTGCCGGTCTCTCGTGCTGTTTCTTGCAAACGGACCTGCTTCACAGGTTTCTCTTTTTAGAGGGCACGAGTCTATCCCCATTTAAACGGCTCTACTGGAGCCACTCTAACTGTTATTTAATCATTGTCTTGGGTAATAACTAGGCCAATACCTTTGTCTTCTTTATTATCTTTGATAATACCCTTAGTTTTAATATCGTTATCTTACCGATTACCTTTAATAATAACCTTAGTTTAATATCGTTATCTTACCGACTACCGTTAGTAATAACTTTAGTAATTTCGCATTATCTTACCTGTTATCTTTAGTGATAACTTTTGTTTAATATCGCGTTGCTTTACCTACTATCTCTTATAATCACTTTAGCTTAATATCGCGTTATCTTATCTAGTATCTCAAATATCAACTAAAGCTTAATACCGTTATCTTGTCTATTACCTTTGAGGATAACAACTTAAGCTTAATATCATTATCTTATCTCTTATCTTTAACAACAATTTGAGATCTTGTCTTATCTTTTTATCGTCCTAACGTGTGGTATCTATGACCAGGCGTGGGAATTATTTTTCTTGAATTTAAGTGAAAAAGCTAACCCGATATAGAAATGTAATTTGTTAGGTTAGTCATATAAGGATTTAGTAGGGTGGTACTTTTGGTAAATTTGTAGATTCACAACTATGTCATGGACGAGTTTTAAATGTGCATCGTTAGAAAACCAAAGTACCAGTAACAAAATTTGCTAGAGTGCAGAGTGACGCACTCCATGAACATTTTTTAATTTGGGCACTTCTTGCCAAAAGAAGAATAGTTTTGATGCAACATTCATGTGTGTTTGCACATAAGAACTTTAATGTTAGTTTTAGTTTAGATAGTTTAGGCGACTTGTCGCACCCGTGTTAGTTTAAGTAGTGTTTCATGCTCCCCGACAAATTTGTGCTGTCGATAATTAGTGTAGTCAAAGACTATCGGGCTACATATCCCGTCCTGGTACTTCGGTAGACGTGTTATCGGTCAAAAAAACCAGGTGGCGCCTTATATAAACATTTTGTAGGTTTTAAGTTAGGTTTTATATAGGGTAGTTAGAATCTAGATTTTAAGCTGTTACTGTGCTAACAGACTTTTTCTTTTTTTAAGTTATTTCTTTTGTGGCTTTGTCGCGATTGTTACGTGCCAAAGTGGCCCTTAAACATGTTTTTAGGTTAGTTTTGATGTACGGAAGTTGCGCGCCATAATTTCAAAAGACGCGGTGCGTGGAAATTTATAAAAGACTAGGCGCGTATTTCCGCTACGTCATAGTGCGTTTGCGCAGATGGCGTGACCCTAGAGGGTTGGACGAATAAGTTCGCGCCGATGGAAAAAAGACAAAAAGAGTGGGGGAGTTTCCTGTTCTCTCTACAACGTGGCTTTTTCGCCAATACCTTTGAGCAGAGTGGACGTTTTTTGGTAACGTATCGTTAGCTGTACCTATGTAGATTTCCTTTGCTTGATTATCTTTTGTTTGTCTACCTTTACCTGTTTTTTTCCCGTCATTCCCTACATAGGTAGATAAATTTGGAGCCACCGAGGCGTAATCGTACTGCACGACCCTAGACGAGTCGGAAGTCCATGTTCGCTGAAGCACCGGAGCTGTATCATCTCTAATTACCGCTAAAGGGCTTTGGGTAGCCTGATAAACTTTAACAGAGGCCTACTCTAGCGCAACTTTGTGCGAATGCCGGATTTCTGATGTAAGTAAACTATTATCTAATTTGTTTGCTTTTATCATTGTTTAAATTTATGTAAATTTCCGAAGTATTGCGCAATATAAATGTTACATTGCTTTCGTATTCATTGCGCTTGCGCGATGTATTTATGAACTCTTAAACTGTATTACCGACTTCGTACACTGTTTTATCGACTTTTAAATGGTAAGAACTATCACTACTTAAATTGTAAGAATTATCGTATCGTATTTTTAAACCGTAATAAGTTTCGGTGCTGCGTATGATTTTCGTAAAGGACGGTACATCATCTCATGCAGCTGAAATTGAATTTGCAGAAGAGGGTGCTCGCTATGATATAAGGATTATCTCGCCTTTCGGTCCACTTCTCGGCCGTCGTATATTAAATTTTCGAGTAATTTTAAGAAAACGCGGAGTTCGAATATTTGCTAGGTGCATCCGTATAAGCACTTTATGTACCCGAAACGCGACTTTTAATATAGACAACGACCATACCACGTTGAAAAGCACCAAAAACAACAACAACAACAAAGCATTTATTGAGATAAATACACATTAGTACTAGAGTACACAACAGTAACATGTTATATGTAATTACAACATATCGAGCTATGCACTAGTGAATACATGTGAGGTTGAAGGACGGTACCTGCAGTTCAGGCTGCTTACCCGCCGTTTGGGTATTCATCTAGACAGACTTACAAAAGTTGTGAACACTGTGTGCCCCTCAAAACAAAACTGGGAACAATCACGCGTGACACGGTTGGTGCAAGTTGCCATTTAATAATGTCTATGCGATCGTTAGTTACATAAGTGTGAAAGGATTTGACACAAGAGGAAAAATTTTTGAAAAAACCTCTTCATGTGTAGTTATGGCTATAGTAAATTAATCTATGATAAAACTAATTAACAACTAAGAAGAGTTAACAACTAAAACAATTATGTATGTACTATATATCTCTATGGAATACAGGCAGGTTTTGGTGGGTGAACTTATGCTTAAACTTATGCGGTAAGTTATTATGTTTGTAGCGGGTTATTTTCTTAATTAATAGGTTGTGAGTGGACTTATCGCTTAGCTCATAGAATTTTTGCGCATTATGAAGAATGAATTCATCGATGTGTTTGAGTTTAGCTTCCTGGTGCATATCAACAATTTTGGTGTAACGGTCTTTATTCAGGATTAACCTCAGGCATTTGTTTTGAAAGCGTTGTAACTTCTGTATGTGTGTCTTGGCGGCACCACACCACACAGGAGCTGCATAGGTTAGGGTAGGTCTAATCATTGCAGTATATATTAGTTTTTTGTTTTGGATCGTCATTTTGCTTTTTTTGGAGAGTAAGGCATATAATGTTATTAATAGACTTAAGGATTTTTTAATTGAAAGTTCTATGTGTTTTTGAAAAGTAAGTTTTGTTTATCAAGGGTGACTCCAAGGTACTTCACATTGTTGCTGAGGTTAATTTGTTCACCTAGAATAATAGCCTGTCTGTTTGTTTCGCAGTTTTTGTGCTTCCTATAAAAAGTAATAGCTTCTGTTTTAGATTTATTTATTGAAATTTTCCATTTGTTACAATATTCGCCGATACGTTCGATATGTTTCTCTATTATTTCTAGGGCAACTTGTGGGTCGGTATTGGATGCATATACAGCAGTATCATCCGCATATAGAGCAATATTAGAATGTTTCATAGTTGCAATGTCATTTATGTAAAGAATGTACAAGATGGGGCCAAGAATGGACCCCTGGGGGACTCCGGCTTTAATCGCTATTTTATTGGAGCGTTTGTCCTCTATTAACACAGAGTAGTGTCTTTTAGATAAGTAGCTGGAAATTATTTTAATTAGATAGTTTGGGATTTTGAGTTTGTCCAGCTTAAAAAGCAGTCCCTTGAGCCAAACCTTCTCAAAGGCTTTCTCGTAGTCTAGTAGAGCCATAACTGTGACTTTTTTCTCGTTAAATCTGGTTATGATATCGTTTGCAAGTCTGGTAACCTGTCCAGTAGTGCTATGTTTGTCCCTGAAACCGAATTGTGCATCCGTAAATATTTTGTTGTTTCTAAGAAATGCTTTTAGTCTCACAGCTATTACTTTTTCGACAACTTTGCTCAGGGTCGCCAGTAGACTTATGAGTCTGTAGCTAGTGGATAAGTTCGGGTTTTTTCCAATTTTATGAATGGGGATAATTGTTGCAGTTTTCCATATCTTAGGGAAGTATGAAAGGGTTAAAATTGCATTAACTATGTAGTGCAGTTGGACTACCGCCTTTTTAGTGAAGTTTTTTATTAGTAAGTTGGGAATTTTATCTTCTCCAGGAGCTGTATTTGTTTTAAGGTTTTTAATTATATCTTTAATTTCAGTGGGAGTAGTCATCCGTACTTTATTACGACCATATTGAATATGATAGTTTGCTATTTTAGTATTTATGGTTCTTTCAATTAAATCTTGTATATTGTTGTTACGGTTAGTGGTGTGATTTTCTTTGAATATTTGAGCGAAGGCTTCGGCTTTTTCAGCATTGCTTTGCAAAAGTGTTCCATTGTGGTTAAGTGTTGGAATGAACCTATTTTTGTTTTTCAAATATTTGGCCATATTCCAAATAGATTTATCTGTTGCGTTAAGTTTCTGGAGTTTGTTTTCCCAAGTTTGGTTTCTAAAAACCCAAATTTCCCGTCTTACTTGTTTAGTTAGCTTGTTTAGCAGGTTTTTTTGTGTTAGGTTTCCATTCCCTACGCGCTCTATTTTTTGTTCTGATTAATTCTAAGATATTGTGTGGGAGTGGGATATGTCTATTAGTTACAGGTACTAGTTTAATGGTGGCTGTCTTAGCCTTTCCAATAGCGTTGGTAAGATTTTGAATAGATTCATTGAGTTGGTTTTTAGTGTTTATTTTAGAATTTATAGTGACATTTAGATCTAATATTTTTTTGTATTGATTCCAGTTGACATTAATGTAGTCGAAGGTGATTAAAGTAGGTGGTTCTTTTATAATATTGTTGAGCGAAAATATAACAGGGTTATGGTCTGAGCTTAATTCTGCTGGAGACCTGATGTTCCTAACATTCTTAACATTATTTTCGACAATAATGTCAATAGTGGTTGGGGTGGAATTATTTTCTGGGAAATGTGTTTTAGTGTTCGGGAAAAGAATTTTGCTATTAGTATTTTGGGTTATTCTATAAAGGACCATACCATTACTATTGGATTGGTGACAATTCCAGGTATTATGTTTGGAATTTATGTCTCCAACAATTTATGTTTTGTGCCCTACACTTTGAAGCATATTAATGTCCCTTTCTGCAAACTGGTTTGAGGGTTTATTGTATGCAGCTATTATATTGATGTCGTTACTTAGCCTTATCATTACGTTTTCTATACTACAAGTAGGATCAGCTTTTAGTTGAGTGTATGCTATGTTATTTTTAACTAATACTACAATCCCACCACTGCCTGCCTGTAAATCCTGCCTGATCATCCTATAGTTTCTAAAGTTAACCTTATTTCTATTGCCTAATTTTGTCTCATTTATTAATAAGATGTCTATTTTTTGTGTAGCTAAGAATTCCGTAACTTCCGGAATTTTGCTTCTCAAACCATTTGCGTTCCAAGTCGCGATTATGATTTCACTACCCATTTAGGCGATCACAAAAATTTTTAAAAGCTATGAACTTGCTTATATTATCAGCACAACCTACTAATTCTTTATTTAAATCTAATACTAAACTCAGCATTTTATCAATGTCAATAAGCTGATTTAACTTTCCAACTTTATTGATTAGTTCGAAAAATTTTGAATCACTCACCTTGTTAGTGTTTATGACTGAATCGGTTGCTGACTTCAGTGCTGCGGCCTTATGCCAGGTGTTGGAGGCGGGGGGAGGTGCAGCAGTCCATCTGGGAGCGGGGAAATTTTTGTTATTAGGGGTCGGAGCTGAGGGAGTATCGACTTTGACCATTTTGTTTCGATTGTTTTGTACCTCACTTAGTTTTTTCACATTATCACAGGGCATTCAATATTATTGGCAGGGTGAGGCCCCCCACAATTTGCACACTTCGCGTGAGATTCTTTAGTTTTATCACAAGTAAATGTAAAATGCCCTTGGGCGCACTTTAAACAGTTAGGTTTTGCATTACAATTTGCTGCAGCATGTCCCCAACATTGACATCTATGACATTGGCTAATAAGGCGTTTGTTTCGATATTGATCGAAGCGTACTTTAGTGTGATTAAGGTATTTCACAGATTCGTTAAGATGTTTAGATTTTATTACACTTGCTGTGGAAAGCAAAAAAATGGGATCTCTTGTATTTTTCATTATTGTACATTTCTGCGCCTTAATTCCATAGGTAAAATCGAGTTCTTTGATGATTTCCTCTGTCTCTGAATCACTCGATAAACCGTAGATAACATGAGTGTTTTGTTTTTCATCCTTGTGGATGAAAGTGTGGTATTCGGTACCTTTTAGGAGGGTGAGAACCTGTTTATGATCGTTCTTCAGGTGTGTGTGTATAGTTAAGGAATCCCTGCCGTAGTTTACATAAAAATGTTCTTTAATTTTAGATTTAATAATATTAATTAATTCTTTGTGGTTATCGGTTCTGCCATGTACAACAATAGGAAACATTTTCCTAGTTTTAATAGACGAAACTTCCGAGATATTAACATCCTGTGCTGGATTATCATCCTGCATAATATCATTCATAGCGACACTTAAGGGTGCATATCTATTAGAAAGTTCAATGACATTATTACCCGTAGCAGCCCGAGTCCTTGGCATTTTATTTGTATTGTTGTCGTCTGTTGAAATAACTTTCCTTTTGTAGTTAATGAGTCTCGCTATAATGTGAGATTCTTCATTGTTGTTAATTGTTAAGCCCTCCAAGTCGCTTAATACTATTTTGATAGCAGGATTTAATATACATTAATACAACACACTAAATACCACTATACGTAAACTAAAATTGAAGAGCGGCACGTACACATCCGAACACAACAGCGTTAGAACGCAGACTGACGTTGAAAAGCACCTGTTCTCGTCTCGTCCAGTCACACCCGGGATTTCAAAGTGTAAAGACGTGTTTCAGTCGAACGCAGTGAAATCGCTTCCGCGTGTATCGAGCTTAACCGCCGCATACTTTACATACAGTAATAACCTGTGTAAATATATTTAGAGCTTTAAGTTAATTTTAATCGTAATGTAGGTGCATTAATAATTAAACTACTCGGATTAAGTGCTTTTATTTAATAGATTTTACGCATAAATTAAGTGGTCTGTCTGTGAAAACGGGTAAAACACTGAAAACTGCAATTTCTAAAAGCAAACGGAATGACAAACTAAATATGGATAGTGAAGTGTTAAATATTCGAAGCTTAGTTGCTTTGAAAAGTAAAATCATAAAGGAAAGTGTAGAGAAGCAGCTGCCTACAAATTCCGATGGTAATGTGGGTTTAACGACCCAGGTAAGCGACCCTCTTATACCTCGAGTAGAAAAAGCCGTGGGCGACCCTACAATAACAGAAACCGTAAATAATGTTTTAAACAGAAATAATCCCACTATGGATCAAAGTAGCTTTATGAAGAACTTTGAACAATTAAGCGGTACGGAAAATAATATCGAATTAAATACAGATCCAGATGGTTTTCAAAGACCGAGAAAATTCAGAAAACTGCAACAATCTGTTAGTCAAGAGTCCCTCACTAGTACTCAAAACAGATATACACCGATTCAACAATTAAATGACGATGAAAATGTTTCTCAAATGGATGCTGAATCGGATAGTGAAAGTGAATGCGTTGCTTCGCGTACATCTCGTATAATCCGCAAAGTGAAACCACCACCACCAATCGTAATTCATGGCAGAGCAAAGGATCATAGAAAATTAGTCGAACAAATTAAAGCAAAAATTTCCAAAGGTTTTACGGTTAAATATACATCCAACAACACGAATATCTTCATAGAGGATCGATGCGAACGGAAAGAGTTCATCAAGTACATGGATGAAGATAAGGTCAAATTTCACACCTTTGCCGACAGCAACGAAAAATCTCACGCATTCGTTTTACGAGGTCTTGGTGGTGATTTAAGTACCGAAGAAATATGCGAGGAGCTGAAAGCCAAGAACATTCCGGTGATGAATTCATACAAAATGAAAACGAAAAATTCCCCTTTGTACTTAATAGTTACAGACAGTAGCGTCACCTTAAAAAAAATCTTCAACATGACGTTAGAAGTGTAGCTTACACGCGTATCAGCTGGGAGCGACAGCATAACAAAAGACGCATCACCCAATGCCGTCGTTGCCAGCAGTGGTCTCATGCCACTGGGAACTGCCGTGGCACCATCAAATGCGTGAAATGTGCACTGGAGCACTGGACCTATCAATGCACAAAGTCTAGAGACCTGCCAGCCAAGTGTGCAAATTGTAATGGAGCACATCCAGCCAGCAGCCAAAACTGTCCTGTATACTCTAAAATAGTACAAAAACTCACAGATAAAGAAGACAACAATAAACCTGGAACTAAGCACATCAAAAGCGCAATACTAAACTTAAGAAGTAACCAACAATTTCCTGCAATGAGAGCAATTGCACCGGCCCCAACGACAAACCCATGAGAGAAAGTCCGTCAAAAAGAAGCGTCTCAAATAGAAGCAAACGAGAAAACCGAAGTAACGGAATTTCAGCAATTAATACAGGAAATTGGAAAGCTGAATTCGTTAATTAATGTAAATAGCATGCTGAAAGCTGTGAAGGACCTAAATGCGGTATTAACTACTTGCAAAACTGCGTTCGATAAGTTTACCGCATTCAACAATTTCGCTATGAATCTAAACAATTATGGATTGTAGGTTAAAAATAGCAACGTGGAATGCAGATGGTATAATTAGTAAATTAGGAGAATTAATACAATTTGTAAGTAAGAATAATATAGACATAATGTTAGTTAATGAGACCAAACTGAAAAAGACTCATAAAATTAAAATTAGGGGCTTTACCATAGTGCGTAGAGATGGACCGAATGACAGGGGTCAGGCAGGTGTTATGATAGCAATTAAAAACAATATACCCCATAGTGTAGTGAATATCGACAACATTAGTTTAGAGACATTATGTATTAAATTAGTGAATAATGTATATATATAGTATGTGCATATAACTCTCCTAGAAATAATTTTACCCGTAGTGACTTGGACAAGATCTTTAGAGTAAATAAAAAAGTAGTGTTAGTGGGCGATTTAAACGCCAGACATTACAGTTGGAATTGTCATAGGAACAATAGAAACGGTATAACGTTACGCGAATATGCCAATAGCAACAGCTTGGAAGTGCTTTTTCCGGATGGTGCGACACACTACCCATGGAACGGAACCACGCCCACCGCAATAGATCTAATCGTAGCAAAAAATATTCGAGAATTAATAGCACCTAAATCACTAGCGGAACTGCAATCGGATCACAATCCAGTAACATTTAGCCTGGGCTATAACCTACACCAACAAATTAAAATTCGGTCCTATAAAAAGACAAACTGGCAACGCTTCAGGTCAGAGCTCGATAGGAAAATACAAATTGTACAAGATTTTCACAATGAACAAATTTTAGAAAAATGCATCGCGAATTTTACAAATATAATCACAAAAACTGTCCAAAAGTTCACCTCAGAGATAACAATAGATCCCACAAAAGAAAAACTTCCAGGCACAATCCTAAGGGCCATAAAATGCCGAAATGTGATAAGAAAACGATGGCAGCAAACAACCGATCCACTAACAAAAATACAGCTAACAGAAGCAAACAAACAAATCAAGAGCCTAATTAAAGAGCACCGTAACAAAATTTGGACAGAAAAATTAAATAACCTAAAACCTCAAGACAATACACATTGGAAGGTGTCAAAATCGCTACGTAAAACATTAGAACCCATGCCGATACTAAAAGCTAACAATGTAGAATATGTCACAGACAAAGAAAAAGCAGATATTCTGGCAGAACAATTTTCAAGAGTACACATACTGGAACCGGACGATAAACGCCATGAGAGAATCACAATCGCAGTGAACGAGTTTAGACAGCAAACAGGAAACTATTGCATTCCAGAGAACACGCTACAAGACATTCTCACAAATCCACAAGAAATTCGGACCATTATCAAAACACTACCAAATAATAAAGCTCCTGGGGATGATACGATACAAAATATAGTTCTAAAAAATTTTTCAAAGAAAGCAATCGTACAACTTATGTACATAATAAATGGCATTTTCAAACTGCAACACTTTCCGCATAAATGGAAAATCGCATTAGTAGTACCATTACCAAAAACAGGAAAGAACCACGCCGACATTACAGGATACCGCCCGATCAGCTTGCTGTCAACCTTAAGAAAACTAACCGAAAAGATCATTCTAAAACGCATCAATAAACTAGAAACCACCATCAAAACCACTCAGCACTCTCAATTCGGATTTAAAAGTAAACATAGTACAACCCAACAAGTAGTGCGTATCGTAAATGACGTAATCACAAACTTCAATAAAAACAAAGTTACCACGATGGTACTACTTGACATCCAAAAGTCATTTGATAAAGTGTGGATCGACGGACTAATTTACAAACTCATAAACTTAAAATTACCTAAATACTTAATTAAATTAATATACTCGTATATATCAGATCGAAAATTTACTGTAAAAATCAATCAAGCCAGATCTTCAATCAAAACCATCAACTTCGGCGTACCGCAAGGATCTATCCTAGGACCGAAAATCTTTACAATGTTTCTCCACGATTTGCCCGAGTTTCCTAAAACCACAACCTCGCTGTTTGCAGATGACACGGCAATATATGCTCACTCTGACTGTGCAATTATCAGCAGTCAGCAAACTCAGTTTCATCTGAATATCTTGGAAGATTTTTACAAAATGTGGAAAATATCATTAAACCCGGAAAAGACAGAAGCCATTATATTCACTAAAAAATATACTAATTCGAAAATCTTCAAAAAAATTAAACTAAACAATGTCAACCTAAAAGAATCAGAAACGGTGAAGTACCTAGGAGTACACCTAGACAAAAGGATAAACTTCAAAGAGCACATCAAGAGAAGTATTATGAAAGGATATGCCAGCGTAAAATCCTTATACCCACTATTAGCGAAAAACAGTAATCTCTCGTTAAAAAACAAAAGACTACTATATACAGCGATCATAAGACCAACAATTACATACGCCGCTCCAGTCTGGTGTAAAGTAAGTCATACAGCACTATTGCCAATGCAACGTTTTCAAAATAAATGTCTTCGTTTAATTACAGGCAGAGATAGATATACTCGGATAACGGAATTACACGAACAATCAGATCTTGAATATATCAAAACTTACATTGACCGGATTTCACAGCAATTCTACACAACACAGCTCAGTGGAAACCCACTACTGAAAAATATCACCAAGATCCGAGAAAATAATACAGACTTAAAACTTAAACATAAACTCACCTATCAAAACCTCCCAATATTCCACGAATGACGAAACTGACGCAACAAAAAGCCAAATGGCTGCAACTTAGAAGCAGGTTTTTGATTTACTTTTCCTGCTAAGAGAATACAAACATGACAAAACCTTATCGCAAATACTACAAGCAGTTAGTCTATTGCAAAGCATCTCAGCTCTAAAACCACTGGTAAATGAAGAAAAGAAAAAGAATGGTATGTCCAGAAGGATAGGAACATTCTGAACTATCTCAAAAAATGCATATATTAATCCTCTGTTATACTTGACATGTAGATATATATTGTTATGTACAAATGTTAAATAGATTGTTTTGAATTGAATTGAATTGGTTCTCGTCCGATGACCGAAGTTAAGCAACGTTGGGCGCGGTCAGTACTTGGATGGGTGACCGCTTGGGAACACCGCGTGTCGTTGTCTTTTTTATCTTTTTACGCTGGATTATCGTGATTTACACTGAATTTGTAATTTTTATTAAAACCACACAACCCCTACTTTATTTGAAACTGATACAGCCCCTTTTTTCAGGTATTAAGAGCTCCGAGAGGTCGCAGGACAAATTCGCGACTTTATACACAGCATCCGGCAATCCTTCACGACATGTGACCATTTAAGTATCCGATTTGCATATCACATAAAGGCATAAAGGGGCGAAAGCGACAGCCGTGTGCGTTTATTGGAGATCGCACGTTTACAGAGTTAAGCACCTCTCGCTCTGGTCAGTACTTGTGTGGGTGGACCCTGTTTTTTTTTAGCAACATACCTATACATATAGCAGTTGCAGGGCCGTGTAGTATATCTCGACATGAAAGTACAGAATTTTTAACAATCCCGTAGTACACGAGTTCAATGCAAGTTTCGGTGCTGCGTATGATTTTCGTAAAGGATGGTACATCATCTCATGCAGCTGAAATTGAATTTGCAGAAGAGGGTGCTCGCTATGATATAAGGATTATCTCGCCTTTCGGTCCACTTCTCGGCCGTCGTATATTAAATTTTCGAGTAATTTTAAGAAAACGCGGAGTTCGAATATTTGCTAGGTGCATCCGCATAAGCACTTTACGTACCCGGAACGCGACTTTTAATATAGACAACGACCATACCACGTTGAAAAGCACCAACAACAACAACAAAAGATTTTATTTACATATAAAATATATAACATAGCACATAAGATAGAGAACAGTGAATATAATCTAAATTAAGTACTAGGGGGACGCAGTTAAGTTTAACTGGTGGTACCTGCGGCACAGCGCTTACCCACCTGAGATCAAGTAAACATTTCGATCAGTCCAACAAATTTCGGGAGTCTCGGTGTGAACCTAAAAAGAACAAGCGGGTCAATCACACGAGTCCGCAGTTATTGAGGGAAGTCTTAAACAATGACTGTGCAGTAAGTTCAAGAGAAATATGAGGGGCATTATATGGTAATATGAGGAAAAATATAGCCTCGTGATTGCAGTGTCATTAAACTTAAAACTAGACTAAAGTAGGAGTAGCCTATGTGGTAATATGTGTGTCAAATAGTGGGAGACCTTGATAGGGATATTTGTGTTTAAATTTTGTGCGTAAATTATTAAACCTATATCTGGTAATGTTACTAACTAATGGATTACATTTAAATTTACTGGTTTTGTCATAGAACTTTTGCGCATTGTGTGTAATATATTCATTTATTGTTTTTAGATGAGCCTCGTTGTGAAGATCAACAATCTTGGTGTATCTATCTTTAGCCAAAATAAGTCGAAGACATTTATTTTGGAAGGTTTGTATTTTTTGCAGGCGAGTTTTGGCCGCACCGCACCAGACCGGAGAAGCATAGGTAAGGACGGTACGAATCATCGCTGTGTACACTAATTTTTTATTTTTTAAGCTCATTTTACTTTTGTTAGAGAGAAGTGAATAGATGGTTAGGAGCAGCGACCTGGCTTTTTTTATGGAGGACTCAATATGATATTGGAGTTTACTGTCAAGGTGGACTCCTAAGTAATTGACTCTAGGACTAAATGCGATTTGTTCGCCGAGAACGTCAGCAGGACGATTGACGTCATAGTTTTTATACCTTCTATGGAAAAAGATCGCTTCCGATTTGTTGGGATTTATAGAGATTTTCCAATCGTTACAAAATGTTCCAATGCGATTGATGTGTTCTTCGACATGAGCCAGAGCAGCCTGTGGGTCAGCGTCTGAAGAATAAATCGAGGTGTCGTCAGCGTATAAGGCAAGATTGGTTAGTTCTGATTTAGGGATATCGTTAATGTAAATAATGTAGAGTGTAGGACCCAGGACAGAACCTTGAGGTACACCAGCAGTGATGTTTATTTTAGGAGAAAGAATATCGCCAACAGAAACAGAAAAGGATCTATTGGATAGATAACTGGAAATTAGCTTTATGAGAGGAAGTGGAAATTTATAGTTGAACAATTTGTGGAGAAGACCTTTGAACCATACCTTATCAAAGGCCTTTTCATAGTCTAATAGAGCCATGGAGGTTACCTTATGTGCATTAAAACTGTGAAGAATATCAGTGGTTAGTCTGGCAACTTGACTGGAGGTGCTGTGCTTGGGTCGAAAGCCAAATTGCGAGTTAGAAAGAATTTGATTTCGATGAAGATGAGAGTTGATACGGGATGTGATAACTCTTTCGACAATTTTACTCAGAGATGGGAGCAGACTGATAGGACGATAACTGGAAGCAAGGGCCGGATTCTTACCGATTTTGGGAATAGGAGTGACAATTGCAAGTTTCCAGATGGGTAGAACGTATAAGTGATTTAGGATTGCATTAATAATATAGTGAAGTTGTACAACTGCTTTTTTAGAAACATTTTTTATGAGAATATTTGGGATTTTGTCTTTGCCAGGCGCTGTGTTAGTTTTAAGTTTTTGGATAATGCTTTTAATTTCGGCGGGAGTAGTTTTGCGTATTTGGTTGCTGTCTAATACGGGTTGGAGATTAGTTAGTTTAGTGGTAACTTCTTTTCCAATTAAGACTTGGGCTGCCTTACTATGGGGAGTTGAGTGATTGCAGACGAAAACCTCGGCAAGCAAATTGGCTTTGTCCTCGTTGTTTTGGGCGGTTACACCATTATGACTTAGAGTAGGGATGAGCCTATGTTTGTTTTTTAGATATTTAGCCATTTTTCAAATTGATTTGTCGGAGGCGTTTAGTTTGGCAAGTTTATCGTTCCAGGACGAGTTTCTGTGTTTCCAGATCTCCCTGCGGACCAGCTTGGTAAGTTGAGTGAGAGTATGTTTGTGTGAGTCGTCGTTGAAGGTTTGCCAGGCTTTACGGGCTTTGTTTTTAGCTTTAATTAGGTCAGTTATGCGTTTGGGAAGGAGAGTGCGTCCTTCTTTTAGGAGGAGGGTATTAATGGCAACCGATTGAGACTTTTCAATAGCGGAAATGAGTATTGTGATTTCGTTATTAATATCAGTTTTGCTGGTTATTTTATTATTAATTATAATGTGTCGGTCAAGGGTCTCTCTGTACAGTACCCAATTGGCATTTTTGTAATCTAGAAGCGAGATTATAGGGGGTTCAACAAGGAGGTTTTCGAGGGTAAAAATGATCAGATTGTGATCAGAACTGAGTTCAGATAGGGCTCTCAGGTTTTTAATAAAGGGAACGTTTCTTTCAACGATAATAGTGTTGCGAGCTACTACTAGACAACCCATCAATTACACACAAAACGCCGCAAGCACTGTTTATTCTTTACGGTTCCAGAATTCTTCTGGAACATACTAGATAATGAGTCATATCTTTAAATCAGGGTATAAGGCCGCTTGTGAATGTAACAGTCAGTCTATACTTGAATGTCTAATATAAATTATATCGTGTACAGTAAACGTAGATGAGCTTTTAGTAGTTCAAGAATTTATACATAAATGATATATGCTGTGTCTAATGTACATGCAGCTTGTAGTATACATAAATAAATAGAAGTGTATAAATAAATAGTTGTGTTAGTGTTGGTAATGGACCTATGGTAAAGAAGTTAGTTTAAGAAGATATTAGTGCTTGTAAATTCATTAGTGTAATAGTGCTTCATTGTTAAGTGGACTGAAAACATCTATAACCAAGGCATATACTGTTAATTAGACTTGTGAACAGTGAGTAATAAAGACCTTTATTATTACTTGTTTTGAATTAAAGAAACGCGGTAGCAGTAGCCCGCTTCACTGGTGCCAGGTGCGGGGTATATAGTGATTAATTTAAAACACAAGTCTAAAGACATTTAAGTAGTTTGCATATGCCAGTTACAAGGAGTCAAAATAAGATAGAGGCAGAAAGTTTAATGAATTTCCTTAAGGATTTTAAATCCGGTATAGAAGAAAAGTTAAACGAAAATGCTGAGAAAATGGAGGAGAGGTCGGCTAAACTGGAAGTGACACTCGGTGAAAATTTAGTGAGGTCAGTTGAGCTGGAATCAAACCTCACAGAAAGGTTAAGTGAAAATGCTAAGAAAATAGAAGAACGGTTTAGTGAAAACGCGATGAAAATGAAAGAGTTGAATGAAAAGACGGCCACATTAGAACAAAGATTAATAGCAAGCTCCATTGCATTGAAAGAAGATGTCACTGAACAGGTAAAAACAGTTGAGCAAAAGTTGGACAGTAAATTGGTAAAAATGGAAGAAGATGTGATGAGGCTTCAAGAACAAATGATTTCACTAACAACGCGCCCACTTGAATTGTCAAGTCAAGTTGTTAATCATAACATTCCAGAAATAAGAACCATGGAAAGAAGCGAGTCAATTCCGTCTAAATTTAAAGTAAAACCACCTACATTCGATGGTAAAACACCTTGGGCCACATATTTGAAACAATTCGAAGCTGCGGCAATAGCCAACGGTTAGTGCAACAAGGAGAAGGCTATCTCCTTAATAGTGGCCCTACGAGGGGAACCTCTTAACATGTTACAAACGATTCCCGATCACCAGCAGAATGATTACGGTCTCTTAACATCGAAGCTTGAGATGAGATATGGAGACGCTCACCTTCAACAAGTTTACCACGCACAAGTTAAGAACCGCTCGCAAAAGACAAGTGAAAGCCTGCAAGAATTTGAAGCTGACATCGCCAGATTAGTTAGATTGGCATATCCAACGGCACCAGATAGTTTTCTCGAACAACTGGCTGTTTAAACATTTGTGGATGGCATTAAAGACAGTGAAATACAGTAAGCGCTAAGATTGGCACGGCCAAAAATGTTAGATGACGCACTGGCTCATGCGCTTGAATTTGAAGCAGTTAAGCAGACATCACACAGAATAAGTCACAAAGTTCGGTCTGCCTTAGAGGAACCTGGTCAAGCTCAGAACAGCATAGATGAAATAGTCAACCGTGTGGCAGAAAGGCTGGAACTACAACGACCGCTGCGATTGCGTCTGTGATGCTGGAACTGCGGTGAAGTTGGTCACATACAGAGACGCTGTACTCAACCAAAAAAACAACCGGTTGAGCAGCAGGAAAACTAAAGCAAGTCGACGTAAGGGGGCGAACGTCGACAGCACAACGTAGTGCCCCGGAGATTATCATCCGTGCTGCATCGTCGATGGGGAGTCTGGACAGCATTTATATCGATGGAAAAATTAATGGTAGGGGTGTCCGATTACTCGTGGATACAGGAGCGACAAAAACTATTGTGAGACCAGATTTGGTTGGTCGTGGAAAAATGCTACCTGTATCGGTGTGTCTTCGAACCGCAAGTGGTGAGAAAATTTGTACTCACGGAGAGACTGCCGTTATGTTAACAATTGGGGACAAATTAATTAATCATCGAGTGTTGGTAGCTGAAATTACAGAAGAAGTGATCTTGGGAATGGATCTCATGGGAGAATATGGGTTTCATGTAAACATGAAAGAAAATGTGCTTCGTATAGATGATGATGAGATTCCATTTCAAGGTAGGAGTAACCAGACGATGCAAGTTCGAATGATTTGCGATATGAAAATACCCGAGAAGGCGGAAATAATAGTAATGGGACGCCCAGATGGTACGCTCCGGGAAGGACAAGTATGCATGATGGAAGCAACTGAATCGGGAATGGGTCAGGAGGGACTTCTGATTGGAAGAACGCTGGTAAAGTCTCGAAATATGGTACCAGTAAGGGTGCTGAACATTAATCCCCATACAGTGACCCTGAAGAAAGGCATGATTGTGGGAAGTTGCATTCCAGTATGTCATATTAAACGTTGTGTGGACGACACGAAAAATAAACCAAGCAACGGTTGCTCACAGAAATTGCTGGATATGTTGATACCCTCGTGTCAAGAATTAAATGGCGACCAACTGGGCAAGGTAAAAGAGCTGGTCGGACGATATCGAGGTGTGTTTGCACTGGATGATAGTGAGAAAGGAAGGACGAATGTTGTGCAACACAAGATCAATACTGGAGATGCGCAACCGATAAGACAACACCCCAGGCGGTTTCCTTTGGCAAAACGTAAGGAAGCTGAGCAAATTATCACCGATATGGAAGAACAGGGAGTGATTGAACCCTCGAATAGTCCATGGACATCCCCGGTAGTGCTTGTCAAGAAAAAGGACGGGTCGACAAGGTTTTGTGTAGACTACCGGCGGCTTAATAATGTGACAAAGAAAGACAGCTATCCTTTGCCCAGAATTGATGACACCTTAGATACTCTATCCGGATCTAAATGGTTTTCGACCTTGGACTTGAAAAGCGGATACTGGCAGGTAGGCTTGGAGCCAAACGATAAAGAAAAGACTGCGTTTACAATTGGAACTGGATTATGGCAGTTCAAGGTCATGCCATTTGGATTATGCAATGCTCCTGCTACTTTTGAACGATTGATGAAGTCGGTACTGCGTGGACTGTCCTGGAAGACATGTTTGGTGTACCTGGACGACGTGATAGTGTTAGGCCGGTCTTTTGAAGAACATCTTTAGAACCTAGAGGAGATATTCCAAAAATTACGCTGGGCAAACCTTACATTAAGCCCCAAGAAGTGCCACCTATTTGGAAAAGAGGTGAAATACCTAGGACATGTCGTTTCGGAGACCGGAATAAGAGCTGACCCTGACAAAATAAAAACGGTACAAGAGTGGCCTACACCAGCAGATATACACCAACTACGCAGTTTTCTAGGATTGTGCACATATTACCGACGTTTTATACTTGGGTTTGCGAACATTGCCAAACCGTTAACAAAATTAACCGAAGATGAACAAGAATATGATTGGAATGACGACTGCCACAGAGCATTTGAACAACTGAAACGGCTACTAGTTACAGCACCAATTTTGAGTTATCCACAGATGGAGGGGAAATTTGTGTTGGATACCGATGCCAGTAACACAGCTATAGGAGGCGTTCTTTCTCAAGTGCAGGACGGACAAGAAAAAGTTATTGGGTATTTCAGCAAGGTCTTGTCACGGCCAGAAAGGAACTATTGTGTGACAAGAAGGGAGCTGTTGGCCGTCGTCAAATCCGTAGAGCACTTTTATAAGTACTTATACGGCCGTAAATTCCTGTTGAGAACAGACCATGCTGCTCTGAAATGGTTACTGCAGTTTCGAAATCCTGAAGGGCAAGTTGCAAGGTGGATAGAGCGGCTGCAGGAATATGACTTTGACACAGAACATCGGGTAGGAACTAGCCATCGGAATGCAGACGCTTTGTCAAGGAGACCTTGTCCAGTAAACTGCAATCATTGCTCCAAGATAGAAGAGAAAATAAGTGTCATCCATAGAATGACGGTAACCGATGATACTTGGCAACTCGAAAGAATACGAGAAAACCAGGAAAATGACGCCGAATTGGGACGTATTATTGAGTGGAAAAATAGAGGACAACGACCAGCTTGGGAAGAAATTAGTATTTTAAGTAGGAGCCTGAAGGCATACTGGGCACAGTGGGACTCCTTGATGATGGAAAATAGAATCTTGAAACGACGCCTGGAATTTGAAGATGGCACTGAGAGACTTCAAGTGATAGTGCCGAGAAGCAGAGTGCCGGAAGTGTTGCAGCACTTGCACGATGGTATTTCCGGAGGGCACTTTGGCGTGAAAAGAACTCTCGAGAGAGTGACAGAAAGATTCTATTGGCTGAACTGCAAAGATGATGTGAAGGAGTGGTGCCGGAAATGTGAATTGTGTGCCTCTGCAAATGGCCCGGTCTCAAAACGGAAAGCCCCAATGAGACAGTATAACGTGGGGAATCCTTTTGAGAGGGAAGCC
Source organism: Platerodrilus igneus (assembly GCA_036346225.1). Lineage (NCBI taxonomy): Eukaryota > Metazoa > Arthropoda > Insecta > Coleoptera > Lycidae > Platerodrilus > Platerodrilus igneus. The sequence continues at coordinate 42,861 of JARFIW010000406.1, forward strand.
ATTGATATAGCTGGTCCGTTTCCTGAATCAGAGAAAGGAAATAAATACATCTTGGTTGCAATGGATTATTTTACCAAATGGCCGGATGCATATGCTATACCTAACCAAGAAGCCGAGACGTTTGCAGATGTACTAGTCAGGGAGTTGTTTTGTCGTTTTGGAGTTCCGTTGGAATTACACTCCGATCAAGGTCGAAACTTCGAATCGGCGTTGTTTCAAAACGTCTGCAAGCACCTTGGAATCAGAAAGACTAGAACCACGCCACTTCATCCCCAATCGGATGGAATAGTTGAAAGAATGAACAGGACGTTAGGGAAGTACCTGGCCAAAGTTGTCTCTGAACATCAACGAGACTGGGACCAATATTTACATTTGTTCCTACTGGCGTACCGATTTTCGGTACATGACAGCACAGGATACTCGCCCGCTTGCGTAATGCTAGCACGTGAATTGCGGCTACCATGTGATCTTCAGTTTGGAGTTAAACCTGGAGAAAAGATCGCAGGTGAAGACTACGTTAGTAAGCTTCGTGAAAGATCAAATAGCATACACGAAAACGTCCGAAAGAATATCCAGGCAGCAAGCGATCGAATGAAATCACAATATGACACGAGAGCACAAGAAGGTGGTTATCAACCTGGAGATTTAGTGTGGTTGTACAATCCACAAAGAAAACGTGGATTGTCGCCAAAACTACAAAGACAATGGGAAGGGCCGTACGAAGTGTTAAAAAGAATTAATGATGTAGTGTACCGGATCAGAAGATCCCCTCGTGGTAAACCGAAAGTGGTACACTTTGACCGTTTAACATCCTACGCTGGCAACAACCAAGAAAGCTCGAATGATGAGAATGGTGTTCGACAAGTTATTAATCATGAGCCAAATGTAGATTTTGAGAGCTTTATGGCGGCGTATGGTGGTTCCGCTAAGGCGAGATTTGGCGTTGTTGTTGAAAAGCAGCAAGACCTGTTTAGAGCACCAGAAGAGTATTCCCTTGCACATTGCGTAGCTCAAGATCTGGAAATGTCAAGGGGAATAGCTGTTGTTTTCAAGAAAAAGTTTGGATGTGTGGATGAATTAGTACAACAGCGGCCAACTGTAGGAAAAGCTTTGGTTCTTCAAGATAAAAATCGTTATGTTTACTATCTGGTCACCAAAAATTCTTCATGGCAAAGACCTAGTTACGGACATCTATGGGAGGCTTTGCTAAATCTTAAGGCGCAGATGATGGAAAATGGAGTAACAAGACTAGCGGTGCCCAAGTTGGGCTGTGGACTGGATCATTTAGATTGGAGGATAGTCCGAAATATGCTAGAAATAGTTTTCCAGGGGACCAACGTCCAGGTCCTTGTTTGTTGTTATCAACCGGTTGCTTACCAAGACCAGGAAAAGAGTGTTGGCTGTTACTTCCAACGACGCGGTGGATGCACCAGAGGAGATAGCTGCCGATACCGTCACCAGTCATCGAATTGGCGTCAAAATGGATTTACAGTTACGAGACGTAACGATTTTAAAGAGGGGGCAGTGTTGCGAGCTACTACTAAACAACCCATCAATTACACACAAAACGCCGCAAGCACTGTTTATTCTCTACGGTTCCAGAATTCTTCTGGAACATACTAGATAATGAGTCATATCTTTAAATCAGGGTATAAATAAGGCCGCTTGTGAATGTAACAGTCAGTCTATACTTGAATGTCTAATATAAATTATATCGTGTACAGTAAACGCAGATGAGCTTTTAGTAGTTCAAGAATTTATACATAAATGATATATGCTGTGTCTAATGTACATGCAGCTTGTAGTATACATAAATAAATAGAAGTGTATAAATAAATAGTTGTGTTAGTGTTGGTAATGGACCTATGGTAAAGAAGTTAGTTTAAGAAGATATTAGTGCTTGTAAATTCATTAGTGTAATAGTGCTTCATTGTTAAGTGGACTGAAAACATCTGTAAACAAGGCATATACTGTTAATTAGACTTGTGAACAGTAAGTAATAAAGACCTTTATTATTACTTGTTTTGAATTAAAGAAACGCGGTAGCAGTAGCCCGCTTCAATATCGATCGTCGATGGAGTGGTTTTGTTTTCGGGAAAGTGGGTTTGAGTGCTTGTGTAGTGTATTTTAGAATTGTTGATTAGTGTTAAATTGTAGAGCGTGCAGCCGTTGGTGTTATTATGTAGGCAGTTCCAAGTGGAGTGCTTGGCATTTAGGTCACCGATAATAAGGGTTTTGGGACCGGTACTTTGAAGAATTTTGATGTCCTTATCTTTGAATTTGTTAGAGGGTCTGTTGTATGCAGCAACAATGTTCGTACCGTCCTTAAGTCTGAATATAATATTTTCAATGAAACAAGAAGGGTCGGCATGAATTTCGGTGAATTCGATATTGTTTTTGACCAGTGCCATGAGGCCACCACTACCTGCTTGGAAATCCTTACGAACTATCTTAAAATACCTAAAATTAACCTTATTATTAGCGCCTAGTTTGGTCTCATTAATTAGTAATATATCTAGATTAAATCTGGCGATGAACTCGGAATTTCTTGCAATTTATTGCGAAGACCGTTTGCGTTCTATGATGCAATGTTGAGGCTTTTACACATTAAGTTTTTCGCAAAAGTTTTTGAACGCTAAGAATTTGGCCAAATTATCGGTGCAACTTGATAGTACCGTGTTTAGCTCTTTAACAAGACCTACAATTTGATTTACATGGATTAGTTGGTTTAGTTTATGGATTTCACTTATTAGTTCAAAAAAATTTGGATCACCTACATTATGGGGCACAGCAGGAGACTTTGTAGTTGGTTGATTTGAAGAGAACCAGACGTTGGTGGCAGGCGGAGGAGCAGCAGTCCATTTAGGTGCAGGAAACTCGGTGAGGGGGGGTGCTTTGGGACTAGCAGCTTCCAGAAGTTTAGGTTTGGAAGAGGATTTCTGAATGTCTTTAACTTTTTGAATGTATATAGCACATTCAGCACTATTTGCGGGATGAGCGCCACCTAAGTTGGCGCAAGTGGCATTGGTGTTTTTGTCCTTCTCGCAAGTAAATGTGAAGTGATTCTTGGCACACTTGAGGCACTTGGGGTTAGCATTACAGTTAGCTGAAGCATGTCCCCAAAGCTGACAACGGTGACACTGACTGATCAGCCTCTTGCTACGATATTGATCAAATTTAATTTTAGTGTGGTAGAGATACTTAACAGTGTCATTTGGTGTTTGGTTTTAATTGAACTGGAAGTGGTTAATAAATAAACAGGCACTTTCGTGTTCTTCATTACTGAACATTTAAGTACGTGGATGCCATATATTAAATCAAGTTCATTAATGATTTCACTTGTTTCGGTGTTAGGTGGTAAACCGTAAATAACGTGAGTATTTTGTCTTTCATCTTTGTGAGTGTACGTATGATATTCAGTATCTTTAAGAAGAGTAGTTACTTGCTTGTGATCCTCTTTTAAATGAGTATAGATGGTTATAATATCTTTCCCGTAACTGACATAAAAATTTTCTATTACTTTAGCTTTAATTAAATTAATTAAAGTTTTATGATCTTTACAGTATCGCCGTGACACTTAACAAAAGCGTATTCAAATTTAATCAGCATGTTATTCAATCACGAACAAAGTAATAACAACTTTATCAAGGACCATCATCATAACATAAGCACTGAACAGATTGCCACGCAGATCAAACACTGCATGCTTGCACTGCGAATCTGTGACATTGCTCATCGCAAATCTAAACCACGCCTCATTTGAACTTTCCTGTCTAAATTTTTATGTTTCGAAAGCACATCAACAATCACGCATTCGCTGATTCCTGCAGCACATCTAACCCCAATTTGTACTTCACTAGCCAAATTTAATCACATAGCATTCAGCTTACATCTGATCCACACGCAAACGTCATAGTCGATCATTTGATCTGCCATTGCACTCGAGAAGCGAATTGCCTACCATCATTTCTAAAGCAGACGAATCAATCACTGTGCAGAATCACATTTTCAATCACAACATCATGGCGGGACCTGAGGAAACCCATGTTTCACCGATATCATCACCCGCCACAAGAACACAAGAAACCATCTTTATATTTATCACCGATGATCGACATGACGATGCTCCCCATGTAGCGCACCATTATGCCAGCCAGTGCACGTTCATAAAGTTTTCTGTCAACGCATCAACCATTTTTAGAACAGACATTTTATGCACATCACATCAATTTCAAACAGATTTAAAACCGAACTACATCCATTACAAAGACACCTCGTTAACCATCGCAGCACCGTAAATATACTCTTTCATGTTATACGCACGAAACTCAACAATACTGCCGCAGCGACCAAGCATCATTCCATCGACACGATAAACCGTACCTTGTTCACCTGGTGATCACACTCAAGTCATTAGCATTACTCTCATTGCATACGCCTGAATGCTGAACTCACGCGGACACTTGTCCTGATTCACGCACACCACCAGAGTCACCACAAATTGCCTAAAACCAAGTTCAACCGCCCTGCTGACGATTCCTGCAGATCTTCTTGATGAGACATTTTCAGTCAGCAACAGATCATTTTGTCACAATTCATCACATAAATACTTAGAACACGTGCCACAGATTTGCCAATCGCGATCATCATCCTCCACCGACATATCTATCACGTTAACAGCAACATAACCATTTGAACGATTGTCATTTGCATGACGTCTGTAAGACGAAAGAATTATACACAGACTAAAATTTCATGAGAAACTTGTCAAAACCACACGCAAAGTCAGAATGTAATTCAGCAGATAAACGAGATACCGATTAAAGTCAGCAAAGACCGTCGACGTTCGAGTAATACAAATCGATTTAGATCAAACCACGATAACAGCGATGATTCCATCCAGAATCCGTTCAACCGCCCAGCCATCACGTGACCGACATGACACCTTCGCGAGAATTTTTCGTGCGATTTTAACGACAATTACATGTACATGCATATGTTGAATCAACACAACGTTTTGCCTTTAGCATAACGGACAAACTACGGAAGCTTACAATCTAGTGACGTAAACAAAACTAGGACAAACAATTGCTACAATATTCGTAATGAAGTCTTACATTTCATTTTCTGATTGAATTAACAGCTATGTTTATTTTAAAAATAAACATAATATTCAATCAATTTGAAAAAACGTTTTTTTTTTAAAACTAATTTAAGTAAACTATTTAATTTCTTTTCTTGACTTTCATTAATTATTTTGGATTGAAATTAAATAATTCAGGTCAAATTTTAAATAAACATTTCTAAAACCCAACTTTTGTTACGAAACTTCAATCAATTTAATTTTAAATCTTTACCCAATTTTTTAAAATGGTCTTTAAACAACGAAGTTACCGAAGCATGAAAGGGACAAACGGAGAAACCAATTACCCTTACGCATTTAATCGAACTCCTCAATTACTATTTCACTACACTGTCGTCGCACTCATCAACGATCGACACACGTTATTGCAATCTTTATCGCAGCACTACAATCGTCGTTCAACATCCAGATAACCGGTTCATAACGACCTTCACCAAACGAACGAACAAATGTTCAGAACATTCGAACGTAAATGCGAATAAAGTTCATTAACACGAAACTTTTTATACGGACAGGTAAATCATGATATCAATCGAACACAGACGCGTCAACAATTTGACGAGCGGACACGTAACTGTAGTCATTTTCGCATATGCGCTGAAATTGATAACAACGGATCACCAGATTAATAGACATTTCACAGGACACAACTCAACCAGAGTCCATCCTATAAATCAGAATTAATTAATCACGCATTTTAAAACCATGTTCGACCATCAATGACGAAATCCTCACGAGACCAGCATCTAACAGAGTAAACCTTTTGAGTGTAAAGCATTTCACACTTCCAATTTCATCATCAATGACTTAATTAGACAGCGTCGCACCTTGAATTACAATTACGCGGATTTAATCATCTTCACACGAGTCTATCTTTATCGTGTCACCGTAAAACGCAATTAGCTGATCTCAATTCGCACATGACGTTCTCTAAATCCACGAAACGAATTATTATTCAGACTCAAACATTTTCAAATGAAAACAGTTGTCTAATACCTACTCACAATCTGAATGTGCTACAATTGCAAAAACGTTCAGAAAACGATCACAGATGATCAGCAACAACCCTGTCGACGTTGATCGATAGAACCAAACTTTCGAACGAATCAGCACACGTTTTAAACATGACATAATGTTCACAGTCCATCACGAATTCAACATCGCCGAGCAAACGGATCCTCCAATAGTGCAACCTCTGTCCCGCATCGCAGTACTTTCGGACAATTTTTAAGAATACACTAGTCAATTTAAACGACAATTGCAACAAACGTTTGCATTCATAGTACAATAACATTACTGAACTATACAAACTTTCGTCAAACAAAACCAAACTCGCAAAACATTGCCATAATGAAACATCATTATTTAAATCTTTCATACAAGATACATTTACGTGACTTTTGAGAAAGTAATCAATGCCTATTTAAAAACAAAATCCATAATAAAATATGTCAGCATCATCATTCAGAAACAGTTGTGGTTTATTTTAAAACCTTAACAATTCCAACATTTGAATACGCCATTAGAATCCGCCAACGATAGTTCCAACTCCAACTCAGTGACATCATGCCGCAGTCCTCGTATCGACCAGACATCTTTTCATCGAATCACTCTGCACTTCTGCATACTAACATTCGAGCAATCTTCCAAAGTCTATTGTTATATTGTCTCTTAAATCGCAATCAACAAATACCTGCGAACATCTATTACCTCATCGATATGCAACAACGATTGCACACAGCAACAGTGAGATTTCATGAACACAATTTCTAGTGCGATTTAACAAATAACGTTGACATTTCGTCCGACGTTTTTTGCTCCTGATCACTTTAACATCACCGCAACTTTTTAACATGCATAATGCACGTATCTTTCCATTAACACGTCCGATCGTCGTAAAACCTCAACCGTATCTCATCTTTAAAACAGTCTGTTCGTTAACGCTGTCTGATTTTCCGCTTTCAGACCAGAATTGGTACTGCCGATCAACCACACCGATTTTCGAGCGTCTCCCTTGCGACCGCCACAGAACCGCATAAATGAAGCCACGTTTCCACACGAACGCCTCACAGAAATCGACGAGAACCACCCTGAATCAAACATTTTACGAATTTTCCAACACATCCAAATCATCCAACCAGTTTAAATCATTTGATCACCAACACAACACATTTAACGATACATGTCACCATATGATCCGAGAGATTTATCATCCCTGTTAAACATTGGTGTTCAACTGGCTATATTAGACCAGCAGGTTTCTGAATCACCTAGTAAACGACCAATCGTCATCGAACGTAACGATTGAATTTATGCCTGATTCATCTGAAAACCATCGACTTCAACTCACGGTTCCCAACTCGAAACCACCCATTTAATGGTAAACGCCTCTACACATGCCATGTAACCTCACTGATTTTGACATCACCGTGAAGATCAGACAGCGTTTCCCACCAGTCCCAACCGTGATCGAACAGCGCATGCACATCATTTGCATTAACAACAGTTTCTACATAATCCGATGTTAACATGATGCCATCGCACCCAACCTATATCCTGCACATACCATCATTGCAGCAGCAACGAGCACCAGACCACTGAACAGATTGAATCGACTGACATCTTGAAATCCACAATACTTGCAACGCCAACACCATTACACATCGCATCACAAACCAGTCACATACCAGACCATGACCGACATGCAGCGACACATTGAAACCACAGACACAGATGACCGACAATGCACCGAACAGCGACCAGTTTTCATTGACCACCAATATGACATCATGATGAATAGCGAAAATGTTAGCCGCGCGCGGCGCGGCCAACCTATTAATTTTCCTTTATCTAACCTAGGTCCACACTTGTTTCAATGGAAAACCTAAAAGCAATTATGTAACGGGTTTAATGAGAAAACTCATTAAAGCAATTGGTCATATGGTCATGTGGTCATGCATGGGTCATATGTATTGGTCATGTGGTCATATGGTCATATGGTCATGTGGTCATATGTCGTCATGTGGTCATATGGTCATATGGTCATGTGGTCATATGGTCATGTGGTCATGTGGTCATTGGTCATTGGTCATATGGTCATGTGGTCATGTGGTCATGGTCATGTGGTCATATGGTCATGTGGTCATGGATGGTCATATGGTCATGTGGTTATGTGAGCAGGAGATTAAATTTGGTATATAAGGAATAGTTTTGGGTTGAGCTTAGTTATAGTAAGACATTTTTCAAAAGATGTCGCATATCAAGCAATCAGTGGTGCTCCAAACAATCTATTACAAAAGCAGCAGAGGATATCCTGTATGGCTCGAGTTTCTACGCTGCTAGTAAAAAATATAATGTACCTAGAACAACGTTATGCAGATATGTTAAAAGGTTGCAGAACGTGAAGAAATTACATAATTCCAACGATGCATCCAGAGATGTTATACCAGAAGTTAAAATACCTATACAGAATTATGATAACTTTGCTATTGCTAATGCAAAAGAGGATGGTAAACATGGTCCTTGTTCCTGTCTAACATACGAGCTATATTCGTGGGACCATCGAGTTGTGGGAAGACCAACGCTTTAATATCTCTGATCTTGCACGAGAACGGTCTTAGATTTCAAAATGTCTATGTATTTTCGAAGAGTTTGTATCAACCGAAATACGAATTGTTAAGAAACGTTTTACACCATTAAAAGAAGAAATTGGGTACCATGAGTTTGAAAATTACGATGATTTGATTGAACCCGGAGATACCAAAGAAGATTCAATTATGGTTTTCGATGATATACCTGCAAACGAGCAAAGTAAAATCACACAGTTTTTCTCGTTCGGTCGACATAAAGCAATAGATTCGTTCTATCTATGTCAAACTTACGCTAGTGCCTTAAAACATAGACTCAGAGATAACGCCAATGTAATCGCATTATGGAAACAGGATGAAACCAATCTCGGACATATCTTTTCGGATCATATAAGTGGTGACATGACATATCCGAAATTTAAAGAAATGTGTTTACAGTGTTGGGGTGACTCAAAACATAATTTTATAACTGTTGTGAAAGATTTTGATTTGGATAATGGTCGATATAGGAAGAATTTCGACGAGTATATAAATGTTTAATATTATTCAAAAAAAGTTAGTTCTCATCCAAAGTTTCATGATGACGAACGTTAACAATTTTATTGTAAATAAACGTAAGCTTCATTTTATGCAGGATTCTGTACGAAAGAACTTTGCGGTATACAAAAAGGGAGACGCTACATCTCTACAAATCGAAGAGGTGCACAAACAATTGATTGATCCCTTGCAAAATTACCGATTCCTAGTCACAAGGAATAGCGGAAAGAATCTACACGTACAACAAGGGTTAAACTTGAAAACAAAGACTAGTTTTTAAAAAGATTAAGTTACCAGTTGACGACGAGCCTGTACATCTTTATTATACGGACGTGTTAGCTAGAGACGAATACGAAGATATATACAAGTCGGTTATGGAGTAAAGTATAACCCCCAATTGATACGCATAGTTTAGGAAAAGTGTGTAGGAAGTTGATTCAGAAAACAGTGACACAACCTAAAATAATAACGTTTATCCGAGGCTAGAGGTCTAACAAGAGTTATAATTATTTTAAAGTCCTTAGCATTTTCTTAAGAAATGTAATGATTTTGTTCATAGAATACATTCCTACCTGTTGCTTCGTGCGTACACAAATCGGGTGCAATCGGTACATATCCGAATAGGAGTAGCTCATATAAAAGGACTGTTCGCGTAGAAGTTATTATTTGTTGATTGTACGGTTTAAAGAGACAATATAACAAATATGTATAAAGACTTTGGAGAGGTTATTCGAAGATTTCGCAATGCTCTACGAGTAAAAAAGCAGAATGTGGGCAATGCTTTTCGATAGAAGGAGAAAATGTCTTATGTGTCAGTCATACGAGGAAGCAATACAGCACTGTACTGCAGTGTTATCAATGCCCGAGGATCTGATGATTTTATGGAAATAATCGAGGAGATGGGGTTTATAAAACTGTTGGCAGATATTCAAATGGAATATATACTAAATTGTAAGTTTTAAAATAAAATTTAACCACAACAACTGTTATCATAAGAAATGAATGATGAATTTAGAAATTATTTTTGTATATATTAGCTTGTTTATGTTTTAAAATATAAAGCATACATTGGTATTGTTTAATTTTTCAAATGTCCACGCAACTGAAATGGGTATCTAAGTTCTTATGAAAAGAATTATAACAAAGAGCGCTACATTTAATTTTAATAGAAATGAGTACAACTACGTGTTTGAAACATACCTTTTAGTTTTTTGTTTTTTTTCAACTTCTATGATATTACATAAACCAAGATTCTGCTACTGCTCGAGTAATTGTATCCTAACAATACCATTATATATAAATAAAACCCAAAACGTTTGAAACAATATTTATATTTCAATTCAAATACTTAACATGTACACTTCACATAGAAATATATTTTTATTCATTAAAACTAATACACACACACACACACACACAAAAGTCACTTTTTCCTCCTTTTAATTGGCAAATGTGTAGTATACATATCCAAATTTTGCACACGATTTTCGTTTGATCTGAGTTTCGTATAGAGTGTAGCTTTTGGAACATTGTAGATTTCGGATGCTTCTGAACCAGTAATCCATCCTTTGTTTATTTCGTCAAGGGCTTTATTTAAATCCTCTTTAGTATACGATTTAAGTTGTCTCTTTCTTTTTCTGTCAGAAACGTCTGACTTGGAGTCTATGTTCTGATCTTTCGCATCAACATTATCATGTGTAGGTTTATCTTGCACTATTTTAGTATTTACCAGAGATTCATTAGACATACCATTCAAATGTTGGCTAGTTGAATTGTTTGATAAACTTGTTTTCATCTCCTTGACAACTTCTTCAAAATTTTATAGCATCTAAATTTTCTTCCCGCTATTTTTATTACGATGTTTACTTATTGCAAATGCAGACTATTCCAATTTCACATGAAAATATGTATAAATATTTACCCCGTCTAACTTTGTTCTCGTTTGATACATCCGATAATTATAGATGTAGCGCGTAAGCAAGGTTAATTGATTTTCACCGACGTGAATAGACTGGTATGAAATGTTACCAAGGTTAAACGACGCTGGGTTTCTCCAATTTAAAAGTAAACTACCTAATTAGTGGCTACACCAAGATGGACAGTGTAGAGGATGTTAAATCTTTCAACACTGAAATGTTGTGCTCACCCCTCCAGTAACCTAGGGAGATTACAGTAAATTTGCTAAGTCAGAGGAGTTCCAAGAACGAGATTCTGGTTAGTTTCACAATAATTTATTTTTTCTAATTTTTTAAATTTTAGGATGGACTTGAAACAGGGTTGTACTTGGAGATTAATGTAAACAAGTACAACCCTTTGCGTGGATCCTCATACATCGAGCTCCCCAAATGGGTTCGAAACACCAGAGCTGTTATTAATATACAAAATGACGACAACGCATGTTTGCCTGGTGGTGATAGTGGTCACTAGTGCTCACAATCCGCAAAGGGTCGGTAGCTACCCCATTACAGCACCATTCTCAATTTGACAGGACTGCAGTTCCCGATATCCATAAAGGAAAAGGTTCGAGGAATTAAACAAATCAGTGTAACTTTTGGGGTGGAAAGGAAGTCGATTGTGGGACACACCAGGGATTTATCTCAAAAGACAGAGCGATACGGTTTAGAAATAGATTAAAGATGAATTATATACGGTGCTTGCAAAAGGTTATTCTGCAAATCAGTAAGGTGTCATTCGATTTGGAAAAATTGAGGGATTTGAAAACCTGAGGAAAACACAATAATAATTGAAATCTTACACGATGGTATATTAAAAATACTGCTAAGAGTAATTTTGTTTAATAATTTAAAATGGCGTTGGTGGTTAAATACATACAGGTAAAACCCACTATAAAACAATTATAGACGTCACTTTTCCAGTCAAGACTTGCATATAACGCCAACTAATATAATAAGAGCTGCGCACGCTCGACCATCGGCATAAAAGGCGAGAGCCATGTTCCAGTGCATTAGTCGTCAAAGTATCATCGAGTTTGATTAAAATTATAAAAAAGATGGATTTTTCTTGTGTTGACGTTACAAGTGATGTGCGAGTACCAAATTAAATATCAACCAACTAGTTGGTAAGTCAACCATAGGTTAGGCGAATTTCCTCCAAATTATCACCACCATATATTAGAAGTTGGTTTTGATTTATATGGTGGTCTTCAACCTGCCATCCAAGTGATTTGCTGTAGTGGTATTGTGTGATTCTACGATAACATTCTCTTACTTCGATTGGAAGAAATTGTGTACTTTTCAAGTGGAATTTCAAATTCACCAATTTGCTCAAGACTCAAAACAAGTACGATTAAATGTCTGACTACTGGAAACGATGTTGTTGACATACAATTGGATCAAGATTTCAAATTGCAGCTGAGCACAGCCTTTAATAGAAGTATATGGTTTTAGAACAATTTTGAAAAGAGAATTTATATAATATGGAGATTACGAAAGATGGAATGTTATTGTGCTACCTGGTACGAGTGCATCAAGCTATTAAATTTGGAGAATTGATCTGTTTTAAATGGTTGAGTTAAGGGGAAACTTTCCAGAATTTTACGAAAATTTGTTGGTGATATAAAAAGTATGTGGAAATACGACGGAGGAAGAAAGGGTTCAAACGTTATTAGAGGGAGAGAGCAGTAGTATTTCTCTGTCTAATGATTGCAGCAATTTAAATTACTTGACAGTGTTGGAACTTATTAAATGTTTCCCATTCAGTACTTAAAAGATGCAACTGCAAGGCAATCGCTTGGCAAATGTTTAGAGATTTGGCTATCCCAGATTCGCCAGACTCTGGTTACCACAGCGGTTTATAGATGTTATCAATACATGTATGTATTCTATTAAAACATATTTCTGATAAAGTTTGTTTTACATATTTGTATCGCCAACATTACCATAAATTATTAATAGACGTATTAAACTATCCTGTTTTTATTTTTTAGGTTTAAAGTGGTTACGCGGAAATAATAAACACAATATACCGCATGTTAACAAAAAGTTGTGGGGAAATTTAAAGACGAGTTTAACGGTGACTTGGTGTTAGAATTTGTAGGTAGTAAGGCTAAGTCCTACTGTATTGTACGCGAGAAGGACACGATTAAAAAGATTAAAGGGATCTCAAAGTGTAGTTAAGAAAACGGGGTGCTACAACCTATAACGAGCATATACTCAAAAGGAATGGACATGCAACTACGTAGCAGTGGGGAGAATAAGAATTCTCAATAAGAAATTAAAGTCATTGGGAAATGGTCGAAATGTAACCTATAAAGGCGATTATTAATTATGGTTTACTGACGTTTGTGCACTCTTCGAGTGTCTTCGGTAATCTTCGATTGTTTCCAAAGCATGCCATTTTAAAAATATGGCGTAGAAGTTATTTAAAATTAAATTGCTTTATTAGTAAGTATTCTGTATACAACAAGTTCGGTGTTCCCTTAGCAAAGTGTTTATTTAAAATTTGTATCCTGCAATTATTAATCAATTTCTAATACACAAACATAATTAATAGAAAGTCCAAGAAAAGAAATTTTCAAATGGCCTCCGTTAAGAAATTGATTTGAAACGATTTACCAAGATTTAGCATTGGTATTATTTTTTTAAATCACATAGGTAATTAATAAAAAGAAAGGCTACTTTCACTTTACGTAACATAATTGTAAAGCAATTAGTTTGTCCTCTACGCTACCTTCACTATACGTCACATAATTGTAAAGCGATTAGTTTGTCCTTGTTATGTATTTTCCAACTATTTAGCATTGTACATGTAATTATGTTAAACCAGAAAAATTTTAAGTCATGGGTTTTTGCAACATTCTGAGAAAAGCACATTACTGTTTGAAAAAATGATTTTAAATACTAAGCACTTATGGCTTATAAAGGATCTTTCTAAAATTTTCGGTTTTAGATTTTTGGAGTGTTTGGTTTAAGCATATGTCATAGACGAGCAAAATGTAGAGGTTTGGGAGCTTTAAAAGGGTAACTTTGCAAGGAGTAGTCCGATTTCAAATCTGTTTGCAGATTCGGATTGTACGTAAAATTTTAGACTAACAAGATGTATCGCATGACTAAGAAAATTTATAAGAACACTCAAAAGTCGCTACAGGTAAGAAATCTTAAAATTAGGGTAGCTCCTTTGGGGTGATGATATCTGAAAATTTAGAGATTCGGGTAGCTGAGAAAATTCTAATATTGATTGATACCAAACAAGATAGGTTTATCTCGAAAGATGCAATGGCTAGACAAAGAAAAGTATTTGTTAGTTTTGCTTATAAAGCAAAGAGCAAAATTTAGAGGTTTGAGAGCTTAAAGTGTAACTTTGTAAGGAGTAGTCCGATTTTAAATCTGTTTGCAGATTCGGGATGCATAAAATTCTAAGCTAACAAGATGTATCTGACTAAGAAAATTTATAAGAACGCTCAAAAGTCGCTACAGGTAAGAAATCTTAAAATTAGGTAGCTCCTTGGGGTGATGATATCTGAAAAATTCCTAGAGATTCGGGTAGCTGAGAAAATTCTAATATTGATTGATACCAAACAAGATAGGTTTATCTCGAAAGATGCAATGGCTAGACAAAGAAAAGTATTTGGTTCAGATGAAAGATAAAAAAATGGCTAGTCGAAGAAAACTTTTTGGTTCAGATGTGGGAGGAAATGAGGATGCTCATTTATCTCGAAACATAAAAAATTTAAGATAGGTTTATCTCGAAAGATGAAAATGGTTAGTCGAAGAAAACTTTTTGGTCCAGATGTGTGGGGAAATGAGGGATTCTGGGGGAAATGAGGGGGCAGGATGCCTGATTTTACCCTACTTAAGGAATTTGCAATATTACTTTCATCCATGTTTTCATCAATAGCAGCTGCTAAGGGCGAGAACCTATTGTTTAGTTCAACCGTTGGTGTACCTGTGTCAGCCCGGATCTTAGGCATTTTGTTTGCAGTGATGCTTTCAGAATGTTCAACTTTGCGTTTGTTGCTTATAAGTCCTGCAAAGAGCTGAACTTCATCATTTGTGTTGTCTAACATGAGCTCTAGAGGAATGACCAAAGGTTGATGTTATTAATAATAAACACTAACTGAATTAAACACCGAGAAACACGCGAGAAAATACTGAAAGTAGCGAGACACACCTGTGCAGTATGCCGTGCAGATTAAAAAGAAATAACGTACACTGGTTAATACTTACAATCACGCCGGTATGCTTCTAAAGATCTGCTGTTGATATCTTCGATTTTTGAATGTGGACTGTAGATCTATAGGTTGATATGTTGATAAGCACTAATGTTTTATTGCCGATGCTAGCTATTGTTCACAACGAAAAACGACGCGCACTTGGGCGAATTGTTACCTTCATGTAGGTTTTGACTGGTCGTCTGTAACACGTGTTGCACACAAAGTTTGAGAACGACTCTTTTTTAACGTTACGGCAGGAACCAAAAAGACATAAAGTTCGGGTTGGTTCGTATTGGACCGTGAATGATGGGGGTTACTTATGTACAGGTCAAGGCGGTACTTAATAATTTCTACAACTAATATGCAATTTATATGTATAATAAATTAATCTATTAAAAGGCATTAACATACCGCCCACCAAAATAAGAGTAAAACACTTATTTTCTATCAATAAACAAAATCAAATGAATATGTAACTATCTAATAAAACTATATATAACCAATACAATAAATTACGAGTTGTCTTCCAAGGGAAGAGGACAAAGTTTGACTAGAGGTCGCTTGATGAGACCGCTAGCCGTTTTTACTAAAGCGACACGAGAAACCCCGTCAGTACCTGGGTACAGTTCCTCGATTCGACCTAAATGCCAAGATAATGGAGGCGCCTGATCGTCTTTTATAAAAACTAACATTCCAACTTTGGCTAATGACTTGGTTGAACACCATTTCACCTTTTGTTGCAATGTATGCAAATACTCAAGGTGCCACCTTTTCCAAAACGATTGCTGTAGGCGTTGGATAAGTTGCCAACGGTTAAGATATGACAACTTGGTATCAATGAGGTTTGGGTCCGGTATGACGGATACAGGTTCGACGTTGAGAAAGTGACTGGGAGTCAAGTAGGAAAAATCGGTTGGGTCACTACTTGATTGACAGAGTGGTCTAGAATTTAAAATTGATTCGATTTGTACTAAAACTGTAAGAAATTCCTCATAGGACAACATTTGATCTCCAATTGACCTTTTCAAGTGAGATTTTACGGACTTAATACCAGCTTCCCACAAACCGCCAAAGTGAGGAGAAGATGGAGGATTAAAAACAAACTTGATGCCTTCGGATTCTGCTGATTGCTGCATCAGCTGCGATAATTCATTTGCCGCACCAACAAAATTGGTGCCACAATCGATATGGAGTTGTACGCATCTGCCTCTGCGTGCCATGAAACGACGTAATGCTGCGATAAATGATTCTTTTGATAAGCTGGAAGCTAATTTCAAATGTATAGCCTTAGTACTAAAACAAATGAACAAACATATATAAGCTTTTAATGACCTTGAGCCTCTAACACGACTCATTGTGATGGAGAATGGACCACCGTAACCCACACCCGTGTGTAAAAATGCCTTGCCAGGAGTGACTCTAGCAACAGGGAGGTCACCCATGGGAGGAGTAAATGCCACAGGTTTTGTGCGAAAACAACGAATGCAAGATTTTAAACAACTTTGAATAGCACGCCTTGCAGACAATATCCAAAAATTCTGAACCAATAAAAAATGTGTAGTCCAAACACCTGGGTGTAAATATTTCTTATGACAATCGAAAATGATAAGTTCTGTTAAACGGTGTGAACGTGGAATCAAAATAGGAAATTTTGCATCGTAAGGCAAATCGGAATTTCTCAGTCGACCGCCCACCCTCAGCAAACCGCGACTGTCAAGGAAAGGACTGAGACGACGAAGTTGTTTAATACACAATTTACCAGCACGAATATTTTGTATATCTTGATCAAAAGTTTCTGTTTGTATTCTTTTGATTAACAAATGATGTGCGTCCTGCTGTTGAGATATTGATATATTTTCCGCCAATTTCAAACGAGATTTCTTGGGAACTTTCAAATTGTGAATAAAGTGACAAACATATGTAATTATTCTCAGGACCTTTTGTAGATCTGAGAATTTTGTTAATAGCGAATCCAAAAAATTGTCTAAAACGACGACATTCAACGAAATTGTACGTCTTTCAATCTCTATATGTGACGAATTAATATGAGTAGGTTCGGTGTTCAATGGCCAGTGATCCTCTGGGAGTGTCAACCATGGCGGACCTGACCACCATAATCGATGATTAATCAATTCAGAAGCAAAAAGTCCACGCGATGCACAATCCGCAGGATTTTCTTGTGATTTAATGTGAAACCATGATGAAGGCGAAACTCGTTCTTGAATGTGCGAGATGCGATTGCTCACAAAAGTTTTCCAATTGTAGGATGACGAGCGAATCCATGATAATCTAACTGTGGAATCTGACCATGCAAAAATGTCATCAAACGATAAACGACCTTCATAATTAGTTTTAACAAATTTTACCAAGTTTGATAACAGAACTGCAGCACACAGCTCCAATCTGGGTAATGATATGCGATTTGTAGGTGCAACCTTGGACTTTGCACATACCAATGAAACTTTAATATTGCCATGATCATCAGAACAACGAAAGTAAATTGCAGCAGCATAACCTGCTTCCGAGGCATCACAAAATGCGTGTATTTGTAACTTATTATATTTCTCCGAAATAACCCAGCGAGGGATTTTGATTTTGGGCAACTCAAGCAATTGTTGTACGTAAGTGTTTCATTTTGAAGCAATATTTATAGGTGGACTGTCGTCCCACCCGATGCCTAAAATCCATAAATGTTGAATAATATGTTTTGCATAAAATACCACGGGCGATAATAAACCAAGTGGATCAAAAATACGTGCGATTTCTGAAACCATGTTCCTCTTTGTGCAGGGACGGTCAACGACATTAACACAAAAATCAAATTCATCTAATGAGGGTTGCCATTGTAAGCCTAAAATTTTTTGTGAAATGTTAGTAGTGTCTTCAAATGCAAATGCTTGCTGATAACACAATTCCTTTGGTAAATCTTCCAACACTGTAGCAATGTTGCTATTCCATTTGCGTAGAACAAAACCTCCAGATTTGCAAAGTTGGTTGAGTTCAACAATAAGACGTTTTGCTTCATCGACAGACTGACACCCAGTAAGCAAATCATCCACGTATGTGTCCGAAGATAAAACTTTTGATGCGAGCGGAAAACGAGATTTTTCCAAATGAGAAAGTTCTTGGATAACTCGCAGTTCTAAAAACGGGGCTGAAGTAACTCCATAAGTTACTGTATTTAAACGATAATCCAAAAGTGGTTCTGATGAATGAAATCTCCAAAGTATTCTCTGATAGTCACGATGATTTTGAGAGAGTAATATTTGCCTGTACTTTTGTTTAATATCTGCTGTCAAAACTACAGCGTGCGAACGAAAATGTAGCAATAATGCCATAATATCTTTCTGAAGGGGAGAACCAGCCAATAAATGGTCATTTAACGAATTTCCACTAGGGGTTGATGCTGAGGCATCAAACACAACACGGAGTTTTGTGGTAATACTCTCGGGTTTGACGACAGAATGATGAGGTATATAATACACGGATGAATCAGACGAATCAACAACCTTAGGCGAAATGACTGTCATGTGGCCACTGTCTAGATAATCGTGCATAAAAGTTCTATATAACTCATATAAATTAGAGTGTTTTTCTAAACGACGTTCCAAAGACATAAATCTGCGAAGTGCAACTTCACGTGAATTAACGAAATGTGGTTCGATACCTTTGAAGTGCAATGAAACAATAAAACGACCATCTTGATCTCGTGTTTTTCACAAGCTATTTCATCGGGAGACAACTTGTTTGAATCGGAGATGTTTTCCAACTCCCAAAATCGACGAATATTTGATTCTAATGGTTGGATAACAGCACATAATGATATGCACGAAGCAACAGGAGATACTACTTTTCCGGTCAGAATCCACCCAAACGTTGTGTTAATGACAACAGGTTCATTTCTATGACCCTTGCAAATTCCATTTAATAAAATATGAGAAACAATGTCTGCCCCCAAGAGCATGTCAATAGGGCCAGGTTTATCAAAATGAAAATCTGCCAATTCCAAATCTGTTGTATGTGGCCATACGTTTGATCTTAAAGGTGATGAAGGTAATTTATTACAAATATCTGGTAATACGAAAACATCTACATCATATTGAGGGTATAGTTTGCCTTTAGGCCTGATTTTGCACGATAATGCACCAGAAATATACGACGATGAGAGCCCTAAACCTTCTACTTTCATTGCGACCTTTGATTTGTTTAATGCAAGTCTTTATTACATGATTCTGTGATGAAGCTTTCTATACTTCCCCCATCTAATAATGCTCGAACTATTTGCGCTTTGCCAAACCCATCACACACTGCTATTTGTACTGTAGTCAACAAAGTAACTGCATTAGAAGTACGAGATGTAAACAAAGTACTTGCACTAGAAGTAGTAGCACACTGATTCACTGATGACGATTCAACTTTTTTCTGTTCAACAAAAGGTTTGTCAAAATGTAACAATGTGTTATGAAGTTTGTTACATTTACGACAAGCTGATCTTGATGTACAATTATTAGCCAAATGTGTATTACGAAGACAATTTATGCAAAGATTTTTCTGCTTTACAACCTCATATCGCTCTTGCGGCGATCTTTCCAAAAATTTCTGACACTGAAATAATGCATGAGAAGTATCACAATAAACACTTTTCACTAGGTGAGGTTGTTACTAATGATGTACGAGATGTATGACTGCTTGAGTAAAGCGGACGACGCTTTTCCAAATTATTACTAATTATTTTGTTAGGTAGTTTTTGTTCCAATTTAACTTGTTTGTCTGATGACGACACAACTATGTTACTCACTTCTAAAGCCTTGAAATGCTTTTCGATGTAAGCTTTCAATTGATCATACGTCGGAATTTCCTCCGTATTTTGTAATTCAAATGTTTTTAGAAACTGTGAATCTAATTTTTTGGATAACAAATTAAATTTCACAAAATCTAAAAGATCTATGTTTGTTTGATGTAAACCTGCAAAATTTTCAACAAAGCAATTGACCAAATCCCTAAGTTCTACTGACGAGTTTGCTTTAGCCTTAGGTGCATTCTCCAAGGCTGACCAATAATTATTGACGATAAGACGACGAGATTCATATCTTTCGATCAAAATGTTATATGCTATCTCAAATGTGTCATTTGTTACAGATAAATGTCTAATACAATTTTTGGAATCTTTATCCAACGAATCGAGTAAAAAAATGAATTTTTCGCAATTATTTAAACTTGAATTTGAATAAATCAGATTATCAAATACACTTCGAAAACTACTCCAATTTTTTATACACCATGAAAAACGAGGCAAATTAATTTTTGGCAATTTAATATTACCGTGAAAACCTATTGCGGCATTAGATTATTGAGACAAACTTGCGTTTCCAAAACGAGCTTGAAAATCCGCGTTTATAACTTTAATTGCTATTAAGTGCTGATCTATCTCTGAACGAAACGAATTCAATTGATCTAATTCAGCATCACTTCTTTTCTCTAAAGGTGTAGTCTTATAATTGTTATTAAATTCCTGTGAGATTTCCATTGCATTTTCTAACATAATTTTAACAGTGATTAAATGTTCTCCTGATTTTTCAAGCTTTGTTAATGTGTTAGTATATGAAACTAACCTCTCCGCAACATAACTTGCATCAATTAAAAGTCTGTCAAAGCTTAATTTAGACATGGTTTAATATTTAACTAATGAACCTAAGAAATGTATAACCAGAATTCACCTCAAACTAAACTCAATTTCAATGACCTTTTTCTTTGAAATTGTACCCTTTGTAACAATCCAACCACTTGCTAGAAATATGGCTACCAACCAACTTTTATATGTGAAAATAAACGAATATTTTTCACAATATGCGAGTGTGAGAGAGATGTACTTAACAATTTGTGTGTTTGCAGGATTAAACCCTTAAACCTGCAGGTGTATTGAGTTAATGGCTTGCCTTTCCAATACAAAAGAACCCAAAGTGGTTTTTCTGCTTGCCGAGCTTTAGGAATGTTAATGTCTAAACTATTTGTCTGCTAAACGAAATTTAAGGTAAATTTGAAAATCGTACCACCTTGACCATAATTCATTGTTAAGAACTTATAGGAATGGAATTTTATGATGAATGAATGAGCGTCCAATTGCCGTAAATACGCTTTTAATGATATATAAATTCACGCGTAAATGAAACTTGTCATATTAAAATGTCCGATAGCTATAATTGATAATGTTCAAACAAAAAAAACAACAACGTGTACAAATGTCAATTAAACTAATAACACATTCGTGCTGAAGGATCAATAAATGTACTGTATGCCGTGCAGATTAAAAAGAAATAACGTACACTGGTTAATACTTACAATCACGCCGGTATGCTTCTAAAGATCTGCTGTTGATATCTTCGATTTTTGAATGTGGACTGTAGATCTATAGGTTGATATGTTGATAAGCACTAATGTTTTATTGCCGATGCTAGCTATTGTTCACAACGAAAAACGACACGCACTTGGGCGAATTGTTACCTTCATGTAGGTTTTGACTGGTCGTCTGTAACACGCGACGTGTTGCGCACAAAGTTCGAGAACGACTCTTTTTTAACGTTACGGCAGGAACGAAAAAGACATAAAGTTCGGGTTGGTTCGTATTGGACCGTGAATGATGGGGGTTACTTATGTACAGGTCAAGGCGGTACTTAATAATTTCTACAACTAATATGCAATTTATATGTATAATAAATTAATCTATTAAAAGGCATTAACAACACCCGTTCTGTAAGGCGTACGAACGCAGACTGACGTTGAAAAGCACCAACAATAACAACAACATAATTTTATTTAAATATAAACAACATAAACAGTACAAAACAAACGAAATATAACAATATTTACACTAAGTAATGTACAATTTTTTATTCGTATGCGTCATACGGCAGTACCTGCAGATATATTCGCTTACCCGCCAGTTTAATTGCTGCATTATGACCATGGCCTCCAAAGTTCGGGATCACGGTGTGGACCAAAAAACTCAAGCGGTTCCATCAACGCATGTCCTCGGTTATTGAAAGTGGTCTCCGACCAATGACTATGCGGTAAACATAATCCCATTACGGCGCGTATTGC
>JARFIW010000407.1:0-40331 GCA_036346225.1 Platerodrilus igneus
GTGCAATATCTTAAGGACATATCTTCAATAACATTTTCGATAATAAACTAAAACAAATTTTTATGGCAGTAATTTAAAGCAAAGATTTATGGTTTCGTTCTATTCAATTTAATATGCAGTAAAGTAAACGCTGATTCCACATGGGACCTAGATATTTCAAACTTACCGATGACTAATATCACACCCGGATATTACGATGGAAATGTCCGACAGCTGACGTCAAGGTCTGGAACCTGTAGTACATTTTTGATGCACGTGAGTGTTTTTAACTTTTGATAGCTTTGAAATTATAGTAAATTATTATGAATTATCCAACATTAATTGTTTGAATAACGTAAATATAAAGTAGTTTTTCTAAGAAGCCAGTAACATTAACGAATAAGTATCTTGTTTTACAGTTTGCTTGCACATGTACGCAAACAGTGTATTTTATGAAATTCTGAATGACAACCTATGTCAGACAAAAAATATGTAGATTCCGTTTTCCAATCTAGACGCCATATGCTGTCTTGATTAAGTTTACATTATGTTTAAAGACTTTCAGGTCATGTAAAGGCACTTACATTGATATATGAAATTCGCGTGTTTATAGTAGATTACAATTAAATTAGAATATTTGCATTTTAAAATGTCTGCTCTTTGATAATTAATTTTTGATGTAATGATCAAGGAAGTACTTCTCTGATTAAAAGAAATTTATGTGTTATGAACAATTAATAAATAATATGTTTATCTAATCAAATTTTATAGATATGATCTACTCATAGACCTTAATTTTGAATGTAAAACTTCATTAGAATTATTATGAAAAAATTATGAGAAAGATACAAACTTAAATATTTCAGTCACATGTATATAATCAGAAATTTATCCTAATAGAATCCTTTTTGTTTTTGAAAGACGTTTTATTATTCAACATTTAAAAAAGTGCAAGTCCTCCCGGAATAGAAAGTGTGTGTAATGAAAATAAATTCCCTCAGTATATTTTAAATGCGTAAATTCTATTATTCTATTTTTGGCAAATGTTTTTGAGGACACAAATGGTGTCCCTGTTGTGCTTTTGTTTGTTCACAGGTAAAGCTGAGACATCTGTATGACATCTGGTGGTTGAGGTCTTGGTAAGTGTGTCCGAAAGAGTGAAATTCAAGTTTTATGGCTATGTTAGTGGTGTTAAGATAAGGTTTCCGCATTCCCCTTATACAAACACAGTTAAATTTTGTTGGTTATTGTATTAAAAAATACGGTGGCGCTCATTAAATATATTTTTGGTCTTTTATTCACCCATGACCCAAGCTCATGATCTACCCAGAGCTAACACTCGACAAGCCGTTTACATCTTAAGAGTTTTTCTTTGTCTCAAGCCATTCTCCATCCGACATTACCTTGGGCTTAAAAGAAAAAGAAGAAATTCTCGACCTTGTGATATCAGATCAAGATTTAGAAAATTGGGAGGTATAATTTATAGCTGATAGTCACGAGGATAAAGAAAATAATATAAAATTAAAAATAATTTTATAGTACAATATAGGTAACAATATTTACCGTGGTGTGGTGAAAAAGTGTGTGCGGTTTATCATTCGTGATTGATAGCATGTACATTTGAGAACTTACAATAATATTGTGGACGACAATGTTTAAGTTTACGTGTTTATTATAAAAATTGATGAAAATGAGTTTCTGCCCTTTTCATTAATGCCAAATGAATTTAATATTGCAGATCAGAGATAAACCGGGTCAATTTGGGTAACTTTTCTGACCGGGTCACCGGTTCTATGGTATAAATCGAGTCTGACCCCGTGACCCGACATGACCTGGTCTGACACGGTGTTATCCGGCCTGAGCCGGTTGGACCCGGTGACTGGAACTAATGCAATGCTGATTGATACTTGCTACGTACCTAGACGTAGCCGGAAGGAAAGTAAATACCAGGCTAACTACCAAACGCGGAGAGGGGGTTCACCTACATACCAAGAAAAAAAAGCACGTCGCCCGCAATTATTTATTAACAAATAAAAAATAAGTAAAGAATTCTGTACAAACAAGCAAAAGTAATAAATTAAGCGTTGCTATTTCAAAGCAAACAATTATGTGAGATGAACAATTTAGTACTTTAGATACGAAATGCGCATCTCGTATTTTACACAAAATAAAATTAGTCAGTAGTAAATAAGCATGTGAGAGCTTTTGGCAAGTGTTTTTTTTTAAATTGCACTTAATACTTTTTGTAAAATAAACTAATCAGTAGGAAAGAATTAACGTGTGAGAGCATTTGTCCAACATTCTTTTAAATTGTACATAATTCCATTTGTAAAATAAACCAATCAGTAGAATAGAATAAGCGTGTGTCTGTCAAACATTGTTAACAATGCTACAACACACATGTAGAGCGATAATATCAATTCGCAGCAACAAACAATAGTCCTACAGTGTCACGTTTCTTTTCACGTAACTACACCAAACGCTGATAGGGAATATACCGTTGATATACACAAAAGAAAACAAGTTGTATACCTGTATGTGTCTGGATACTTAGCTTGCAAGTCGTTGGGGGCTAGTCAGCACGGCAACGCCAGGGTAGTCAGGATCCATGTGTCCTGCCACCGTAACTGCAGCAGCGGTCTACAGACAAAATCAGTTGGTCTACGTCACCGAACAGTTGGGCCTACATAAATAAAGAACCCATTTGGCCTCCAGCTAAAAGCTCCTACTTGTCGAACAAAAACAACTTGCAGTGCTTTTGAAGTACTGTGACGAAAATGTAGAAAATATTTCAATACACAAGCTGCAGAATCAAATTTAAAAATTGGTTCAAATAACACGAGTTCGAACTGCAATCCTCGCGTTATCAACGCGCGATTAGCAAACTGGAAAACACGCTATCAACTAATAGTAGGATCTATTATTTCGACAAGTCTTTAAAAGGGAAACACAAGAGAAAGCAATTATACGTTATCGAAATGTTTAACAAATTAACAGATATCAAAACAAGGTATTGACTATTTAATTTATCGAATAAATTTTCGTTTTGAAAACAAAGTGGATTTGAGTTAAAATTAGGTTAAGCGGACTTATACTGAACAGGTACATTGTATAGGGTATTGTTGGAAAATTTAAAAATAGAAAGGGAATTTATGTAAATGAAATAACCAAATACCGGATACGGTTTTACTGCTGAAAATGAACGTAACATACTATTACTTTGTAAGCTCAAAAATGATAAATTTTAATAATTGCTAAAAGATGAAAAAATGATTAAATCATTGCAATTGATACAGTTTCATCCAATACCGAAGGGTTAAGTTGAATTATAAATAATAACCGATTTGCATTTTGCATAAAATATGAACCGTGCTAATATTACAGTACACTTTTATCAGAAATGTTTACATATTTTCTTTGAAATTTACACATTCAATTTCTTTTAAAATTTAGTTTAAAGTTCACTCAAACTTCGTAACCAAGTTATATTTTTGGTCACCGGGTCAGATCGGGTGAGTTCGGGTCACCGGGTCACACGCAGTTCGGATTCCTAGGTCCATTTGGGTCACCGGGTCAGTCCGGGTTACCGGGTCACCATTTAAGTGACCCGGTCCATCTCTATTACAGATATTGAATGATATTAAAATTTGAAAATTTACCCAGCGTCATAGCAATTAATCGTTAAAACATTGTTTTGTTCTTTGAGAAAGTTCTTATGGTACTTACACCAAGTATGGTGTGCAACAGCAAAAGATTTCAAAAAATTGACGATATCTTAAAAATTGCATAATTCAGATGTATGGTATGTTGTTGCATGCTTCATATCCAGAATTGTCCGTACAATTCAGAGTTAAACATTTACAGGATGTTGCATTTAGAATAACCAAATTGCTGGATACTTTATGCATTTGATGTAATGCAATAAACAACATCAAGTTTAAGAAAGGTATATTTAAATATAAATCAAGCTAAGCGACTACACATCATGAAAGCTTCTTACGTTTTCTATACCTCTAAACAACAAGTTACAGTAACCCCTTACTTACTCCCTCTACTACCCTTAGGTCCATCGACGCACGCAGAAGGCCTGAAATATTATACACATCCTTCGGCGCGGCGGAATAACTTAGCTTATCACTTCTTTTAAGGTCGATATTTCACGTGATATTTTTTTAAATGTTTTAGCGTTATCTGAGTAAATGACCTTAGGAATCCCTCTACGGGCAAACAACCGTTTACATGCACTGATTGTAGACGCAACATCTATTTTCAAAAGAATCTCTAGATAAAGTGCTCGTATAACAGCGCAGGTAAACAAAAGCACATAACATGGTTTTGAGTTATAACTATCTTTAAAATACAACGGTCCGACGAAGTCTAAACCTGTCACTTCAAAGGGCTTTGTTTGCTGTATTCGATCTCTAGGTAACGGCGCGAAGGGATGCGACCCTGACTTTCCACGAAGTCGTTTACAGATAACACATCTTGCTAAAACGGACTTTATTAATTGCCGTCCTTGTACAATCCAAAGTAGTTTACGTAATTCATAAGGTGTCGCATTTACACACCACCATGATGAAGAGTTTTATGAAGCTTTATTATTAATAATTTACTTAAGTGTGCATTTTTCGATAGAATAACGGGATGCTTAAGGTCGAAATCTTCTCTTAAATTATAAAGACGTCCATCCAAACGCAGCAATTCATGTTTATCCAAGAAAGGGCTTAAAGTTGAAATACTCGATTTCCGTTCAATGCCCTCACCCTTTTGTAAACTGTTAATCTCAGAATAATAAATTTCCCGCTGCGCTTGCCTCAGTAAACATATTTCGGCCCTTTCAAATTCGTTTACGGTTAAGCTCTTTATTTTTTTATTATTTTTGGTTTTTAAATTTCCTATAAATCGTAAAACATACGCCGTTATTCGCACTAAACGATCAAAATCACTGTATCTGGAGGAATCAATAAATTGATTGCTACCTTTTGTAGTGTCGTTAAGTAGTAAAGACATTTTCGATACTATATCTATCGTAGACGTAGCTTTCTCCATCGTATTATCTGGCCATGTTTGTTCACTTTCTAGCAACCACCTAAGACCGTGTAACCAAGTTTCGGAATTTATTAAAGTACTTGAACTTATTCCGCGGGTTAATAAGTCCGCAAGGTTCTCGCGACCCGGACAATGTTTCCATGTTATACCTTTCGATAAGGTCTGAATTTCTTTAATACGGTTAGCCACATATGGTTTCCACTTTGACGCATCACCTTTAATCCAATGCAACGCGATCAGAGAATCTGTCCAACACCCTACCTTTTCGATTTAAATTCTATCGTTCTGATTGCACCAGTTAATTCCTAACACCTTTTGAATTTGTGCATTTTGCGATTCAACCTTGCTGTTTACTTCGAAATCGTTAATCGTCCATTTGCGTAAATTCATGGAGGCTCCTTAAAAAAGCTTACTTGAAAAATCTTTTAAATGTTCTGCAACATTTCGATTGTTTACACTGACCACTAGATCGTCTACATAAAATCCCCTTTCTAAGATTTCAATAAATTCAGGGTTTTGTTTTCGATTATTGATTAAATGTGTTCGTATCACGGAATTTAAGAGAAACGGGCTACATGTAACTCCGAATGTTACTCTATTCATACGGCACGTTTCCCGTTCATTGTCGTTATTGTACCATAAGAATCGATGTGCGTCTTTATTGTCGGAATGTAAATAAACTTGTAAAATGCTTTCTCAATGTCAGCCGTAATTCAGATCTCGCCTACACGAAATTTAAGCAAAATCTTAATTAAATCTGGACTTAAATTAGGCCCCTTTTCTAATAAGTCATTCAACGATTTTTGTCCCGGGACATGTGAAGATGCATCGAAAACCACTCGCAAACGCGTTGTTTGTTTAACTTCTCTAAAAACATACCTGTGCGGCATGTAGTAAACACGGTCGCCATTTGTTGTTTTAGCATCACCACGGGAAATTAACTCGGCATAATTATTATCCAACATTCCTTTGATATCAGCGTTATATTCACATATTTCGTTAATATTGGTCAATTTAAACTTTAGCCTATGAGCACGAACTCGCGCACTAATTAAATTATCATTTTCAATCACTGCATCTTCATTCTTCCACAGTAACGCTATTAAATATCGATCATCGCATTTACGAACGTTATTTTTCAAAAAATTATCGAAAAATCTCTTATCATGGTCTGCTTCTTTGGTTATACTTATTGTTTCCAAATCCCACATACTTTCGATCTCGGCTTCTGTCTATATAACTGTCGCATGTAACACTGTCTGCAGATTTACTCCTATTGTTGTAGCATCAACTGGTATGGGACCATGCAAAGCATAACCAAATTTCGTGCCCACTGCTACTAAACCTTCGTTAAGACGAATATTTTTTCCTGTTACTACTGCCCAGTAATTGTCTGCCCCTATAAGTATATTAATTCCATCAACAATTAACGCTCGATCTATATTAAACAAGATATTGTTAGTAAGCTGCAAGTTTTGATACTCTACCACGCTTTCTTTAGGTATATGTAAATTATCCATGCAAATTTCTGGAACTTCCACAGCCTCAATCGCTAAAATTTCATCTGTATATTGTCCCTTCAAAGTAATTAAAACGCGGTTGTAGAGTTTAGACGGTATTGATACACTATTTTCAAACGCGGCAATACGAACCCTATGTTGTCCAACAACAGGTAAATTTAACATCCTTGATAGATTCTCCTTTATACATGAAAGTTGACGCACGTAGAAGGCCTGACATATTTTACACAATGCATAACCAAAAGTAATAAAAAATTGCCATTATTTTCAATAGTAGTAAATGTATATATAAAATTTACTTATCTAGATACGGCTAACGACCCACCGCCATAACACATCTTGAATATGTTATTATATAGCTATAAACTAACCACAAATAACAGAACAGCTTTGTCACATTGCAAGTGGGTTATGCCTTTTTTCTCCTAGCATATATGAAAAAATGAATCGTATTAACCCTAAGAATATGACTAAAAGTAAGCTTTATCGTACCTTGGGCTGCTAGACTCAAAACAACACGATTCTGAAGTTTTTCACAATCTAGGCATCTTCGACTATAGTTGAGTTTCATTTATTGCGCATTCTGGCGTTTCACATAATTTTTCATTTAACGTCAGTGTCGGTTTAAATCAAAGTTTCTAATCAAAACACGCAAAAAAAATTATCATAATGCTAAGAGAAAAACAGTTGTGTCACACATGCAGAAAAGGCATTAGCGTCCCCTAGCTATCAGCTGCCCTCCCTAACGGCGTCGCCGTGGATCAATGTAGTAAGCGTAAGACTACGGATCCCAAGGTCCTGGGTTCGAATCCGACGACGGACCGACTGCTTGAAGAATGGCAGGTGAGCATTTTCACAAAATTACGCCCTCGTTCGGATGAGAGGTTAAATGGAGGTCCCGTGTGTGAGTGTTGCCACGCACGTTAAAGATCCCTACCTTGTGTGGAACGGCAAGGGTTCGGCAAAATTCTAAATTTCCCGGCAACAAAAAACTCGCCTCTTGGCCAATGTAGTACCTTCGGGTGAAGCATTGGAAATGTAAATGCACTGCCCTCCCTAGCTTTGCTCGCTTAGGTAGCTTATTGCCGCGGGCTGCTAATGTTCATATTCTTAGTTATGACCTTACATGTGGTTTCCAATGCTCCACCCGAAAGTACTACATTGGCCAGGGGCGAGTTCTTTTACCTGAAAAATTTGGAATTTTGCCGAACCTTGCTGTTCCAAGCAAGGTAGGATCTTTAACGTGCGTGACAACACTCACACCGGACCTCCATCTTACCTCTTATCCGAACGAGGTGTATTTTGTGAAATATGCTCGCCTAACATTTTCAAGCGGACCGTGTCGGGATCCGTACCCGGGACCTTGGGCGTAGTAGTCACACACATATCACTACGCCACGGAGCCGCCGGCCAGGTTGACCACCAGATTTTTTATAAGTTCATTAAATTGTGCTTGTTTTGTGCTTAATTGTGCCGGTGTTTGTTTCAATTGTACT
Organism: Platerodrilus igneus; assembly: GCA_036346225.1. Lineage (NCBI taxonomy): Eukaryota > Metazoa > Arthropoda > Insecta > Coleoptera > Lycidae > Platerodrilus > Platerodrilus igneus. The sequence continues at coordinate 8,045 of JARFIW010000407.1, forward strand.
CAATTGCTTATAGCAAAAAGATTGAAAACAAATCCGGGAGGCCAGGTTGACCGCCAGCCCACAACGTTTTTAAGTTTTTCAATTTTTTATAAGTCCATTGATTTGTGCTTGTTTTGTGCTCAATTGTGCCGGTGTTTGTTTTAATTGTGCTCATTTGCTTATAGCAAAATTGAAAACAAATCCGGAGGCAAGTTGACCACCAGCCCACATCGTTTTGAGTTTTCAATATTTTATAAGTCCATTGAATTGTGTACGTTTTGTGCTCAATTGTGCCGGTATTTGTTTCAATCATGCTCATTTGCTTATAGCAAAAATTGAAAACAAATCGGGGCCAGAATAACCGGAGGCCCGCGTTTTTTGAGTTTTTCAGTTTTTTATAAGTCCATTGAATTATGCTCGTTCTATTCAATATTGTGTATAGGCACAATTGAGCACAAAACCAGCACAATTGGTTAAATAAAAAAAGAGTAAAAACTGTAAATTGGGGGGCAACTTGACTCACCTCTTTATCAGTATGCGTAAATTTTTGAATTATCGTGAAGCAATTTAAAGATTTAGAAATTTCTGGTATTTAAATTTTCAATTTTCAAATTTTAACTTACATCATTAAATATCGGTTCGTCGTTGCAATGTAGTTCATCTTCTAATAGTGATGTAATACTTTATTGGCATTCAAAAAATATAAGCCTAGTATAAAGACAATTCGATAAAAGTTTGCAAAACGAAGTTTTATAGAAAGTAGAAAACATTATCAAAGCATCGGGTGTAAAACATTTAAATTGGAAATATTAAACATTCTTTAACTGTATATTTATAAGTTTATTTAAAAAGATAATGTCGGCGATGATCACAACACATGAAACGTCTGAGCACAGTTTTACTAAAACTATTTAATTCGATGGAAAATAAGCATCATTCTCTTAATGTGTTTTCTAATGTCTCCAAATAGTGTAGCTAAACGGAAAAACAATTGCTGGCATGTAAGATTTTCTAAATATCTCCAATAGCAATCAAGGCTCTGTGGATTTTTCCAGGACAAATTATCTGTCCATCATATGCACTATACTTCCATTTAACGAAAACCATATTTCTTACCGATTCTTATAGTGACCTCTCTAAGTCTTATTGTGTTTTTAGGGAAATATCTAAAGAATAGAATCTAGACGCAGGTAATGACAAAGGTAGGCTTGCAGCAAAATATCCGTTACCACTACACAATTCATTTTAATTAAACCTGTTACCTGGCAGTAATATCTGCTTGTCGTAAGCGCTGACTCACCTAAAGCTTGAAGTAAAACATCAACATAATATCAATATAATAAATGATTTGTTATCAATTAGTTATTATTTTGTCAACCCAAATGCGTGGCTTATCGAGCGCAGATTAATACATTCTTCTTTGTTTGTAACCTTAAAATAACAACACAGATGAATCCTGATTTAAATGATAAATCTAAAAGAATCTCTTTATCTGAAACGGATGTCAACGCTATTGTACTCAAAGAATGCGCATGTGACACTATTAAATTGGTGTATTATGTACCCCCTACAAAGTTAAAAAGAAAAGTAGTTAAATTAGTTTTGAATTTGACACACTGGTTCCTTCTAGATCAATTATTTACACAACATATTGGGCATGGACATTGTTTTGTTCACAGCTCTTTCAATTTTAAGGCTTTTATGGGCGTTCACGGGAAACAGAAAACTAACAAAACATTTGAGTATTTAACTCCTTAAAAAAGATCATAATTTGAACAATCGGGCCACGTTTGAGTGAGTAACATACTGCGTGCCAGCTTATGAAATCAAAGGTATAAACATTCACAATAAAAAAAAGTTACAAATGATATTCTGGCAGTCAAATTATATTGCACTCTTTTAATATTACAAAGAAATTTTCTTTCCCTTGGTTTAATATACGGACTACCAATACACAATTAATTTGAACGTAGGTCACAATAGGTTACATTTTTAGAAAATTAAATTTTTAATTGGTTTAATTGAAGATTTCTGCAAATTGGATATAAATGCGGTTTTAATATTTTTACACAAGTTGCTAAAAATTGTCACGTATTTTATAATACTTTTCTGGTAATTTTAGTACACATAAAGTAATTTTAGATCGCAATCAATGGATAACCGAAATATTAGTTTTTGATGAATATTAATGAAAGAAAAAAAAATCTGCAAGTAATAGTAATTTTCATATCTCTAAATTTATCATAAAATACGTTGTTTTATTAGAATAACATTATATAAGCAATCTCAATCAAAATTATGATTAATAACTGAGCATTCACATAAAATACACATATATAGCCGAGAGCGATAGTTCCAGAACATTTTCTTTGACAAAATGTATACTTCCAAGGCATTTGTATAGTTCCAGGACAGTATTGAAAGTTGCTTATACTTAACAGCAAGTTCCAGGACAGTAAGTTCCAGGACAGTCCTGGAACTATACATGAACATATAAAACTTCCAAGACCGTCCTGGAACTATAAATATGTCCGTGCAGTATACGTTTTGTCAAAAAAATGGTCCTGGATCTATGCGTCTGACATATATATATATATATATATATATATATATATATATATATATATATATATATATATGAAAACAAACAAATATTTAAAAATAATATACTACCATACATGTAAGAAACATAAAATAAAATTCAAATACCGGTAGCGGCGCTAGTTTGACCAAAGGTCGTTTTAATGTGCCATGTGCAGTTTTGATCTCAGCGACACGTATAATATCGTCCGCACCGGGAAAGGTATTAATAACACGACCAAACTTCCATTGAAGTGGAGAAAGCTGGTCGTCCTTGAGGAGGACAATAGTGTCTTTTTCAACTTGTCGGACACCTACCTTAGAGTGCCATTTAATTTTCTGATTCAGAGTATGTAAGTACTCATGGCTCCAGCGAGCCCAAAAATCTTGATGGAGTTTTTGCAGGAGTTTCCACCTGCTCTTTAATGATAAAACGTTGGTTGAATGGTCCTCATCTGGTGGTGCAGAAAGAGGCTCCATAGTTAGGAAATGACCTGGTGTTAAGCAACGCAAGTCATTTGGATCCGAACTCAAAGCGCAGAGTGGCCTTCAATTTGAGTAAGAACTGTGTAAAGTTCCTCAAAGGTAAGTTTTTGTTCGCCGATTACGCGAGCTAGGTGTGTCTTTACCGACTTAACAGCGCTTTCCCACAAGCCACCGAAGTGAGGGGCGCTTGGTGAATTAAACGACCATTTTATCTTTTCTGAGGTTACTGCACTATGCAGATAACTCGTAAGCTGACGATAGGCATCTACAAAATTAGTACTGCAATCACTAAATACTTGAGAACAGCGTCCTCGACGTGCTATAAATCGTCGCAAAGCAGCAAGAAACGCGTCTGCCGACAAGTCCGAAACAAGTTCAATATGTGCTGCCTTAGTGGCAAAACAAACAAAAATGTAAATATAGGCCTTAAGAGTTTTAGAGCCTCGTAGGTGGCTAGCCTCTATAAAAAGAGGGCCAGCAAAATCAACACCAACAATACTGAACGGTTTGATTTGGGTAATACGTGCTGCCGGTAGGTCTCCCATAGAAGGAGTTACCAGGACCGGTTTGGTACGCAAACATCTATGACATGATGAAAAATAATTTCGGATTGAATTTTGAATAGAAAGGATCCAGAAATTCTATTGGATAAGATACGATGTGGTATTAACACCGGGATGGCAATACCTTTCATGAGTTGACCGAATGATAAGTTCGGTTAATCGGTGCCGCTGAGGCAATAACGCAGGAAACTTTTCGAAATAGGAAAGCGAAGAATGTGTCAAGCGCCCACCTACTCTTAAGATATTTTGTGGATCAACAACTGGAGAAAGTTTTCGCAAGCTTTTAGGTAATTTACGGTTTGCCTTGATCGAAGCTATTTCCTTTGAAAATGTAACATTTTGTACATGCCGAACGATAATCATGAGAGCATTGTGTAATTCAATGTCTGTTAAGGGACCCGTATGACGTTGAGCCATGGGTTTAGAAAATCTATAAATGTAAGCCACGATGCCTTGGATTTTATATAACGATGAAAAGCGACTTGGTAAAATGTCAATGACGTTTGGATCTGTTTGAGAGACAAATGTTAGGATCTTCTTTTCCGTAGTTACCTCAGCAATTGAGGTTGACAATGTTGGTTGAGCGGCCACGAGTCACTAGGGTAGTGAAGCCATTCAGGCCCCGCCCACCATAGCGAACATGAAATAACCGCGCTTGGCATTAATCCCGAGATGCAGGATCAGCCGGATTATGCGAAGATTTAATATAAAACCATCGACTAGGTGCAATGATTTCTTGAATGTGGCTAACACGGTTTGCCACAAAAGTTTTCCAACGAAAAGGTGGAGAACGTACCCAAGTGAGAGCGACCGTAGAATCACTCCACGCTGAAACATCGGAGATTTCAATCAAGCCTTGATAAGACCGAATGGTAAAAGAAAGTAAATCGGTTAATTAAACGGCGGCACATAATTCCAAACGTGGAATTGAAATGCGCTTAATTGGAGCTACTTTTGTTTTAGCGGTTACAAATTGTGCAGTTATTTCTCCAGTAGTTTGATTTATGAACTGTAAATATACTACCGCTGCATACCCTACCTCGCTAGCATCGCAAAACCCATGCAAATGACAAGTAAAAGGATCCGAAGGGGGTAAACAACGTGGTAACTTTAATGACGATAATAACGGCAACTCTTCTTGATACTGCTGCCATTGAGACGAAATGTCTGCTGGTGGGATGTCATCCCAATTTAAACCTAACATCCACAGATGCTGGATTAGGCGTTTTGCAAAAAGTGTTAGTGGGGCTAAAAACCCTAATGGATCATATATTCTGGCAACTTGCGAAAGTATGTTGCGCTTTGTACATATTGGGTTTAATGGTTTAACCCGAAATGAGAAAATATCTTCTGTAGGTGACCATTGAAGACCTAATATTTTTATTGATTCGTCAGAATCGAAATCGAGAGAAGTATATTGGCAAAAATCTGACGGAATGCCTTCCAAAATAGAACTGAATTAGAACTCCATTTTCGAAGTTCAAACCAGCCAATGTAAAAGTCGGATAAGTTGATCTTTGATTTTCGGGCCGATTGTATAGAATCTCCACCGGCGACGAAATCGTCAAATATAGATTTGACCGTATAGCCTCAGCGGCTAACGGAAACCTTTGCCTTCGTCAATGGCTAATTGCTGAAGGGTTTTAATGCTAGATAAGGCGATGACTTAATACCATAGGTCACTGTATTAAGCTGATAAGTCTGAATGGGTTCTTCTGCGGAGAACCGCCAAACAATTAATTGAAACTTACGATGTTTTCGGTAACCAAAATTTGTCGATACATTTGGCGAACATCACAAGTAAAAACGAAACGATGAGTACGAAATTTCAGTAAGATTGACGAAATGTCGTTTTGGAGACTAGGTCCAGCCAATTGAGTGTCATTAAGTGACACGTTGTTTTTAGCCTTTGCAGAGGCGTCAAAACCACACGAATTTTAGAAGTATGACCTTCCTCTTTAAACACAGGGAGATGGGGTAAAAAATAATTATCGTTCCCAACGGGCGGAGAATCGAGTAATGCCATATGACCCGCATCAACATAGTCCTGCATGAAATTGTTGTATTGGGCGCGTAGCTCCGGGAGAGCATGCAATTTGCGCTCTAACGAAAAATGTCTTTTTTTAGCCATTTCAAAGCAATTATCAAACACGGGCAAAGTATCGTTGAACGGTAACGCAACAATAAAACGACCGCTAGGGTCACGAGAAAACGTGTTTTCAAAAATCAAATCTGCCTTTTCTTCTTCTGGAGAAGTATAAGGCTTGGATGGCAACTCTTCTATCTCCCAAAACCGCCTTAGGGTCTGGTCGATAGGATCTTCTACAGAAGTAAAAAATGCTTGGAGGGTATCAGACTGCAAGCTTTTTGTGGGACCAATAATAGTCCAACCAAAAATTGTATTTATGGCGGCAGGCTGAAGAAATTTGCCAGGTATAACACCGCCATTGATGATGAACGGATAAACATCTGCTCCAAGGAGCATGTCAATAGTTCCTGGAGAGTTCCAGGTCGGGTCTGCAAAGTGCAGGCCGCATAAGTGTTCCCAATTATTAGGAACTTCAACGCTAGGTAATTTGCCAGATATTGACAAAAGCACAAAAGTTGTGACTTCTAGAGATTTTTCAGAGTCTAAAATAGGGCGAATGGTGCAGCTGACGGCACCCTTATTGACCGCTGAAGTTGTCTGCCCAAGTCCATAAATCGGAACTTGAGAACGTATGCCTGGAATCCAAAGTTTGCTCACGCAATCGTCTCGAATAAAGCTAGCTTGGGAGCCAGGGTTTAAGAGTACTCTGATCGGTTTGTATCTACCAGAACGATCTTGAACTTCCACAACAGCAGTGGAGAGTAAAACAGTAACCCCAGGATTTAAATTCGTCTGTGAAGACAAAACATTTGCCGGAATAGGAGAGGCTGACTGCGTTCTATTGGCATTTTTATGCATAGGTGTAGCGGTCGGTTCAGCTGAACGGCTAGAAGCAGGTTGCGCTTCAAAATGTAGCAAGGTATGATGCGGCTTGGCGCAAGTTCGACAAGAATTATAAGATTTGCATTGCATGGACGCATGGTCTGTTCGTAAGCAATTTAAACAAAGGCGTAAGCGTTTGACAATGTCGAAACGTTATGTCGGAGTTTTTTTTAGAAACGATTGACATCTGTATATTAAGTGATTGCTCTTGCAAGAAGGACAATGGTGCGAAAATGAATTCTTTGAGTCATTAGAGCTAATTGGTGTGTCCAGTGAAACTACGCTAGAAACAACTCTTGGTTTAAACTGAAACGCTGAGGATTTCTTAGGCACTGATGTGTGAGCTGTATGAACAGTCGTCGAATAAGAAACAGGGGCGGTTGAAAGAAAGGTTTCCAACGCTGCACATTGTTGAGTTAAAAAATATCTCAAATCATCGAAATTAGGTATTTGCTTCGGATCCGATTGGAGTTCAAAGCGTTTTCTAGTAAACGGATCGAGTTTTTCTAAAAGAAAATCGACCAGAATGAAATTCCAATGTTCAGTAGGAAATTTTAAATTAGTTAGAACAGCAAGGTTCTCTGAAAAACAATCAATAAGTGCCCTAAGTTCCTTAGGGTCTTTTGATTTTTAAGGTGAAAAGTCTTTCATAGCTTTCCAATGCAAAGTTGCTAATAAACGTGGATTGCTAAATCGCTCACGCAAGGCATTATATGAAATAATAAAATTATCCCCCAAAACAGGTACAGATTTAATAATTTTCAAAGATCCCCCGCTACAGCAATTAATAAGGTAATTTAATTTTTCAATATTGATCAATGACGCATTATTATAAACCAGACTGTCAAATAAATCAATAAAGGATGTGAATTCATTATTAAAATGTGGGAGCTTTAACGGTAACAATTTTGATCCTGTACTGCTTGGAGCACTTTCCGTAATTTTCGGTGCCCGCATTTCTTGCATCGTTTCAAGATGCAGCAGTATGCAATAATAAGCGGCACTACTTCTTTCCGTAAAGCGTTGTAATTTAATAATTCTGCCTCGTTACATGATGCTAAGACATCAATTAAAACTCTATTAAAATTGGGCAAATGTCATTTACTCCCCTTGTTTGAATATGGAATAACGTTTTTAAACTTGAATCACTTTGTATAGCGTTGCCCAGTTCCAAGATTTCGATTATCCTCATTTTAAATAATTCTAGGTGTGCTAAATCTGTCTTTTTCGGAGCCATAATGACACTGTTATTCTGAAAGACCTACAATAAATTGCTGTAAACGGTAACCGCTCAGCTGTGCGTTGAGGAATATTAAATATTATGGGTTGTTCAAGGCACGAAAATATAAAATAGCGCATAAATCAATAAATCACGTTTATGACCATTAGCCTGCAATGGGTCTTAAGAACCACGTCGAAAACCTAGCGGTTTGTCAAATTCTTACAAAGCGTTTAGATAAAATTTACAGTTTACAACGGGCGGCCTTTAACATGAATGATCACAGGAACATGTGACTAACATATTGCAAGAAAGGTTGCAGTTTTACAACTTTATTACCCTTTGCAGATGTAATCAATATTTTGCTGCAAACCGACTGAAGGGTTGTATGTGATACTAAAAACGCGCAATGGCTTTTAATGCAAACTAGCAAATTTTATATTAAAGGATTTGTTTGTAATTAACCGCTTGCTGGTTTAATTACGACGAAATCGCTTAATTTAATTTAGCGAAAGTATATAGCTAATATTTACACATTATAACCCGCTAAATATGGGGTTTAGCACAAATATAAAGCTATAGTAAATAATTAAAAACACGCTCGCTGGAATGCAAAATAATATTCAGTTTAGGACATGCGTATAAAACCATAGGACTAGTTAAATTCGGATCGTATGGACCAATAAATGTAGGGTTGATAAGGTGATCTAGATATGGTAATTATGGGGAAGGACTAATTGCTTTTTGTAGCAATACCGATGGCAGTGTAGCGGTTATGTAATAAATAAAGCAACTACAACAAACTACTTAATAAAGGTTATAAACACCTTAAAGCCTGTGCCGCTCTGGGCAATAAAAGTCACACACAAAAAGTTAGCGGACAACCAAGAACACGCACGGTTGGTGTGGTGTTGCTTCCAAAAGCTCTCATACAACTATCTTCTGTAACGGTTCGAGTACGACTGTGTCACTTCACGCACTTCCACTGCTGGCATAAAAATGTTTCACTAAACTGTAGGGTACGCGCACTAATGGTATTTATTGTCACCAATACCAAATTGTTCGATGATGACGTAACAATAATCATAAGGTAAAAAAATACAATGCTATTTCAGTAATTAAATTAAAGTAAATAATTTAATTTAATTTAATTTCAATTAATAATCGCTACACACACACACACACACACACGCCCTCAGACAAATGCACCCCCCTACCCATGCACACACACACGCACCCTCTTTCACACATACAAACACACACACGCACACACTCATCGAGCATCAGTTTAGGAAAATGCACTTGCCTCTACACCTGAAGATTTAAGAAATGTTCCTGGAAGAGTTTACGAAAACGTTGCACGGTCGGAGCCTGCCTAATATTAGGAGGAATAGTATTCTACAAAAGGGAACCGGAAACAAGAAAAGACAAATGGAATGTATGGGTATGGTGTATGGGGATAGATAGCAAGTCATCTCGGCTAGTGTTATAGCGGCGGTTTGCCAGAAAATAAAAATGATGGCTTAGGTAGAACGGGTTTCGGTTAGAAATAAGTTTATAGACAAGCACTGCCAAGCGAAGTTTTCGCCTATTGTTTAGTTTAAGCCACGACATTCTTGTGTAAAATGGGGTGACTCTTTCCCAATATTTTAGTTCGAAAATAAACCGTACCCAACTATTTTGCGAGCGTTGTAGAAGTAAACTTAAATTAGATGAAAGATTGGTATAGAATGCATCGCAATAATAGAAATGTGAAAGAATTAATAATTATACTAACTTTAACTTTAATTTAGTCGGTATAAATCGTTTTAGACGCTTAAAGTATGTAGAGTAGATAGAACTTTTCTGCACACGCTTGATACCTGATCTTTCCATCTAAGGTTTGGATCCAACAGGATACCTAGATTTTTAATTATATGTTCGATTTTCCAAGCATTAACATAGGAAGATCCACGGACTGAACTAATCTAATTAAATTTTGTATTCCCAGAAGCAAAGCATGGCATTTGGCTGGATCTACGGTTAATAAATTATTTTTACACCAATCGTCAACCCTTGATAGATCTTCATTAACTGCCAGGAACACTTCAATTATTTCTGTTGGAGAAAAATAGAAATAAATCTGGACGTCATCTGCATAGCAGTGATAACGGCAAAACTTCAATGTTGTGGAAAAGTCTTAAATGTACAAGCTAAACAAAAAGAAACCGAGTACACTACCTCGAGGTACCCCTGTGACAAGGTCAACAGATTGTGAGATGTGACCATTTTTATCTTTAACATGTTGCGTGCGTTGTTTTAAGTATGATTCTACCCAAGAGATTGCTGACTCTGAAAAATTATTTAAACATTTTAATTTAGTTAAAAGAATGTTAAAGTCAAGACTGTTAAAGGCTGCAGTGAAATCTTTGACGGTAGGCTAAACAGAAACCGGATAATAAAGAGGAAAAACTACTCTAAAACAAACAATTTAATATCGATACGCCCTGTTTAATTCAGATTTCATGAATTGTAGTGTGAGCAACATATTTCAATAAATTGTCAGTTCTATTAAAATGAAAAACCTAAAAACTACAAAAATATCGTTTTATCTCCGTTAAGTACATATAGGAACGTAACTTTGACTTATAAATTATTTTAAACCTCAAAAACGGTAAACAAAATATTTATTTCGGTAAATTTTCATAGCAATATCGAGTCATTTTAAGAAATCTGTAGAACTATGAAGTAAATATCAATGAATTCATTAATATGCATCTCGCATAAAAAAGAGCTTCTTACAAATTTTAGCTAAATAAATTAAATTCAATATTAAACAGTTGCAATACAAAGAAAATCCCAAACAAACCTCAGTGTTCATACAATATAAAAATCTAGACGCTGAATAGAGAAATTTACAAATATCAAGTTACAGGTGGTTAAATCATAGCATACCTTACAATAAAGAATGCTACAATTTATTTATTTATATTACTGAAGACAGAAGAAAATATGAACGTTAATCTAAGTAAATCACATTTTACCACAAATACGTTTCCCTAGATTCATTCTTTAAACCCAATAGGAAGACTTTACCATGACAAAAACCCCGACTGGACATAGGAGGAAAGAGGATGAAATGACAATAATTACATCCGACGGAAAACTGAATTAATTATTCGCAAACTAGTTATAAGAACCGAAAAAAATGTAATCATTCGAGCGCGTAATACAAAGGTAGACTCACGCGTAGGAGGTTGGTAGGGAAGAAAGAAATATATATAGCAAGCGACATGAAAGTGCAATATGCTCGCTGGTGAAGGGTAGCTTCACATACGCCGGGAGGGGGATCATTTCGTGGTGACGAAGGTAAAAAGGAGTTAAGACTTAATTTGAAATTTTGTGATGTGTTGTGTTAAGGAAGCTGTGTTAGAAAGAATGCCATGTTAGGTGAAAAGATCCAAAACGAAAATTACTGAAGGTAATTGGAAATCCTTAAGCTCTTTTTAAAATGATGGCATTTAAGATAGTGAGTAATATTATAAGCTTTTATGATTATACTTTTTTATAATGTATATGTGAAGTTTTAGACAGTATATTGATAATAAGCGGGCAAAGTACCATATCAAAATTTATGCAGCCGTAAATGCAAGAATGTTTTATTCGCATAATTTATAAATATATCCTGGAAAGTAACCAAGCGGCTCTTTTGAGCTACCAAATGACGCAGCAAATACGCCTCCCAAGACACTGCGATGGATCAGGAAGAAACATTAGCTTTTGATAGTTACTTCATATCAGTACTTCTAGTAAATGATTTACTTTATAATCACCGATTTACTTTAGTTGGCACATTAAGAAAAAGGAAACGCTAGATACCCTCCATATTTTTAAAAACGAAAGTTCGGAAAGTAAAAAGCATATGTTTGCTTTTGGTTAGAGTCAAAACCACTGTTTGCTCATATTTTATATACTTAGACGTAGCAATTACTGTTGTCAAATTTTCATGATACCGATGAAATAGATGTAGAAACTAGAGAAGAACAAAAACCAGCTGTCATTATCTTCTAAAACTTGATAAAGGGGATGTTGATGTTGTGAATATGATGAAAATGGAATGCTCAGTTACCAGAGTAAGCAATAGGTGGCCGTTTACAGTGTTCTACACACCACTAAATATAGGAAGTATAAATTCGCAAAAACAATTCCAACACTGACATAAAGATTTCACAAAGGACATATCTAACAGAGGTGTCTAAACTTCTTACAAGACCGTACTTATTAAAGCGATTCAAAATGCAAAGTCTTTCAATTCCACCGCGACAAACAATCAAAAAAGCTCTTAGGTGATTTATTATCAAGTGCTACAGCAACACATTGGCAACAAATAGAAGCAGGTTCCTCATGTAAACTCAGATGTATTTTTGTGTTATCAGGAAGAACAGATTACCAATCACCAATGAAGTATGTGCTACAAATCCATTTGCAAAGATCATACCGCAAAAACATCAAATGTCTGTTGTGAGTGCGCCAGTGAACAAGATGGGTAGTTTACTAATAACAGGCATTGTTTATTCTTGACAAACAATTTTATATACATCTATTTAACTTTTTTACCATTGATATATTTTAACCTTTTTTGTATAGCTTTTTGTTTGCGATTAATGCATTTTTACTAATATTGTATTGGTGGGTGCGTATGCGTGCACCCGCGTGTATGTGTGCGTGCATATGTGTTAGTGTAGTACAAATGTAAGTCAATATCGATCGGATATTATAGCAAAACTGTTTTAATAGTTAAGTGTTTAACGATTGTTAGATAAAATCTAACATGTGAGTGACCGCGTGACATTTAGCAATACGAGTGATTCCGGGTTAATTACTTCTTATGATTTCTTTTAGCAATACCTGGTCAGAATTAGGTTAAGGAACTAAGTTTTTATTTTAAGTATATCTGTTTGTACATTGCAATTATTTCATATTAATAGAACTTAAGTTTAGAATGAGTTTTAACTGAGTATATTTAAAAACTAGGTGAACAAACACATTTGTGAAGTTTATTCAACTACTTCAGTGTTGGAATCTTTTTGGGAAAGGAGTAGTTATGTTACGAAAATCCTGGGTCATGCGCATAAATGGCTCATACCTTCTAAATTTGCAGTATTGTTTGAAAAGAAAAGTATGTATATATTGTGAATGTAGGTGTAGGTGTATGTGAAAAGAAAGTAATACTATAAAAGTTATATAGGTGTATGGAAAAGCTGGGACACGAATAAAGAAATGGAGGAGCTGGAACAAATGTAAACGTCTTTCGTGTTTATGAATAATTATTCTGTATTTTATGGTAAGAATAGTATGTATGTTTTGTAAGCACATGTGGGTGTGTGGGGTGTTTTTAAAAGATGTTATTAAAAAAGTCCAGCTGTACACGAGTATGGCAATAGAGAAACTAGGGCAAATGTAAATTGTCCCGTATTTAAGAAAAATTTAAATGCTATGGTGGTCAGAATAGTTAATGTGTTGTGGGTACGTGTGGGTGTGTGAAATGTTTTTAAAAAGACGTTAATGAGAAAGTTCAAATGTATGTATGTGTGTGTTTGTGTGGAAGTTAGGTTCGCGTGCAAAACACGGGACGTTTCATATCCATGAAAAATTCTTAGTATTTTTTATCAATAAATAAAATAGTTTGTATGTGGAAGTACGTATTGTTTTTTTAAAGAGGGTGCTAATAAAAAGTCCAGGTGTGTGAAAAGGTACGTACACGAGATCCCAGCTTCTCTATAAACCTATAACTTTTTTATTATCACCTTTTTCAAAACCATTTCGCACTCACCCACATCTACATCCGCACAACGCATGCATACTTTTCTTTCTAAAAAAATGCAAATTTAAAATATATGAGCTGTTTTTGCATTTATCCCAGGATCTCAATAACATAACTATATATATATATATATATATATATATATATATATATTATAGTGGTCTAAAATGATTTAAATATATTTTATCTGATTCTTCAGTGTACAAAACGTGGCGCCCAACGTGGAGCGAGTTAAAGTTTAATAGATTGTAAAAGAATAAAAAGTTGGTGGGGACGATTACAGATTATGGACATGAATATCACGGAAGAGAATAGGTTGAGTACAAGGTCTGGTCGTGTATATGGTATTGAGAGTGTAAGGCAACCAAGAATGGATGAAACGCAAGCGGAAGAGAGCAGCAGGTAGAACCGGAGACCGTAATAATGGAAGGGCCAACCAGGAGCACTGTAACAACGGGGAACAGCTATGATGAGGTGATAAAGTTTTCAATTAAAATGCAGGCAGAAAATACAGAATCACTGGCGGAACTGCAGAAGTCACAGGGGGAGATGCAGGCTTCGTTGTTGAAGGTACGGGTCAAAGTTCAGAAAGCAAAGGCAGAAGTAAAGGCGGAGCTAAGGGAACGTTTCGACGGCATGGAAAAGCGGATGGAGACGATACAGAGGAATATGTGGGTGAATTTCAATTCGTTTAAATTAGACATTGGCAAGGAGGTCGACAGTAGAACAGGAGGCGTTGAAGGGAATTTGGTAACCGGAATAGGGATCGTACAAAAGGAGATAAAACAAGTGGACAAGCGGCACATCACCAAGTATAAAGGGTTAGAGGAATCTATCAAAGTACACCAGGAGGCAGACCACATTTATTAGGAAAATTTGTTGAGACAAAATCAGAGTTGTAGGGAGGATGTTGAATTAGTACGCAGAGAAACGGTGGTATTGAGCAAAAGCATAGTAGAAAAATTTGGGGGTGTTGGAGATTTTAGGTTGATGCGTTACATGGTAGAGAACGAACCAGTACGAGTAAGGATGCAGATAATTAGTGCAACACTAGGGGGACATGCCGAACAATGGAACGGTGTTGCAAGAAACCGATACGACAAATACAAAGAATTTAGATAGCTATTCGTCGGGCAGGAATTTTTTGAGATTATACGTGCTTACGACCTAGCCCGATCTTAGAAATTTCGACGGGACACCAGGACACGTAATTACAATAATAACATGCACAGAAAGGCATACATACGTAAATGTACATAGGGACACTTACCGAGGAACTGACTCGAGGGGTAGAAACCAGAACTGGCATAGACACGAACGGCACGGGGATGGACCACCACAGGAGGAAATTCAGGCCGGAACATTTTGATAACAGACGCGATTTGTAGGATAAATGATAAGGAATAATAAGGAAAATACGACAATTCATTAGTATGTAGGACAGACTTGGGTACAACGAGTAGTTTTAGTTTAGTTAATACATTGTTAGATTATAAGAACGTTAACAAAAGAAACGTGCCATTTATTTATTTTGTTTTAAGGGGTTATAAATATATAGGTTTAGTGGATACGGGGTCTCAGGTATCGTTAGTAAGGGAATAATAATTAAACACATGGAGATACTTAGAGGAAAGATTTTTAAAATAAAGAAGATAAGCTTACGGTCAGCGATGAATAAAAAGTTATTGGAAATAGATAGGATTGTTAGATTATCAATATTAA
This sequence comes from Platerodrilus igneus, assembly GCA_036346225.1. Lineage (NCBI taxonomy): Eukaryota > Metazoa > Arthropoda > Insecta > Coleoptera > Lycidae > Platerodrilus > Platerodrilus igneus. The sequence goes on from JARFIW010000407.1 coordinate 23,368, forward strand.
TAGGGGAAACTAGGCTGGGGGATGTAGAATTTTTGATAGCGAAGAATTTGGGGGTCGATTTTATAGTGGGAATTGATGTAATACAGGATATGGGTGTGATTATTGATGGAAGAGAAAAACGATACAGATAAATGATATTAAGGAACATTGGGTGGTGCCTACGGATAGTATACATAAAAGGGATGGTAATATGATTATAGATAAGTTAGGAAATGGGATAGAAAAGATTAGCAATTATGAAAGTATAGGAAAGATAAAGTTATGCAGCATTTTTAAACAGATTATGATACAGGATCAGATAGGGATAATTAAGAAGGAAACTAAGGAACAATTGGAGGATATGTTAGAGCAGTACACAGGGTTATGGGACGACGAGCATAGGTTTGCTACAGAATATGTGCATCGATTAGAAGTAAATGAGGAAACAAGTTTTAACACTAAGGTATGCCCGATACCATTATTATACGAGGGAGCGTGTAAAGAAAAAGATTAGCAATATGATTAGAGATAGGATCATCGAACCAGCTAGGACTCCGTATGTAAATCCAATCGTTGTTGTACCCAAGGCTGACAAAAGTAGTATTAGGATTTGTTTAGGCGCACGGAAATTGAACTCGATAACTAAGCCGCAGTACGAGCAACCGCAACCATTTCAAAACTTGATGTATAAAATTAATGACAAACGAGTATTTAGTAAATTAGATTTGAAGAACTTTTTTTGGCTTATACCACTGCACCACGATAGTAGGAAATACACAGGGTTTAGCATTGAAGGGGAAATATATAGATTTATAGTAGTGTCTTATATTATCGACAGCATCGGCAGCATTGGTTATAGCAATGCAGAAATTACTGAATCAATACGAAAGCTTTTGCACACACTATGTCGACGACATTTTAATCATTTCTAGGGATGAAAACGAGCACTTAGATCATTTAAGACAAGTTTTACACAAACTAGACAAAGGGAGACTAAAACTGAACATTAATAAATGTGAATTTTTCAAGACAAGGGTAAAAAGTATCTAGGTTTCATAATAGGAATTGAGGGCATAAAGATTAGTGAGAAACGTTTAGACGAACTAAAGAATTTAAAACAGCCTAAAAACTTGAGGACTTAAGAGGATTTTTAGGAATTCTGAATTATTATAAAAGGTTCATTCCGGGTTACTCTGAATTGTGTGTACCATTACTGGAATTATTAAAGAAAAACGAGAAATGGAAGTGGATGAAAGCAAGGGAAGATGTTTTCCAGGAGTTAAAATCTGTATTTTATCAAGAATTAGTTCTACGATATCCAAACTTTTAGGAAAAATTTATTTTAAGAACAGACGGATCGAATTTTGCAATAGGAGCAGAATTGGTACATCTTCAGGATAGTGTGGAAGTTCAAGGATGTTAAAGGATTATAAAACAAGGTACTCAATAGCAGAGAAGGAAATGCTTGCTATCGTGTATTTGGTGAAAAAATTGAGATTTTATTTGTTGGGGAATAGATTTTTGATTGAAACTGACAATTCTGTGATTTCATTTTTAAAGAAAAAAGAGTTTTTGAACAGCCGTTTATATAGGTAGGCGTTAACACTGCAAGAATATGACTTTGACATTAGGCACAAGCCAGGGAAAGATAACGTGACTGCAGTTCTTAGTAGAAAGGACAACATAACTGGGGGTGAAGAAAAGAGGGATTTTTAGTGGCATTACAGACATTTAGAAACGAAGGTAGATGGACAAACCAGAAATTTATTAACATGCAACAACACGAGGACATTATGACCATTCGGACTAAATTAGACGAGCAAAATGGAGCTGAATATAGAGGTTTTAATCTGATGAATAACTTTTTGGTAAAACGACTTGGGGACGAAGACTTATTAGTATTATCGAAAGAGATAGCGTTAAAAATGATAGTAGAAATTCACAGGACATACGGACACATTGGAATTCGAAAGACCTTTTTACTATTTAGGGAGACTTTTTACACCAAAAACGACATTTCTTTGATAAAAGACTGCATAAATAGTTGTACGACATGCTTATTAGGAAAGGACAAGAACATGACGTTACAAAACACTCACATGGCAATTAATACAGAAAGACCACTGGACATAGTAGCAGTCGACTATGTAAGTAACTTGATACCAGGACATAACGGATATAAACACATTTTGGTGATGGCGGACATTTTTAAAGTACGTAAATTATACCCTGGAAAACTGCAACACGAGACATGTTTTGACCAGCATAAAAAAGTACACTGAACAGACAGGGGTAATGAAAAAGTTATTGATGGATAACGCCACTTATTTTAATAATAAAAGGGTGATTGAAAAATTAAGGAGGGAAGGTATAAAAGTTGGGTTCTGTAGTATACGACATCTACAAGCAAATCCCTGTGAACGGTACATTAGGGAAGTTATAAAGTACTTGAGAATATCGGTTGAGGGACAGCATAATAGTTGGGTTTGAAATCTACTACGAATATAGAAAATTATTTAAATTATGTGCCGAGTTCAGTGACGAAGGTTTGTCCAGTGACGTTAATAAAAGGGGTGGTACCAGCAAGACCCTGGCGAGATCAGAATGAGGTGGAGGACATTGACAGTTTACTAGAACAGGCAAGAGTTAAGGCAGAGACTAGACAACGTAGGGAGGTCGAAAAACGATGCAGACGTATTATAAAACAGACAAATTTTCAAATTGGGGATTTAGTTATCGTTAAAAGGTTAAAAGTTTCGAACTGGAGTAGGAATATTTGTACAAAATTATTATTTCCATATGAAGGACCCTATCAAATAAGAAAAATTTTCGCCAATGGCAATACTTTTGAGCTTAAAAATGAAAAGGGTGAATATCGCGGACGATTTCACTTGGAACATTTGAACCCATTCATCCAATAAATACACATACACGTTATATATAACAAGGTGTTGGTAAATTACAGGCATTATTAATCATTTCTATACATATCTACAAGAGTTAAAACTAGTATTATTATTCATATTAAAATTTGATATCTGTCAAACTAAATTCATTATCTTGAAACTTAAGGTTAGTAGTGGTTTAATAAAATAAATATAAGCTTATTACAATCATTGACACTGTTTAGAAGAAATAAACTCTTATACTTATTTTATGAAACCAGGTGAGGCTCATATAGTGGTCTAAAATAATTTAAATATATTTTATCTGATTTTGCAGTGTACAATATATATAAATTGCTGTGATATCCTCCTTTGAATGCGGGAACTGGGTCCTTTCAACAAAAAAATTCTAGTCCCACAGATTGGGCGTCATAAACGGCTGTGATCCTCTTTTCGCCTCGGCTGCTCACCTAATGTTATAAACCTCCTCATTCATAAAAAAAAACAACACCTTCTTACCAAAAACATCAACGTTAACTCTATTTACATCAATATTCAGAATACATTAAAATTTCAAAATTAAAACTCAGCATAAATTTCAGTTTTCAAAAGAATTTCAAGATTAATTTTATTATCCTTTTAATGTGCATCCAAAATTAAAGTCCTTGTTGGATGCCTACTAATTAATATAACAATATAAGCAGACCGGAGTCTGAGTATAAAGGGAGCATCTACCACCCCTTTACGTTAATTAACCAGGTTCGTCTAATTGAGCTCAAAGACATACCCAAATTTTCATCATATTACCGAACATCAAAACTAAATACTCCTTTCTACTTCAACAAGCAAATTTCATCTTAAAATTAAAATTTTATGGTTAGTACAATTTCACTAATGTCCATTTAAAGTAAATCAATTATAAAGTTATTCAACACACACAAAAATGTCAAACAAAATAGTATAATTTACCTGAAGGTTACTGTCCTCGTAGCTTCAAAGTACATCGTCCCTTTAGTTAATCACACCATTCCAACAGGATTATATTTACGGCTTCTAATTCTCAACGCTTTTAAAATTTTCTCCATCACCAGTTGTTTCTGGGCTTTTCCGGAACTCATCTATGTATATCTGACCCTTGTTTCGTGGATCCAGACACGTATTTGAACCATTTAGTTATTAACACCCCCGAAAAATAGCAAATAACTTCATACTTCTTTCACCAATATACGCCAAAACTGCCTACTTTTGTGTATACATTTGTCGTTGTAAATTTTGCTAATTGGTACAGTGAAACTAAATTTTATTACCTTGTATCTAAGTGCACTGAAGTACATTCATGTTAGCACGTAAATAACCAACTATTTTGAATCACTAAAATATACGAGCAAAATTTTAATTTATTTTATCAAACTAAAATGCACTGTTTAACATCTTCAATCAAGTCGCGGATGTAAGAGCTTTTAACGCATCGAATCGTCAAAAGTCTAAGAGTGCTTGTTTATATTCATCTCGGTATATATAGCAAAAAGCCGGCACGTCGCTTTTGTCCTCAAAACGGGTAATTCTCAAGAATTCCTCATTCTATGTTCCCAGTCTGTCGCTCGCGCGTCGATTTTTACGAATTTAGTACTCACCCCAGTTAAATTTCAGAAATTTCAACACGGCACGCAAGCATGTCCGAGAAAAACTAATTAATTTTGTACAGAAATTGTTGTTTCTACCTCTGATATTTGCATCCTATTTTCAACCAATTGTGACCCTCGTGACGTTGCTTAAATCCCGCCTTTTACAATATGTGTCTTTGCTTGACGCATTTTCTCTTTCCTTTTCTAACCTGTTCGTATTGGTGCAAATTGATATTCTTTATTATCGATTATATTTTAGTCCACATGGACTGTTATCTGGGTTTAATAACCCCGTATCGCACCTTCTCGTGAATATTAAGCCTCGGTTTCCCCAAGATTCTTTGAAACTATTAATTATCTACAAAATTTACGCCGTATATGATATTTAAACTACGCAGGTGTTCAAAATAATATTAATTCTCAGAGCTTTTTAAATAAACCCTGTTTTGTATTTCGTGCTAAAGCATCTGACCGTTTCCAATATCCTTAGACTCGACATGTTTATCTACACAAATTAAACTGAAATTGCCTTTTAAAAAACATCCTACTTCTAACTAACACTTCTAGGATTTGCATTATTGGGTTTTTACAAGTTTCTATAGATATTATCTGTACGTTTTGTTCAATACCGGTTATTTGAAATAGAGTTAATTAAGATAAATTTTGCATGTAATTTCTCTTTGCTTCTTTATTAAGAATATATAAATTACACGCAGAGCTTTTTTTAATACTGTTTCTTTTGATATAAAGCGTCTTATAAATAATTTAAATTTCTTATTTTACTGAAACGACCGAGTTTATTTATGCTTCAAGGTTTTAATAAAGCGTATTATTTAATGAAATTCCTTATACACGGTGATTAAAATTATTTGATGTGATTATTTAATTTTCTACCCTGGTCTAAATATGAGTATTTTCCCCTATTTGAATACAAATAATCCCACTTATTTGAATTCAAATATAAAGCATTTAGACAACCAAAAATATTTAGAAAAAAATTGCCTATCTCTCTCTATCCTTATCTATCTAACTTACCTACTTTGTCTCCAATCCAAAAAATATTTACACCTATCCTATATCCCTATCCTATTCCTAACTTTCACCTAATTCTATAAACTGAAATTATCCCTAACTTCATCCTACTCATCCATCTAATCCTATATACATCATATATACCTATCCTATTCCTAACTTTTAACTAATCTTCACTATACTTTACTTCATCCTACCTAATCCTATATACCTATCCTACTCTTACTCTATTCCTAACTCTCCACTAATCTTATATGAAATATCTATACTTAACCTATCTTATTTTCTTCCTACATTTACTCTTTATTCTCCTCCTAAACCTATTTCTAATTATCTCCCATATTTATCCCTATACCTAGCTTTATTTTCTATAAACACTTACTTCTACTCTTCTATCTTCACCTATTCTATCCCTATCCTATTTAAATCTAACTCTCTTCTTGACCCTCCATGTCTTTCTTCTTACCATCCTAATACTCTTCATCCCTATCTCTCCCCTTCTATATCTAACTTAACATCCCTGTTATCTCACATACCATAAACTTATCATCCCTATTATCCTGACTCTTAAATATTGCTTCTTCTTCAGTCCCTACACTTGTCTGTTTCTCATTTATTATTGTTTCCTTTCTGCCGACAAACCAAACGATACTACTTTAAAATTATCAAATTTTCCTCTACGGAAAATCCTCTGTACCTGCTAGAATGCTTGTGTAATGGAATCCGCCAGAATGAATCCCTTAAATCTACTTTGATTAAAACAAACTTGCCATCTTTACTTAATTTCGCCTTCACCTGCTCCTGATATGCTGCTTCTACCCCACTACTTCTGCATGTTTTTGTATTAAAGCTTGAACCTCTACTTTCCTTTCCTCTGGACATCTTATCGTGTTGATCTGTTTACCTTCATCATCTTCTACCTCTACTACATTAATACTAAACCCAGTGTCATCCTCTGTGACTTCATAACTGCCCTTCCATGGCACTACCCTATCCTTAATCCTTATTACCTTCCTTTCCATATCTATCAAAACCCTAACTTCATCATACAGTCAACACCTAAAATGCTCTGAAACTTCAGTCCAGGTACAATTACAAACTCCTGTTCACAGCTAAAACCTCCTATATCTATCCTAAGCACCACAACACTATTTACTACAGCAAACTTCTTTTTATTTGGAGCTACTAAATGGCTACGTTTTATAGGCATAATTCTATCACAAACCTTATCCCTAATTTTGCTGACGAATTCCTCCGATATTAAACTCGCCTCTGCCCCTGTATCAAGTAATACTTCTACATTATTTTCAAAAATTTCTAAATTAATAATTGGCAAACATAATTTTCTACAGTTTCTGGCTCTACTTCCTCCTCAATTTTGAAAAATTCACGTGGATGTTCATATACATTTACACAGAAATCTAGTGGTCTGTCGCGTTCTAAAAATCCTGTCCCATCCTGTTTTCCGTGCTTGGTCCTGGTTGTCCTTCTACAACCTGTGCGTACGTCCTCCTCGTGTTAATATCCGTGTCCCTGTCTCTATTCGGCGTGCTGGTCACAGTCCTGTTTACCTCCGGTAAACTGTTCTGTCGCGTGTAACTAGGTCTTGGCGTCGGTCCCCTAGTCGCACTATTGCTCCTGTATTCCTGTCCTCGTCGTTCCCAATTCGGTCGAAAATTTCTGTTGTAGTCAGGCCGTCTCGGATAATTCGGTGTCCTGTTGTCAAACCTAACTGTGTTAACGTTTCGTTCTCGTATCTCTCTTGTCCGTCCAACACATACATCGTCATATCTCTGTAAGTATTCCAAAACGTCTCCCGTTCTGTGATGTTTTGTAAGGCCACGTGTTGTCTAATTTCCAGTTCAAAATGTCGTGATAGGTACTTGATTATCTGTCTGTCCGTCAATGGTGGATTCAGTTGTTTGGTCACACTGTATTTGCGGATGGCATATTGCTCCCTAGAACCTGCAAACTCTCCCTTAAATTTTCCTGTAATCAAGTCGTCCCTAATCTGATCCTGTTTGTGATCACTCCAGTAATGTTGTAAAAATTTGTTTTCAAAGTCCTGATACGTGTCTATGTCCTGTCCTACTAAATTGTACCATGCCTCCGCATTGTCCTTTAATAAAGCCTTTATCGTATTTAGTTTAGTCTGTTCGTCAAATAAATTTCCCACTAGATTTCTTACACTATTAATAAAAATTTGTGGATTTACCCTGTTATCGCCATAAAACTTCATGTGTTGGTCCAATGATACTCCACCTGTAGAAAATCTGGGACCATCCCCCGTTAAATTTGACATGTTGTATTTGATACTACTAACTTCGCGTTCTACCCTGCCTAACTGATCCCTACATGAGTCCGTCACTTCAGTCATTTTATATTAATCTCTTCTTCACAAAAAATGCGTACTTCGGACCTTAAATGTCCCATTTCCTGTCGAAGACCTGTAATATCACGCTCATTTTTATCAACCCTATTTTCAACTTCCCCCATCTCTACGGTAAGACTATTTTTAAATTCTGAAACTTCTTGATTCGTCTTATCTATTTTCTGACTAATCTCCTCTAACTTCCTGTTCGATTCTTCACTCATTCGGTCAAATTTTCGATTTGAGTCCTCTCTCGCTCTATTCGATTCTTCACTCATCCTCTCTAACATTCTCAATATCATCTCGTTTCCTTGATCCCCCGATTCCGTCCTCGACTGATCTCTACTGCCTCCAGCTTCTTCCATTTTCGTATTTTTTCACCCAATGCACTATCGTTACTTCCAATTTCCACTCCTTGACTCCTTAACCACTCTTTTCTCTGCATACGTTCTAATCACTCACACACACTCTAAAAATACTCTTAAATTTATACACACACAGAACTCTCTCTCTCAGATCGCCAGTTTCCTGGAATAAAATAACAAAAATTTTATTTGGAACTCGAGCCCTCACGTTGTGGTCGCCAAAATTGCTGTGATATCCTCCTTTGAATGCGGGAACTGGGTCCTTTCAACAAAAAAATTCTAGTCCCACAGATTGGGCGTCATAAACGGCTGTGATTCTCTTTTCGCCTCGGCTGCTCACCTAATGTTATAAACCTCCTCATTCATAAAAAAAAACAACACCTTCCTACCAAAAAAATCAACGTTAACTCTATTTACATCAATATTCAGAATACATTAAAATTTCAAAATTAAAACTCAGCATAAATTTCAGTTTTAAAAGAATTTCAAGATTAATTTTATTATCCTTTTAAAGTGCATCCAAAATTAAAGTCCTTGTTGGATGCCTACTAATTAATATAACAATATAAGCAGACCGGAGTCTGAGTATAAAGGAGCATCTACCACCCCTTTACGTTAATTAACCAGGTTCGTCTAATTGAGCTCAAAGACATACCCAAATTTTCATCATATTACCGAACATCAAAACTAAATACCCTTTCTACTTCAACAAGCAAATTTCATCTTAAAATTAAAATTTTATGGTTAGTACAATTTCACTAATGTCCATTTAAAGTAAATCAATTATAAAGTTATTCAACACACACAAAATGTCAAACAAAATAGTATAATTTACCTGAAGGTTACTGTCCTCGTAGCTTCAAAGTACATCGTCCCTTTAGTTAATCACACCATTCCAACAGGATTATATTTACGGCTTCTAATTCTCAACGCTTTTAAAATTTTCTCCATCACCAGTTGTTTCTGGGCTTTTCCGGAACTCATCTATGTATATCTGACCCTTGTTTCGTGGATCCAGACACGTATTTGAACCATTTAATTATTAACACCCCGAAAAATAGCAAATAACTTCATACTTCTTTCACCAATATACGCCAAAACTGCCTACTTTTGTGTATACATTTGTCGTTGTAAATTTTGCTAATTGGTACAGTGAAACTAAATTTTATTACCTTGTATCTAAGTGCACTGAAGTACATTCATGTTAGCACGTAAATAACCAACTATGTTGAATCACTAAAATATACGAACAAAATTTTAATTTATTTTATCAAACTAAAATGCACTGTTTAACATCTTCAATCAAGTCGCGGATGTAAGAGCTTTTAACGCATCGAATCGTCAAAAGTCTAAGAGTGCTTGTTTATATTCATCTCGGTATATATAGCAAAAAGCCGGCACGTCGCTTTTGTCCTCAAAACGGTAATTCTAAGAATTCCTCATTCTATGTTCCCAGTCTGTCGCTCGCGCGTCGATTTTTACGAATTTAGTACTCACCCCAGTTAAATTTCAGAAATTTCAACACGGCACGCAAGCATGTCCGAGAAAAACTAATTAATTTTGTACAGAAATTGTTGTTTCTACCTCTGATATTTGCATCCTATTTTCAACCAATTGTGACCCTCGTGACGTTGCTTAAATCCCGCCTTTTACAATATGTGTCTTTGCTTGACGCATTTCTCTTTCCTTTTCTAACCTGTTCGTATTGGTGCAAATTGATATTCTTTATTATCGATTATATTTTAGTCCACATGGACTGTTATCTGGGTTTAATAACCCCGTATCGCACCTTCTCGTGAATATTAAGCCTCGGTTTCCCCAAGATTCTTTGAAACTATTAATTATCTACAAAATTTACGCCGTATATGATATTTAAACTACGCAGGTGTTCAAAATAATATTAATTCTCAGAGCTTTTAAATAAACCCTGTTTTGTATTTCGTGCTAAAGCATCTGACCGTTTCCAATATCCTTAGACTCGACATGTTTATCTACACAAATTAAACTGAAATTGCCTTTAAAAACATCCTACTTCTAGCTAACACTTCTAGGATTTGCATTATTGGGTTTTACAAGTTTCTATAGATATTATCTGTACGTTTTGTTCAATACCGGTTATTTGAAATAGAGTTAATTAAGATAAATTTTGCATGTAATTTCTCTTTGCTTCTTTATTAGGAATATATAAATTACACGCAGAGCTTTTTCTTTAATACTGTTTCTTTTGATATAAAGCGTCTTATAAATAATTTAAATTTCTTATTTTTACTGAAACGACCGAGTTTATTTATGCTTCAAGGTTTTAATAAAGCGTATTATTTAATGAAATTCCTTATACACGGTGATTAAAATTATTTGATGTGATTATTTAATTTTCTACCCTGGTCTAAATATGAGTAATATATATATATATATATATATATATATAATGCAATTAATAAGATGAAATAATAACTTAGACTTTTGTACAAAGCCCAAATGATCATTTCAAATCGAGCTAGTAATTGAAAGAAGGAAAATATAAGGTATTGGACAGGATTTGAACCTGCATCTCAGTTTTGCCGGAACTGTGCGTTTACCAATTACGCCACCGAGACCGATGACTATAATTGGGAAATTTACAAATCTAAATCGTGTACAGAACTATATATAAACCTAAGTTTCAATTATCTGACATTGTCAAGTTTTTGACTTATGTCAGATATAGACAGGAAGCAACGCTCAAAATTACGGCTTATTCTTAACAAATACTTATTTACTTAAAAATGTTTCTCACCTTATGTTACTTACAATTTACAGAACTAAAATCTCTTTCTTGTAAATAGTGTATCTGGCTTTGATTTCTACCCTTCTAGGGTTTGTTTGGCCAAAAAACTCCTTGACATATGATCATAAACTTCTTAATAAATACCCTTACAAAACAAATTATTATATAATTAAGACCTATTCTACTTTAAATTTAAATGACAAATACTCAAATATCCGTTACAACCCATGTTTTAAAAGTAATACTTGCAAAAATCCACAAAGCATCGTCCAATTTGTAATTAACAGTAATAAATACCTTCGGCTTCTTGGCTTTATTTTAAATTGATGTTCAAATCCCAGTTAATAAAATCATGCAGTTACCTACCTAGACGTATTCAGAAGGTACAATGAAAGAACGACCGGGCTCAATCGGCAAATAGGCGAGGTTTTACAGGACTACAGAGCATTCCAACCCAGAAAATATTTACGATCTATAAACGTCTAATTTAAACTGTAATAAGAAAAAAAATCATTAAAAAAACTCTAATTAGAAAAACATGTTACAAAAAAAAGAAAAAACCAACTTGCGGGAAAACTTTTTTTTCTAAATATCTAAAGGATTTTCAGTACAAAATTTTTCATAAAATAATAAATATATTCCTGATATTTTTTTTTACAAAATATCCTTAAAGATTTTCGCAGTACTAAAAAAAGCTTGGAAGCATAGAAAATAATTAATACCTTCCTAAATTCCCTGTATAGTAATTTAAATGATGTCTCACATGCACATTAAACAAGAAAAATTTAAACAAAATCTAGAAGGGACTCCTGCTACACTTCCAATTATTAAATTTTGTTATTAAAATAGTTTAACTGTTTATAGATAAAAACGAGTTTACTTACATATTTATCGCAATTACACAATATCATATGGTTTAGGTATAATGTTTATTTGGTCCTGCTGTAATATTGCACTCTGACGGAGGAGATTGCTTAATTGGATAAATATGTTAAACTCGTTTTCTTATCTATAAACAGGATAAGAAAACGATTTTACTTACATATTTATCGCAATTACAAGCAATCTCCTGCCGTCAGAGTGCAATACTACAGCAGGACCAAATAACAACATAATACCTAAACCATACGATATCTCTAAAACAAATCATATAAGAAAAAAAAAGTTTATAGGTAGTAAAGATTAAATTTAATCGCTATAGTTAAAACTAATAACAGCTGTCGCCTTATTGTATTCCGGCGGTCTGGAGCGATATGGAATCTCTTTCCAATGCCAAGAACTTGAAAAAGAAAAAAAAAAGATTCATCACAAATCTATTGGCAGTGAAGTCATCGACCGCGGTAGTGAGTTTCACAACTGGAGCTGACATTTCGCATCTCCTTATGCAATAGTAAAAGTAATTTCTAGTTTTAGTGTTTCTTAGTTGCTCTATTTTCAAAATTCTATATTAAAGACGTAATTCACTTTCAGGATTGACACGTCAGTCAGGAGTCAATGCAATGGACGGTCATGTTCACCGGAGGAAGCTATAACGGGTACGAATATAGATTAGATTATTTACGACAAAAGGTACATTTTTAAAACTAAAAGCACTTACCATACAACGGTGTGCACGAAATCTTGTAGATAACGAAAAACGACAAATATTCTGGGTCATATTCAAAAAAAAATGTATTGAACTCGTTTTATAGCAAAAATTAAAATTCAATCCCAGCGTTATCAAACATACAGGTGTTAATAACAACATCAGAGAAGTGTGATCCATTATTTTGACGAGTCTTTAGATTTGGGTATTATCAAAATTAATTATACCTTATAGTAATATGCATCAAGCAGACAGATACTTGAAACAAGGTACCAATTATTTAAATTATAGTAGAACTTTTCATTTTGCAGCAAATAGGTTTAAATAGAATTGTAGTAAAGCTTACTTATTGTAGGAAAGTCTAATATGCAGGATGGTGTATGAGTATCAAAAACAGAATCTATGCAAATGAATAATGAAATAAAATGGCGTAAGGATAAGTACGCCGTCGGATAGTAGACGTAACAATGTATATTCGTTTAAATCTTACTTCCAATTATTTAATTAAATTTTTAAAGTAGCTTTTTGCATCTCGAAGAATTTTCCCTCCTCATTGTATATTACAAATTCAAATAACTGCATTTAACAATTTGCATATTTATGTGCAGATTACGTTTAACTTTACAGCTTTATTTACTGTTATATTTGTCAGGTATTTGTAAATAAAGTACGTAGCAGAGCAAACTAAAGTATTTATTTATAAGAAGCAAAAGAATTGCAAATATAGGTACATAAAATATAATTGAGCGGTTAAGATACGACTACCCGTGACAAGTACATTAATCCGAACTGCTCTGTAGAACCTGTGAAAGCAGCTGCGTTGTGTTAAGGTGCATGAGCGTAAAGATATTGAATATGTCCAATGTTAATAGCATACATTGATCTATTATTGACATATTCCAACAATATTTTAATTATTAAATTACGGTATGCGTATTGTATACTTCAAATAACATCCTCGAAATTCGTTACATAATGTTTGATCGACACGAATTCATCAATTGATTCCCAATGTCAATTGCTTCCGTTTATATATGAAAATTATCTCTTTTCTAGAATGTACTGGTGTTTACATGATTCTATTCCAAGCACTACACGCCTCTCTGACGTAATTTAATGGGAATTCTTCATTAGCTTAAAAATCGTTGCGTTTTATTACCTCGTTAGTGTTGATTTATGTGCGCTGTCCGTTTTTCTATAACACCTAAAGTTAATTGTCCGCGTCTTCTACACTAACACGCAAGGCTATTAAACTGCATTCTTATCGACATTTTTATGGGTTTTTAATACTTCGGAAGCTGCTTGGAATAAATGTTTTATTTTGTTTAATTGAGTTCATACGAAGTTGACGTGTTTCTTTTCGATTCCTAAAATTCTAGAAAATTCTTTATTTAAAATTAATTTATGTAATACAAAAGTCAATTTATATGATTAATTTAAAGCTTTATAATGCAAATATAAAATATGTTTTAAATACACATAATTAAGATTAAAGTTGATGTTTTAAATACACGAAATTATTTTTATGCACGGAAAGTGTATTTTCTTATTACAAATGAAGTATCTTTGTATTTATCCTAAAATGATCGATTTGCATTCGCATTTAATGCTTTTATGGTATCTTAAAAATAACTATTTTTACATATACGGCTTACATTATTTGCTATGTATTTACAATACGCTTATATCATACAGGGTGCTTATATATACACACACGGTTGCATTGTCGCTTGGAACTTTAACGGCTAAAAACGTACGCTTTAATTATACAGAGTGTAATATAGAATTTTCGAAACTTTGTATTTTTCCGAATTCCTTTATATTTTAGTGGGCTCAATGACCTCTCGTGACCCCTTTATCACGTCAATATATATATATATATATATATATATATATATATATATGTATATATATATATTTAAGATATCTCGACTGGTTCAATAATTATTTAATTTGTTTTATTATTGGGAAAGCAGTCAAATTTGATGGATTAATAAAATACTCTTTCAATCATTCAAGCTTTCGATAAATTTATTATCTTCGTCAGGAATCTAATATATATAAAACTAATTGTTGGAATAGTAGTTTAACATTACTTACGGTTATGAGTTTTATATATACATATAACTAAGGATATCGAAAAAAAATTTTAAAATGTACAGAGTATGAAATTTTGAAAGACATTGAGATATGTAAATTTTCATACACAAATTAATTATTTTTACATAGTCAGTAACTGTTAATACATGTCAATGTCTTTCAAAATTTCATACTCTGTACATTTTAAAATTTTTTTTCGATATCCTTAGTTATATGTATATATAAAACTCATAACCGTAAGTAATGTTAAACTACTATTCCAACAATTAGTTTTATATATATTAGATTCCTGACGAAGATAATAAATTTATCGAAAGCTTGAATGATTGAAAGAGTATTTTATTAATCCTTGCTTCTAACAACCTTTTTAAAAAAAAACGTTTACATATTAAATACATTTAAATAAGTAGTCTACTTCAATTTGACGTTCATACTGTATAATTTTCTCAAATGTCAAAATGTTTGTCAATTTAATTCTTTAAGAAATCAAGTTTTTGTAAGTACTCAACCATTATTCTAGCTATTAATGTATTATACTTTTAGAATCAAGATTAAGGTCTAAATAAAGTCCGAAACGTTGATTATCAACAAATGATTTTCATTTAAATATTATAAAAAAAAAAAAACCATCCGAACGAAATTCATCCCAAAAATTATTTGACATTCTCTATTATTCCAATTGTATATTACGTTCGAAAAAAGAAAAAGAAACTCATTACTATATATATATATATAATCTACAAGTGCAAACCATTTCTCAGGCCTAATAGTGGTGGATGTTTTAACTAAACTTAAACGTAAGAAAATGTTTTCAGTGACCAAATTGTTAGGGTCCTTAAGAAACTATTATCTTTATTAAACTTTCTATTATGCTGGTATTATAACTTTTATTGGATATGACCTACTTATTGAAATAATAACTGTTTAAGGTGAAGTTGGCAGTAAAAGTGGTGTGTAATTCTAAAGTGGTAATTAACATTTGCAACACAAAATCCTGAATAATCTTGAGGTGTTAATAGCACTCTCTATGGTAATAATATTTATTTTTCTTTCAGCTTTCCTTTTATATTTTTCAAGCAAATCCATTACATGCGTAATTATAGTATTTAAAACTCCCGAGAGTTGTTACACTTTCCCTTGAGGTGTTTTGTTTTCTTTATCAAAGTTGTAGTGGCGGCCAAACATCCGCCAGAAAAACGGCTCCTCACAAACCCATCTTGTCGTATGGCATCGGGGTGATGCTGAAAGCTAGACCAAATGTCCCAAAAAATCACAAAAAGAATAACCTTCATCGTTTTACATTGTACGGTATTGTGATCACATGTACATTTGCCCTTTTGTCGAAAGTTCTCGATGTGATGTCAACCGGTATATACTATTGACATTGGGTTGCGATAGCAGGCGGCTGCGTGGTTTAGTTGTTTTACGTGTGACTACTGAACCCAAAGTTTCGGGTTCGATTCCCGACACGTACTGCTCGTAAAATATTAGACAAACATTTTCCCAAACAATACGCCCTTTTTCGAATGAGAGGTAAAATGTAGGTCCTGTATGTAAGTGTTGTCATACACGGTATAGATTTCTAGCCTGCTTGGAATAGTAATGGTTCGGCAAAATTCTAAATTTCCAGGTAAAAAACTCGCTTGCTGGCCATTGTAGTACCTTCGAGTGAAGCATTGAAAAATAAAATGTGGGGGTCGTGATAGCGTGTAGATACTCCGTTAGTCTAATGTTTAAAGCTCAATAAATTAAAGAGCCGAATAGAAATAAATAGGTACAATAAATGTAAGAAATATTTTAAATCGTTTAAACACTTTCAACAGGTAACAGTATGATACTCGAGGCAGCCTGAAGTTTGCAACATATAACTACCAGATTTTTTCTGGTTTCTACTGCTATTAATTCAACTTTATTTGTAAATATTAAGTAATATACACATTCATATTTTTTATGAAAACAATGCCATGCCCAAGTCAATTAAGCGGGTACTATTTAGATGGTTCAGAATTTAACGGTGAATAAAAAACAGTATTTTTTTTCTGTTTTATAACGTACAATGCGTGTTTCTTTCCCGATAATTAAAAACCTGTTACCAACATTTTCTTATCGATCTTCCGTCAAAAGTTATTCATATTTTTATAGTAGAACGTTAGATTATGATTACATTTATTATAATACAAATTATAACTACAAAATCTAAAAAATTTTGCATGCAGTTGTCGTTTGTAGGGTACCTCTGCAGCATCCCTGATTCG
>JARFIW010000408.1:0-41587 GCA_036346225.1 Platerodrilus igneus
TTACATCTGTGCTTGCACTATTAGCATATAAATGCTAATATCTACATTTAAATATAAAATTACTCTCTTTATTATATAATATATTTTCTATAAGAATTTATCTCGCATAATCCTGGATTATTAGTTTTAATCCACAAGTTGCTAATTTGTTTGCATAGTACAAATAAATATATCTATGTGAAATTTTCCTATTGGTTATTCCTGAAGTGTTTATTCCAAAAGCACAACTGGCGTGGTTCTAATTCTGTATTATAATTATATCTAAATGAAATTTTCCTATTGGTTATTTCTGAAGTGTTTATTCCAAAAGCACAACTGGTGTGGTTCTAATTTTGTATTATTGAGAATAATCGCTAGAGATCGTCCATCCCGAAGATGGCCGAAAATAATTTATTT
Organism: Platerodrilus igneus; assembly: GCA_036346225.1. NCBI lineage: Eukaryota > Metazoa > Arthropoda > Insecta > Coleoptera > Lycidae > Platerodrilus > Platerodrilus igneus. Next base: position 397 of record JARFIW010000408.1, read on the forward strand.
GAAGTGTCAAATTTTCATTTCTCTGATACCTGATTGCTTGTCTAGCACTGTTGGCCATTTGTGATTTGAACTCCTACCTTGCCTAATGTGCTTACCTGGTATGTAAATTTTCTAATCATAAATCCTAAATTAACATTTAAATATATTTCTAGATGTGTTATCTAATGGATGAAGAAGTTTTTTATTCGTTAAGCCCATCAAATATGTATACTGATGGCAAGATGTTAATGGATTTAATTTTCCTTTGCATCTCGTGCTAGATTTTCACTTTTGTAACACAACTGAATTTTTCTAGGGTGCTCCTGTAACATATGCTCCTCCGGTCAAGTTTTCTCCGGTCAAGTATGCTCCGGTCAAATATGCGTCACGGCGACGTGTTTTCTCACCTTCGGATTTTCCACATGGAAAAGTTGCTTGTCGCACAACCAGATGATGTAAAATAACACTCATCGCAAGAATTTTATATTTTGTTTCCTACTACCTTACATATTACTGCTCAGTTATTATCTTATTGAAAAATATCTACAAATTTAATTTTATGGAACAGAAGTCTGTTAAGGACAACACTTGAAGTTGACCACATTTTGTATTTGTACCTATACTACGAGTTCCTCCAACGCAGGATGTCTTAGTTTCCTGGATATTGAAGGATTCCTGTAAATTAAGTAACTTAGTATTAGTCAGTTACTGATACTACAGGTAGTATGAAATTAAAACTTTTACCTTACCGTTTTCTGTTGAAATAAAGAGGCCTAACCTCTATTTAAATTTGTCTTTGTCACTACAAATATTTTGTATTGATTATTAATTACGTTTTACTTATCTTAAAGTTTTGATTATTAAGTGCATTTTACTTATCTTACATGATTTCAAATATAATTCTCTAATACATAACCTAAAAATATGTAGACATTTGGATCTTCATGAAGTTTCTTATGGTGAAAAGGTTTATTATTTGAACTTTCATTTCATGTGCAATTTGTTACATGACATTATTACAATTATGATCACTTTTTGATTTACTACTGCATTAAGTAAAATTTTGAGTTTCTAAACAGAGATTATTTATTTTGATTTCTCTATAGAAATTTTCTCGTGTACATTTTATTAAATATGTGAATTATATCATATTAAAATATATAGCGATGTCTACAATGTTGATGACACAAGCGTATATCTTATACATGTCTTTGGAATTGTAATAATCGAGTATTAATATACATATTTAGTCAAATTTCTCTTATCGTGTTTTAACTTTTGTTTTCTAAGTTATTTTACAGTTGTGTAAACAAGTGTCTTGATATTTAAATTTTAACATTCAGATATTCTCTAAACATTCCCCTTACCCTGATGATTTCAAGTCTCATGCAGCCTCCGAAACCATAAAGGTCGATGCAAGCTGTGCCGAAGTATTTCTTATACTTCGTCGTGCACTTACTCTTTTTACAACATCGAGAAAAGAGTAAGGTGCAGTGTAAGTTATGAGATTCAGAGACTGACTGACCAGGAGAGCTTCTCGTATTCAGTATGAAGTTTCTGGTCTTACATCGTTTTGTGGGAAAGTGCAAATTGCTTATTACCCTGTCTTTTTGATTACATACAATGTCATTATTTCTAGGTAATTATAAATAAGTCTGCTTGATATCAGTTCCATTGTTGGTTATCTAATTGTATCAACATGCGTCTGTGTTACAAAGTAATTACCTTTTTTACCATTCATAGTACGAACTTGGTGACACTTATTAATCTTAACATTCTGTATATGCAGAATTATATACCTATAAAATAATTATTACATTTAATTTTTTTATACATATTAGTATAAGAGATTTGTAAGTCGTGTTGTGACAATAAATTTAATTTCCACGAATTCGAGAAACTGTATAAGTAGACCGTATAATTAAATTGATTTTCGAAATAATTTTATACCAATTAAGAATTTACTCAAGTATAAACAAGTTGAAACCACTTAGATAAAATTTTAATCAAATTATTTAACAATTAATAAAAAATATAGCTTTTGCGGTACACTTATTCTCATTTTTTTTCAATTGCATGAGTGCAATAAATTTTATTCTTTTTTTATTGCTAAAGATTCTATGAAACGAAGAACTATCAGTGAAGAAGCATAAGTACGTTCTGTTAAACTTTTGGGTTGTATGTCCTTATTAATTTTTATTAGGTTTAGGATTTCGTGCATATTTATATAATACACTGTCTTGTTATAATTCCCCTATATTCTGGAATTCTTAAGCGATGGAGTTAATTTATTTTATGACATACAATTTATTTACAAACCTTTATCGGCAATTGTTAGAATATTTATTTTATTTATTCGTTTTAAATCATTAATGTAGAACTTTTAATTTTTATTCTAGATGCATTAATATATACAGGGTGAGTCTCCGTTGACGCGACGGTCCATTATGGATAAAGTAAAAAATTTAAAATATTTGCCTGTGCAACGATATGTACGTTATTAATGACTACATTTTAAGATTATTTTGAAATATGCAAGGCGTCCCAAAAAAGTGTGGCGTATCAAAGTTATGTTTTTTCTTATGGAACACTCTGTATTTTATTGGGTTTATGGATTGTACGTAAAAAATGAGATAAACTCTCTTAAACAAGTCTTATACCTAAATATTGTAGTTCCCAAGATATTTTGATTTTTCGTAAATTTGAAGGTCTAAAAGAAAAGCGAATAACTCCCAAACAAATAAATTTATCCAAATCCAATTTAACTATAAATATTAGACCAATAATAGAAATTATCGATATATTTAAAGTTATCGAAAATTCTTCTGGGTGTCCAAAATGGGACACTTTGCTAGTGACATTTTCAAACGTCAATATCGTGCTCATGTTAAATAGAACACCCTGTATTTTATAATACAGTCATGTAGTAAATTTAATTACCTTTCAAAAATTATAAAGGTGTACCATACCTAAATTGTTTAGTTTTGAAGTTATTTTTATTTTGTATTACTTTCCCACTATCGTTGAAACTATTAGGATTTGTACGTGCGAGTTTAAGTTTCAACCTTATTAACAAGTGAGAGAAGCCTTGCGCCACAGTCAACACATTGTAAGGAAGATCCAAGTCCTCGACAAAAATTATAAGGTATAAAACTCATTTTAATTGGTATTTGTTTGTATAAGATCGATTTCTGAACCGAGAATGTGGTTTCACACTACATCAGTAGAGGCAGACATTTTGTAAGTAAAATCATATACTTTAAAGCTAAGGTTGGTTGGTTTAAAAGTGTAGTAAAATTTCGATAGAGGGCATTAATCGTATAATAAAAACATTTAATAAGCAGGTCCATGTTTTACAGAACCCACAAATGTAGACTTGTATTAATCAGTTTGAATAAAATTTAACCCTGAAATATTAGAATAAATGGGCGTGGAATGTTAGCAGTAGCAAACCATTTAAAAATAGAGGGAAGTGTATTCATTTATTGAAAACCATAGCAAATTATAATAATCAATTATCGTAACGTAAAAAGTCCATAACGATAAAATAATCCAATTTTAAACAATCAATTATCTGATATCTAAATTTATAAATAATATATATATATTTATATTATTGCTGTGACAACACCTGTTTTGAGGTGGTATTACTAAAAGTGTGATATGAAAATGGCCGCTTTGTGAGCGTCACTAAAAGGATGCTGTGATACAGATGCAACAATTTGTTTAACTTGAAATTATTCACTTACATTTCTTTCTAATTTTGCCTGGCTAGCTCAACGGAACTGACGGAGTTTTCAAAATGAGATCAAACACAGCAACATTACATAGCATTTATACAGTATTAAATATTTTCTCTCATACAAAAGCATTTAGAACATTTACAACAATGTTTCTTTTAAACTTAAAATAATTTCTAAGAAGTATTTATTACCCAAAAAATTGTTGCTTACCTTCTTTTAAATTTACAGAATTAAAATTATTCATTTGAGGATGGTTTACCTGGTTGTGTTTATTGTCACGCTTGTAAAATTTGTTTTGGCCAGAAGTCATCCTTGATAGACAATCTATTAAAAGTCTGCGTATTTCGAACTCTGATCACAAATTCTCTAGGTAAAACCCTTTACATAAAATTATTATATGATTAACACTTATTATTATACCTTATATTAAATATAAATCAGTTAAAAATAAATCTAAAAGTGATACTTGCTGAATCCACAAAAACGTTCGCGTAATAAATATCTTCTTATTTTTAATTGACGTCAAATCAGCTTACAAGATTCTCCATATTAAAATTCTCATTTCAATTAGCAATTACCAAAGTACATTTCTAGTTGAATCTTCCTTTCGATTGCTTTATAAAATTTTTAAAAATAGCGTTATTTTGAAGAACTTTCCTTCTTGTAATTAATAGTTTTCATTTTTTGTTGTAGGTTACGTTTAAAACATTGCTCTTTTGTTCATTGCAACCTCGCAACTATTAAATTACAGTATGTTTACTACATACTTCAAATAGTATTTTTGTATAGTAGCAGCTCGCGCTTTAAAATTAAAATAACATTTTACGATCTAATAACAGAATCGAAGAATGAAACCAAATTAATGAATGAACGAATCCATGAATGACTAAACGCTTCCTTTATATACTAATTTATCTGTTTCCAAAAGCATACTCGAATAATGTGGAACATTATGATGGATGGTTCTCGGAATAACCTACTAGCGTCTAAAATTGAGCCGTTTTATTACCTAATTATCTGATTCCAGTTATCCATGACACGAGCTTTTGTTCTTGTCTCACATATACTATTATTGTGGCGTATCTCTTCTCTCCAAAAGTGAATGCGAAAATGATGAATTATTTTTATCAGTTATTCACGGGATTTTGCACGTTTTTGTGTTTCGGCCGCTTCTAGAAATAAAAATGTTTATTTATTAATGAGTTTACACGAATTTGACATATTTTCCCGAAACTTCCTTCCAATCTAGTCTACTCCAGAAAATTCTCTATTTAAAATTAATTTGTGTAATCCACATGGTAATTAATTTAAACTCTAATTGCATTTTAATGCAAAAGGGGTTTTTAATACACGTTGATTGTAGTTTCTTAAACATGAAGGCATGAAGCTGTACTCGTTTATGCTATTTGCAGCAAATCAAATGCATTTTTATCAAAAATGTATTGATAATTAATAAGTAAAATAAATTGCGTTGTATTCATCTTAAAACGATCGATTTTTACGCTCGCATTTAATGCGTTTTACGGTATCTTCCAATTAATTATTTTTACAACTTATGTTACTTGCTGTTGAAATGAGTGAAAAACCTAAAAACCTAGTATAAATTCAAACTTTTATTATCGTCAAAACTAAGAACTTGAAACTTCAATAAAAACTTATGCACCGTGATTATATACGGAGTGTATTTTATTTACACGTTTCTACATAAATATCATAAAATATAAAATTCAACAATTTCAAAAATTTTCAAAATTTTATACAACACCAAAAATAATTCTTCTTACAAACTTAAAATTATTGCATCAAATGAAAGAATTTAAAATTCAAAATTTATGCCTTTCCTACGCTGTTAATAGATGTCTCACTAAACGTTAATGTTAATGACAGTTCTATCAAGGTCCCCCTTCATTGTATAATTGATCAATTACCAGAATAATGCTTGCATAATAAATCACAAAAGTTCCGATTTTTAATAAACCTTCATTAGGAATGCAACCCTCCAAACACTTTTGTCACAACAAATATTAATATGTTATCTTACTTAAGAATATTTTCAAAAATAAATAAATTGTTAAAACAAATTATAATTTAAAGCATCAAGTTCTCCTCACCAAATTACTCGGAAATGTTTTCAAACATAAATTTCTTGTTACATCAAATAATAATTAGAATATCAATTTGCACAATGAAATTTCTTCGAAATGATTTTCAAAAATAAAATAAATCAAGTTCTCACACTTCAGTTTCTTAAAAGTGTTTTCAAAGATACTTACCTATAGCTGGGACTAAAAGTGTTTGTGTATTTGTAGCATCTTTTAGTCTACGTTTTATTCTGGAATTTCCATATTAATTATACACCCATTAAATACTCAATACTCTATACTTATTACACTCTGCGTTCTTACACATTCGATGTGTTGACCTAATTATTAGAAATCCGTTTACAAAAATACCAGTGGATTACCAATTCAAATACGTGCATGTCTCATAAAAACCTAAAGCCCAATTAACTTGACATAATTAAGTCTTTAATTTGATTATATCAACAAATTTATACAATTAAGAAGGTTGCTTTGCTATGGTTCTACAACGCATACCTTGCAAACATGTTGCTATCTAATTAAACTGATATCATTGTGGATTCTTATATTGATTGATCGTTCTAGGAATTTGATAAACAATATATCTGCATATTTTACGTTTCTAAAATAAAACTTCCAAGCTTATAAAATTATTGAAAAATGAAATATTTAACACGATTATTTCCCAACTTAGAACCTTTAAAATATTGAACTATATAGTATATATATATATATATAGACAAGATGTATATATATATAAAATGCTATGATAATCGGGTCATTTAGGGGTATATAGGGTCACTAGGTCAGTACACTTTATATAAAGATTATGAGAGTCCAGAAATCTAGACATTTTACCAAGGAAAAATGTGAAATTCGACGATTAGGCAAAAAGGCAAATACCAACGCCCTGTATATAAAGTATAATTATAATGATATTCAAAGAAAGGAAGAGTATTCGTATAGATTCAACTAAATAAACAACCTTGCAAGTCATAAAACCACATGGACAGAAGTAATAAAACAATACGCATGAGTAGTGCATCATTATTATACAAGGAATTCCATTTAAACGAGCCGGTTTGTCAATGCGTAAAACGGATAAACGCATATAATTTCGTACATCAATAAATACAAAGCTACGTGACCAAAAGTATGAAAATTCAACACCTTGATAATTTGGAAATAATAACTGCATGAGAATAAAACAAAGTTCAACAAATTTGCTGTACAAACAAAGCGTACGTGATTTAAAAGACCATGAAAGATGTTAAATTTCAACTAATTTATACAAATAACCTGATGTCCTACGTGCAATAAAGAGCGTCTCGACTTCGTTATATACGGAAATTTCATAGGAATACCCAAGCCTGCATGTGAAACGCAAAGTGCAAGGCGGTAATCAAAGAATGATGTGCTTGACCCGCCAATTACAAACAGCTAGGCGTTTTCTTTAAATACCACAGGATTTGATAAACAAATCAGTTTGACTCTAATGAAGGCACGATCCACATCAACTGATATAAAATATTTACGTGAAATTGCAAGTGATTTAATAATTAATAATCTAAATGTGGTGATAGTTAAATAAGTGAATAATTAAACAAGGTTCGTCGTTTAATCCTCAAAAACGTAAGTTATAAAAGATGCTTTAAATAGGTTTTAAGATTTATATTAACCAAGGACCCCCAAACAATTTATGGATCCGACCTGGAGAAGTTGAACAAGCATCTCCAAACAATTTCTGAATCCGACCTGAAGAAGTGGAACAAGTATGTTCAAACAATTTCTGGATCCGACCTGGAGAAGTTGAACAAGCATGTCCAAACAATTTCTGGATCCGACCTAGAGAAGTTGAACAAGCAAGTCCAAACAAATTCTGGATCCGAGCTGGAGTATTTAAATAAATGCCTGAAGAATCCACCTGTCGCAGAATTTCTAAATCCTATTTGCTTAACTCAAGGAATAACTATAAACTGAAGCTGAACCAGCGAATAATGAATATGCGTGAAGCAAGAGAAGATATACTTGGTCTGAATTTGGGGGAACGAGACACGTCAAAAAGGGACAACAGATTAGCCATTATAAATGTTTTATTGCATTGATAGTTTTATTTCTGAATATTTAAAAATATTGCATTCACGAAAATTTGTGTGAGGGTCAACAAAAAATCGTTTTGGCATACGTTATAATATACATAAAAATTTAAGGAAGAGTGATGAACGTTCAAAGGGCTTCAAGTAATAATAAAAAGGGTGATTTTTGCTGCCTTTTTGATAAATGAAAGGGAGTTATAATTTTTGAGACAGCGACAGCTGCTCTGCCATTGTAATGCGTTTAATTACAGAAGCCAAAAAATAAGTTAACTTTAGTTCTTAAAGGAACAAGAAGTGCCTATCTATCCATTAGTTATTAATTTACTACATATTTTTAAGCAAAATTTAAGCATGATCAAGCATATAAAGCTAAACACATTAAAAAACCTTTGACGTAGCCAAATTGCTTTTGCAAATTGAGAACTCTATGCATTATTATTTTCGCACAATAGATTCGTCTGAAAACCCTTTTGCAACACGCATAAAATTGCGATTCTTTCACTATGCCAGTTTATAAAAGCATACAAGTTCTGGAGTAAAAATTTATGTTTCGCTTACTGACATAAATTTTCCGAGACTGTACATACGTTTGTATCTTGAAAGGAGAATCATTTAATCTTAATCTACTTGATTGACAATATCAAGATTTTATTATTAAGAGTATTGTAGAGAATACCGATACGAGAGATAATTTCTCGTTCTGTTAAATTCTATGCTACAAATGTCCTGGATTAGATTAAAGAATCTTGTTAAGATGATAAGCAAAACCTTTAAGTCATGAATTGTAGAAATTCATGTGATTGTAGGATTATTGTTACGTTTTAACCACTAAACACACAAACGTTCGTCGCAAGTATATATTATGCAAATGCTGAATCTTATCACTTGTGTTGAAAATATTAATAAGATTTCCACTTGAACGACGCTTTTTAGATAATCAATCCAATACAAGATATTTGCGAAGAAAGGTCTGGAGTGCTTAAGAGTGATAAACTTTCCTATTCATACGTACGAGGAATTTAGCTGAATATGTGACATTTTGCCTGAAACTTGAAGGAAATTTTCGTGTATTGAACTCAACTATAATAACAAACTTTACATTGAATGCGAGATCAATAATAAGCTCTCCAGCTAGTTAATTATGCAATATTGAAAGTGTTTATTACGGTGTGATTTATCAATAGATGAAACCTAGTAAATATAATATATTAAACAGCACTTAATCACTTCATCAAAGAGCTAAAATTTTGTTGATGTTTCTATGTATGGTGATGATCATTTTATTCATATTAGTTATTACATTTCCAAAAACCTGGAAACTTTCATTCTTATACATAATTCTTCTGAAGCCTATCGAAGAATTTATTTAAAAGCTATTGGCGTTTAAATGCCGTTCTAGAAGTTTTATTTTTAAAACAATGCATGAATCTAAAATATAAAATATATATCGACGCTGGACAGGCAAATTAACTTAAGCAACCTTTTAAAAGTTTTACTATAGGACGGTTAATAAGTTCTTTTCCAAAAAAAATTTATAACTTTTTATTGTATTGACTATTTTCGTTAAAAAGTTTGAACACGCTAATTACCAATTTATCATGCTCCAGAATACGGTGTAATATCACTAAAATTTTACCTTTTGTTTTATCTATCCCCTGCACTGGTAGGTTAAAGGTATATTACCTATTACAAAAGAGAGCCTAGGTGACGGATGGAATATGACTTTTGAAGAAGGTACAAAACCACCTTACATGTGATCTTCCAATGCTCCACCCGGAGGTACTACAGTGGCCAGGAAGCGAGTTTTTTTTACCTGAAAAATTTTGAATTTTGCCGAACCCTTGCTGTTCCAAGCTAGATAGGAATCTTTAACGTGCGTGACAACACTCACACACGGGACCTTCATTTTACCTCTCATCCGAACGAGGGCGTATTTTTGTGAAAAATGCTCGCCTAACATTTTTCAAGCGGACCGTGCCGGGATTCGAACACGGGACCTTGGGCGTAATAGTCACACGCATTCTAACTACTCCACAGAGCCGCCGGTACAAAATCACCACAGCGTAGGTCGGGCACGACCCCTGCAGTGGGCACGAGAGTAGCCGTAGGTATATAGCTAGCCAACAAGTGTATAGGAAAAGGGAGGGCGTCACTACCTCTAATACTCTTATATATTAGATGGAACAATGCGCAAGGGGAGAGGTAGAAACCCTTATGTTTAGGACAAAACAAACACCTTCATGACACTCAATAGCTGTTCTCACTAAGTGCACCTGAAAGGAAAGCTACAATTAGTAAATACAAAAGCATCACTATTTGTGTCCCAAGATAAGCAATAATAGTATTAGAAAAATAATAACTTGCTAACTTTCAATATCTTGTTTAAGATATTCAAAAATGATAAAGGTATTGCCTAATAAAGTATTTCTATTTCTGGAATAAAAATAAAAAGAATTTATTTTCAATTACTGGTTTGTATAAAATATGCACAAGAATAATCTAAAAAGGTCCCGTCTAAATTTTAAATACCGGTTGAGTTCATTCTTATATTTTAATTATTAAAAAAAAGGAACATACCGTTTGTATGAACCCTAATAGCTTTTAGATCTAAATACTTTATGGATGGTTATTGAACTTTTAAAATCTTAAGATCAACATTAAATAACAATAAATTATTAGCATTGACTTTTCAATTGGTGCGAAGCTGGTAACGTAGTTAAATAATCATTGAAACATATGCATGTCGAAATAGTGTGACTTACTTTCAACTCAATTCAATATTTGTTGAAACAAACAATTTAGTTATCTAAAAACAATTTTTATGAAAACAAAGGTTCTATATTGCATGATACTTTCTACAAAAGGGAATTCTTTCAACTTTTAATAATATAATTCGTCAAATAACTATTAATCAATTCTGTCTGAAATTTTTAGACATTGAAAATTTAACTTTGTACTAAAAATGTTATTCAAATATTCAACATGATGAGGTACTACATATGCGCCAGCATATTTAAGCTATTCGGATTATAAACCAAATATTAGTAGACATCAAATAACACATTGCTTACTTTAATAATCGAAATAAGCGGAAAACGTTGTAATAACATTACAAGACTGTATTGATAAGAGATCATACCCAAATCGTTAGTAATGATTGGATGTCACTACCCGCTTTTCCTGGCTTTCATTTAAATATCAAACGTAAATTTGAAATTCCACATGTATTCTTTATCGCCATTGTGCTTATAGCAGCTGCTTCGATATTAACTAATCAAACTATTATCTGCATACTTAGCGCTACAAATAAATCGCTTTGCTAATAATTAAAGGCAAACTTCTTACCCACCATTAACGAAGAGATCGAATTGTACACTAACTAAAACTCACTAAGATATTATTATAATGCAATTCTTAAATTGCCTCTCTCCTTGAACTGGAATATCTTTTCGGGATTTGAAAAGTACACAGAAATGCTCATAAATATTCGTAGAGAATAAACGTTAACTTTAGACGCAAGCGTCAACGAACATCCCTCCCACGGTGTTTCGAACAACTCACAAAGGTCAATAATAAAGAGTTTTAGTGCCTCCAATTCACACAACCCACGATATTCGCGAGTATAACTTGAAAGTTTATAACCTTCCTCAGCTAATAATAGGATCTTAAAAGGTGTGAAGTATTAAATACGATTATTAAATCAAAATTATTGCAATATAAAGAGTGCGGCAAATCAACTTGCTACAATGGAAATTTTATCTGATTGAGTTTTGATTATATATGGCGCTTAATTTAACTAAACTGTCTTTCGCAACAGGAGTTGCATATACCTCATATTAAAATGTATATATAATTAAGGCATTTATTAAGTCTTAGTAATAGCATATTACATTATATTAAATGAAGGTTATAATTAAAGGTTAATCAGAGTTCATATAAGAAATAAAAAAGGAAGCAACTACTTTGTATTCCAAACGCAATCTGATACTGCAGGTGCAGAAACAATGAACTGCAATAAAGTAGTCTTAATTAAAATTACTTAGAATAAGACATTGTATATTTATCAAGAAGTAACAGACCGTGAGATCTGCACTGTCCCACAAGATGATGTGATAGCAGGGATTACATATAAACTGTGAGATTTTCCTATCGCCAGCTAGTCTTTGAACTTCATAATTTTAACATTGTTGGTGGTTCAAGTTACTCACCGTAATTTTTAATTATTAATTATTGATTTATTAACTTCAGGTATTTTTGTCAATTTCAATTACTTAATGTTTAATGAATATAAACGTCTAGGTTGTAACAGAAATAAGTCATTTTTTATAATTATACAATTAAAAATAAATTTGATAGAAGTGTTTTTGGTGACAAAACTTTTTAAAAGGAAGCTCCCAAAGGCCTAAAACCTATCTCACGGTAAAGTAAAATGATTAAGTCCGCCCAGATACATTTATATGTGTACATTATTAACAAGTTGAAAATGCAAGGCATTGTCGCAACGAACTTCCAAATGTAGACTTACTTTAAAACAATTTAAAGAAAATTAAAATTATTATGTTGTAATAATTATAAGTATTCAGATAAAATAAAAATTAATTCCCCAGGGGGGTCGGGTATCCGTGGTCAGATTTTGTGGGGGGTACCATATTTCGACTCAGCTATGTTAGGGGAGTCCAAATATGTATCGCACATTAATTTTGGAACTATTTGAAATTTTAATTTTCCCGACGGAATATCGCGGGGGCACGGCGTCCCCGTGGCCCGATTTCAACTGACATCAAAACTTAAGCTCAGGACACCGAGCTGAATCGATTGATGTATCACACATTGATGTCCGACCATTAGAAAGGCCTCGGACGGACAGACGGACGACAAATCGATTTCATAAACGAACGAAGTTCGTTGAAAATGGTTTTTAATTATATTCCTTAATTCTGCAATTTAATAACTTTTGCCCACATAAAATTTTAAGAACTACTAGCTTACTACAACATCAATTATACAAAAACATAATGCAAAACAAAGCTATGAATTGTAAAAGTAAAATTTATTTCTAGTAAACTACAAAAGTGTTACTGTGAGAGAGGAAGGTATGTACATCCCATTTTCAAAGATAACCAACTTTAATTAATTAATACATTGAAGCATGGTATGTGGAGGGTACATGCTAACTAAAATTTTTAAAGTACATTATTTGTCCGTGTAATATAATAGAAACTAATTTAGTCTATATCTAAATTATGTTATCAGAATCTAACAACTGTTCTCGAATCAAAGTACGGGCATATCGACACATTCCTCATCATGATTGTGTTTTTGTTAGTGCAAAACTTTACCAAATCTGCATACTTCTGTTTTGAAATTGGTAGCGTCCGTGAGCATCAATTTTGTTTCGTTCACATCTATTTCTTCTGTGCTAGCAGTTACATCCATAGAATACGTAAAAAACATGGCATAAGGGATACGGCCGATAAAACTTTGAAAAGTAAGTAGGCTTTGCTTAATAAACATATCTCTTACGACCCTTCGTTTTTCTGGTCAGCATGTCTAAGCTGGATTTAATATTACTCCATTCCGGTTTTACTTCCAAAATTTTTTCAATGTCTTTCAGCAATGCCTTTGACTTTTTCTCAGTTTTTTGTGGATATCTTTATCTTTTAGTGTCTCAGAGTCAAAGTGCCTTTTTCTGGTCCTTTTTTCAAATTCTTAAATGTTGTGATCAGTGTCTCAACCTACTTCTGGGAGCTTCTACAGTCTTTTACTTGATTTCTAAGCCGTTGTCGAAAAAGAATGTAATCTATTCGATATCTCCCTGTCTCCTGGCGACTTCCACGTGCATCGTCTTGCAGCATGATGTTGAAATAATGTGTTTGTGATGGTTAAATTGTTTTTCTCACAAAATTCTACCAGCCTATTTCTCCTCTCGTTTCTCGTGCCTAAGCCAAATAAACCTTCTATCGCTCATTCTCTACCCTCTCCTACTACTGCATTAAAATCTCCCGTAATTATTAAATTTTTATATCCTAAGGATTTTAGAATGTTTTCGATATCTTTGTAGGTCGTTTCTACCTCTTCCTCACTGTAGTTAAAGGTGAGCATGTATACTTATATTATTATTATATTTACCGTTTTATATTCGAATCTAACCGTGAGTTACCTTTCGTTCTTTTGTAAGTAGTTTTATATACGTCGTGTCCTATCCTTTTCCGCATAACTATTTCTCGCCAGAATTTCCTTCCTCTGAATCTGAATGAATTACTCTAAAAGTCGTTACCCAACAATTCATCTAACCTCTCAAAAAATAGAAAGTGGGAAGCTCCTTTTCCAACTTTATTTTTCATGTCTTTTGTTTTCTTAAATGTCAGAACTAAATTATCCCATTTTTTACATCGCATTCGTTTTCACATCTATTTAAAAATAAATTGGTACTTATAATTATATTTAAACTAAGTCCTCGCAAATAATGTCTTCATATTTTGCCTCTATTGCAGATATTAAGGCTAATGTATCATCGTACTGCCACTGGTGATTTAATTTTCCTTCTTCTTGAAAAGATAATGACATTGGTGGATCGCGATCTTGATTTACTGTTTCCGATGCCTTGGAATCTACCTCACTACCATTCAAAGTTAGTCGTTTAGGTACATCTAGGGGTTCCTTATTTAAGGAAAAGGGAAAGCAAAAACATCTAAACTTCTCTGAGTTGCAAGTATTGAATAGAATACTCCATACCAGTTTTTTTGGTAAATACAACGCAACAGTTATAAGTTATTCTGCTATACCGGGTGTAACAAAATAAGTGTAAAACATTTCAGGGGGTGATTCCTTATCGTAAAAGAGATAGGGTCTTTCATATAAAGAAACTTTATTAGAGCATCCCTTGTTAAGATACAGCCCCTTAAACGGGGTACATAAAATTTGTTTTTCATTTTTTTACAAACACTAAAAAAGTTACAAAATTAAATTAAGGTGACATTTTTACTATCAAAAATACACTTACTCAGTAATTTATTTGGTTTAACCCATGGTTGTAAGGGGTGGAAAACGCAACCCCTAAAATTTATTTCCAATGTAACTTTTTGTCTTATTATTTGTTTGCCATTTAAAAATTTATTTCCAATGTAACTTTTTGTCTTATTATTTGTTTGCCATTTAAAAATTTATTTCCAATTGCTTATTTCATTCTAAACAAAAAATGTATCTTAAATTTTTTGCCCACAATTAACCAGTTCGCAGAAAAAAATTATTTTACAAACAACTACAGAGATACATCGTCATAAATGCGAACTGGATTATTATTGTTATTTTGTAGTTACTACCTGCATCAAAGTATGATTAAAGATGAATAAACAAAACTAATTTATTAATAACAAAACATACAACATGTAGAAATCATAGTAAATGTTCAATATGTCCACCTTCAGTCATTACACATGCGGTTATACGTCGGCGCATTGAGCCACGTAGTTGCTCAAATATTCCTGGAGTCTCTCTAATTACCCTGCACGCATCGATGATGCGGCTTCTACATGTTTCTACATGTTGTATGTTTTGTTATTAATAAATTAGTTTTGTTTATTCATCTTTAATCATACTTTGATGCAGGTAGTAACTATAAAATAACAATAATAATCCAGTTCACATTTATGACGATGTATCTCTGTAGTTGTTTGTAAAATAATGTTTTTCTGCGAACTGGTTAATTTTGGGCAAAAAAGTCAAGAGACATTTTTTGTTTAGAATGAAATAAGCTATTGGAAATAAATTTTTAAATGGCAAACAAATAATAAGACAAAAAGTTACATTGGAAATAAATTTTAGGGGTTACGTTTTCCACCCCTTACAACCATGGGGTAAACCAAATAAATTACTGAGTAAGTGTATTTTTGATAGTAAAAAATGTCACCTTAATTTCAATTTTGTAACTTTTTTGGTGTGTGTAAAAAAATGAAAAACAAATTTTATGTACCCCATTTAAGGGGCTGTATCTTAACAAGGGATGATCCAATGAAGTTTCTTTATATGAAAGACCCTATCTTTTTTACGATGAGGAATCACCCCCTGAAATGTTTTACACTTATTTTGTTACACCCGATATAGGGTGGCATTAGTTTTATATCATTAATTTAAAGGAGGTATGGAAACCAATAAGACAAACAAAAATTGTTGAACAACCTATGATCTAAAGCAATTGGTTAAGCGGCAACGGGCACAGAAAAAAGTATCCAAACTTATGCAGAACTACCAGAATGTTAGCTAGGTCACGATAGTATCATCCTTTAGAATCGACCAACCAAGTTGTGACATTCTACAAACATAATTTAATAAAATATGGTGTATGTCAGCTGTACAACGAAACAACCCAATGCACTTTAGCTGCTACAAAAATCAGTTTAAAATTTGTTTTAAACATATGGAATGGATGTTCTGATGATAATCACAACAAAAAATAATATTCCATGATGCTGATTTGAACGACTGTATTAGGTTTCTGACCCTTTGTCTGGAGATTTTGCAATTTAGTTGTTATGCGGTATACAATAATTCACTTTAAGGTGGTTGTATTTTTCATTGAACATGTTATAGTATATTATTTTGTACGCAGGTGAAGTGAACATTTTCATGACGCTTCTGTTTACCCGCTGAACGCTAGTGTTTATATATTTATATTGTTGTTTTGTGTCACTTATTTGATAATGTCATGACCACACTTTTACCGCGGGCTACTGGAAAAGGAAAAGTAAAACTGTCGCCGGTGAAAAAGTGATATTTTCCCCAAACCGACTCAGTTAAATATTGACCTAATACTTTAAACTTCGAAGAAAAACTATTTTACACGCTTGTTTCTACTGCGGACAGGATGTAATTAATTTCTTTAACTGTTTTGGCAATACACTTAAACATAGCGCTGTGACTTGATTGTAGTTATACTAGGTTTTAGGTAAATAGAGATATTTTGTGTGGTTTAGTGAATTGCGTGAAAGCGGTGGTCATTTTGAACTCTTGTGAAATCAATTAATGTGCGTGAAGTGATTCAGGACAACACTAGTATAAGTGAGTTATTCCTTATAAATATGTAACCTAACGGCAGTCCTAAAACTTTTACTTAGTTGATTTAGGTAGGTCATTTAAAAATCGGTTCATAAGTAAAATCTTTGATTAGTTTTTTGTTTAGCGAATTAAGCTTTTTGTGACCTTCAATTTATTGACAAAACTAATGCCATTTTGTCTAACCTCACTTTCTATGTTGAATTTTTAGCTGTCAAACATAACGAGGTGGCTCCTTGGCTCAGTTAATATGCAGGTGACTACTAAGCCTAAGGTCCCGAGTTCGAATCCCAACACAGTCCGTTGAAAAATGTTAGGCGAGCATTTTTTATAAAAATGAAAGCAAATAGAATACCCTTACGTGTATGCAAGTTGTCACGCTTCCACTAAATACTTATACGTTTACCTTGAAAGGTCCTTAAACGTTCTTGTCTGTTTTGCGTTTAAGCTCCAACCCACCTGAAGAAATTAACACAAATAAAACCTACTCGGAAAGTGGTTTTTCCGAGTAACTGGTTAATGGAGCTTCCCTTATTCGCTTATCACCTCCTTCTACTACTTTTAAATAAATACTAAAACCGCGAACCTAACCTTTATTGCAAAACATAATTATAACAACAAATAACAATAAAGAAGAATTAACTGTGATCTATTTCTAATTGGTCAAATACGTGTTCAGCTAAAGGAATACTTAATATTATCAACGATAGAAATTCAACCAATTTGAATTTTACATGCTAATTTACAGATACAATTGTGTGCTTTTCTTTATGAGAAGTCGGTGTATACACTGCTCTTTAAATAAGCGTGCATCATCGTTAGTAGTTCTTCTTGCTAATAAGCTCCACATATTATTATTACCATAAATTACAGCTATTAAATACAATAACGCAGCATATAACGTTTATAAGCTGTATAACGAAATTGAGCGGCTCCGTGGCGTAGTGGTATGTGTGTGACTACTACGCCCAAGGTCCCGGGTTCGAATCCCGACACGGTCCGCTTGAAAAATGTTTGGCGAGCATTTTTCACAAAAATACACCCTCGTTCGGATGAGAGGTAAAATGGAGGTCCCGTGTGTGAGTGTTGTCACGCACGTTAAAGATCCCTACCTTGCTTGGAACAGCAAGGGTTCGGCAAAATTCCAAATTTTCCAGGTAAAAAAAACTCGCTTCCTGGCCAATGTAGTACCTTCGGGTGGAGCATTGGAAAATCAAATGTAATGTATAACGAAATTTAAATGACTACAGTTTTCCTTGTTCGCTTAAAACCCAATAGCATCCAGGACAAGAATCGTTGGTATAAAATCCAACTGGTTTCTGTAACACGGGTAACGTTCATTTAACGGTATGTTCATGTCCGCGTTTTTTCTTTTGTGTCCGATAACCTATATTTCACTAATAGTTTCGGGTATAGATACCGTTATGTTAATTATCGCACCTGTTTCCAACGTCCAATACTTGCGTGTCAATCGAAATCGCAAATCTCTGTCGGATGTCTGGTATTTAATAATTTGATGTTATCTGCATCTTCTTTTACTATCCGTGGATGTTTATAAGTTTCACATCCCATTGTCTATTGTATGCTGTTTTAGTTTTTATGGATTGTACGTCTAAAATGTCCTATATTTGAGATCATTATCAGTCTATCCGTGTGAAGCCTCAATCATTCCTACGATTTTACAATTACAACGGGTGGCTGCATTATTCGTAACGTTCCTATCACATTTTTATGGCTGTTTTTATGAGTGCGTAGTTTTTAAAGTGTATTATGCCCGTGTGAACTTGATCAAATAACTTTATTATGAACGGTTATTTCCGGGTTTCTATCTGTATTTTTTAATTTAATGCGAAGAAATGTAAAGTACCTGTATTTATTACCGTTTGTATTTAATGTTCTGGATGTTTCCTACTTTGATTTTTTATTCTAATTTAATAAATTCCTTTCTACTACTTAACGTTTCCTTTAGTAACGCACCAGCGTTATATGTTTCTATAGGAGTTTAAATATGAGATATGATATCATGCTAGATTACGCCATAGTTTTAAGACGCTTCTCCCTAATATTAACAGCTAATCGCAATAACTAAAAACAATACGTTTATAAAGATTGAAATATGCGATCTATTTTTCAATGTTTTGGCATCTCACGCGAATTTTCCAACTGTAGGATGGATTGGAAAGCATACGAATATGTAGGCGTATGCTGCTAATAATGGCGGCTGTTTTCTACTATATCTATTATGATAACTACAGTCTAAAGCTTTTCTAATCTCAGCATATTACACCTCTTTTTACTTCTGTTACAAAGTTTATATCTATAGAGGTTTATATTATTAGCTGGGGAGTTAAGGCAAACTATTTGAATGCATAATAACACATAAGCACACATACGCTATTACAATGTTATCAAATAGCAACTACTGGCACCAAAGGTGGCATTTTAGTGCATTCTCAAGAACTTTATATCCAGCCCAGCCGAATGTAACTTTTAGCAGATGTATGTTGACAGAAAGAGGGTTTTGGAACACACAAATCATCAATCAACAAAATTATTCTGTTTATTGACAACCATCTACCAAACAATTTTAAATGTTTTAATACCTTACGTAGAATGTATAGGTAAAAAATCGGAAAATCAACTCGCGTAATATTCCATTCAACAATTAACTGTTATACACGTATACAAAGCTGGACAATGTTATAACACGCATTTAAGAATGAAAGTTTTCTTACTGCAAATATCAGTTAGTATGATTCTAGATTTCTGTAGGTATTCTGTGGTATACATATGAACCTGAAGCACGTTATTTTCGTATAAACCACAGAAAATGTTCATAAAACATATCGGGTACGGTTTGGTTTTGGTACCTGACAAATGTAACTTAAAAAATGCAGAAATTACTCGGAAAGTCATGCTTTTTAAAATATAATAAGAAAAGTTACTGAAAAATCTGGAATTCTAAAAAAATTTTTTTTAAAATTATATATAGTGGTAAAAGAGAATGTAGCAATAACCAATGAACAGACTCCAAATCACTCCTTTGTATTAGAGATGTGTCAAACTCGATTGATTCGATCTTTTGATTTCGATTCGTACCCAGTATTGATTTATTGGGTTAGTGCAAGCCCCATGATTCTAACACTGAGTATTTCAATTCCGTAAGTAAGGTACACAGGCGAATATGAATTTTTTTATGAGTAATACTGTTTGACGTGAATGATTGCGAATGCATTTCATTTTTACTGCAATAAGAGAGAAGATGATATACTTAAAATTCTTATTAATATGCAAAACTAAATATTCATCGACAATAAAAGAGTTTCAAAGTAAATCATTTAAATTTTGGAAATCAACTGAATCGATGTTGCCTTACAATAGTTTTGTATATTTTCTTAGTAGTAAAACATTCCTAACGATAACCTAACATCAGTAATATTTTCGTATATGTACCCTTTCAATAATTTTGTCTTAGTAGTATAACATTTCGACTACTAGCCTAAATTAAAACATCAACACTATTTTCACATCAACTCTTTTTTTGCACATGTACTGCTTTGGGTATTTCTTCTTAGTAGTAAAACTTTCCTTACGATAACCTATCCTCAACACTATTTTCGCACATGTACCTCCTTGGGTATTTCTTCTTAGTAGTAGGTTTCAACTTCGGTTAGTAGTCGAAATGTTTTACTACTTAGACAAAATAATCAAAAGGGTACATTTGCGAAAATAGTGTTGAGGCGATAATAGTTTTGAAGTTCCAACTTAGGTTAGTTATCGGAATATTTTACGACTAAGATAAAATAATCGAAAGGATACATTTGTGAAAATAGTGTTCAGCTTTCAACTACTAAGACAAAGTAATAGAAAGTATTCATGTGCGAAAATAGCGCTAAAGTGAAAATAGTGGTGAGGTTTTAACTTAGGTTTGTTGCTCGTCAATTTAACTTGCAGGATAGGTATTAGTATCGATAGAAAAAAACTTATTTCGAATCAAATAAAATTGAAAGCAAAACCAAAACATGGGTTTTTTATTTTAAAATAGTAATTTAATATTTGAAACTTATTTAACTTAATAGCTAGTTAATTAAATATGATTAACATTGATTTTAAAAACAGGAATTACAGAAGATGCCATCCAGATATTGATTATTTCAAAGAATTATTACTTATTCAATTAATACTACTGGCACCTAGATATGTAATACTTTATTATAATCTACCTCTCAATTTGCAAGTAAAACCAGTTCCAATATTATAGTGCAACTTGTATTTTTAACAATAATAAAGATTCCAACTTAGGTTAGTAATCGGAACATTTTACTACTAAGACAAAATAACCGAAAGGACACATTTGCGAAAGGACTGTCGAGGCGAAAATAGTGTTATGGTTTCAACTTAGGTTAGTTGTCGAAATATTTTACTACTAAGACAGAATAATCGAAAGTGCACATGTACGAAAATAGCGTTAAAGCGGAAGTAGTGTTGAGGTTTTAACTTAGGTTAGTGGTCCAAATGTTTTACTACTAACACAAAATAATCGAAAGGGTACATGTGCGAAAATAGTGTTGAGGACGCAACTTAGGTTAGTAATCGAAATGTTTTACAACTAAGACAAAAGCATCGAAAGGATACATTTGCAAAAATAATGTTGAGGTTTCAACTTAGGTTAGTAGTCCAAATGTTGTACTGCTAAGATAAAATAATCGAAAGGATACATTTGCAAAAATAATGTTGACGCGAAAATTGTGTTGAGGTTTCAACTTAGGTTAGTAGTCCAAACGTTTTACTGCTAAGACAAAATAATCGAAAGGATACATTTGCAAAAATCATGTTGAGGCGAAAATAGTGTTAAGATTTCAACTTAGGTTAGTAGTCCAAATGTTTTACTGCCAAGGCAAAATAATCGAAAGGGTACATGTGCGAAAATGTGTTGAGGCGAAATAGTGGTTGAGGTTCCTACTTAGGTTATTAATCGAAATGGTTTACTACTAAGACAAAGTAATAGACCGGATACATGTGCAAAAATAGCGTTAAAGTGATAATAGTGTTGAGGTTTTAACTTAGGTTTGTTTCTCGTCGATTTAACGTACAGGAGAGGTATTAGTATCAATAGAAAGGAAAACTTATTTCGAATCAAACAAAATTAAAGCAAGGTCAAAACATGCGTTTTCTTATTGTAAAATAGTAATTTAATGTTGAAATTTATTTAATTTTAATACCTAGTTAATTAAGTATGCTTAACATTGATTTTAAAAACAAAAATTTTAGAAGATGCCATCCAGATATTGATTCTTTCAAAGAATTACTACTTCTACAATTAATACTACAGGCAACTAGATACGTAATACTTTATTATAATGTACCACCTAATTTGCAGGTAAAACTAGTTCCAAAATTATGGTTCAACTTGTATATTTAACAGTAATAAAGATTGTAAAAACAAACAGTAAATACTACAAAACTTTTGATTGATGTGCTGCGTGTTTGAGTTACTATTGTCACAATTCACGTTTTGTGACTTGCTCGCGTTTCTTTGAAGCAAGTTATCGAATACGGACACAATAAAAGACGTTTAAATACGAGACCTACGTTGAGTCGAAATCATGTTTTGTTGAGGCTGACCTGACGCTATCCCATTTCGTTAGTCTTAGCTCCAAGAACATTATAGAATGGACCCAGGATACTTACATAAATACGGGCTATTCCCAAAAATATATCTTTTATCTTTTATCTGGTTCTCACCAATAGGAATATTGCTTAAAAATTGAGGTAATTTTGAAATCACTACAGCAACATATACATAAAAGCCGTAATCTAACCTCACTTTGTTTTGTGCTAATTGCGTAATGTCTGATAATAAAACACATACGCCCATAGTTGGGCCCAAACAAATGAGATTATATACGAACCTCCATACGTTTGACAATATCATAATCCGATGATATAGTCAAAACCATGAAAGAAGTCGTCTACGTCATTACTTTGCTACGTACCTAGACGTAGCCGGAAGAAAAGTAGATACTAGGCTAACTACCAACCGCGAAAAGTGGGGAGATTTGCCTACATACCAAAAAAACAACAAAATGAAAATTAAAGTACATCGCCCACGATTATCTATTAACACATAAAAATAAATAATGGATTCTATACAAACAAGCAAAAGGAAAATAAATTATATTATACTGACAATTTAGGAATCTACATACGAAGTGCGTATCTCGTATTTACACAAAATAATATTAATCAGTAGCAAATAAAAACTGTGAGAGCTTTTATGAAGTGTTTTTAAAATTTCACCTAATACTTTTTATAAGGTAGCTAATTAGTAAAGCGAATAAAAGTGTGCGTTCTTTTGACAAGCATGTTTAAAAATAGTACATCGCGCCTGTAGAGCGATAGTACCGATTAGCGGCCATAAGCAATAGTTCTTCGACATCACGTTTCTACACCAAACGCCATTGACATACACAAAAGAAAACGAGTTGCATACCTGTAGGTGTCCAGATACTTAACTCGCAAGCCGTCGGGGGTGAATCAACACAGAAACGCCATGGTCGTCAGCATACATTTACTGTGCTACCGTAATTGCAGCAACGGTCTACGGACAAAAGTAGTTGGTCCAGGGGCAAAAGCAGTTGTTCTACATAAAGAAAGAACACATATGCCCTCCAGCTAAAAAAAGCTAAAAAAAATCAAATTAATTGCTGAAAGAAATCGGGAAAATTTTTGATACTAAGGAAGTAGAAACAGAATGGAATAACATTAAATCCAGCTTAGACATGGCGGCTAGATATATTCTGGGGTATACACAAAAAGAAAATAAGAAACCATGAATAACAAAGGATATTCTGAGTTTAATAGCAGAAAGACGAAAATACACAAATAGATCAGACGAAACAGGAAAACTGAGATACAAAGCCATAAAATGGAAAATTATTCGCAAATGTAGGAAAGCTATAGAACTGTGGATTGATGAAAAGTGCAACGAGGTACAAACTAAGATGGAAATAGGAAAGACAGACGAAGCATACAAATTAATTAGAATGAATTTTAGGGATATAAAACCATATAGCAAAAATATAAGGGATGCGGGAGGAAACGTCATTATAGAAAATGTAGAGAAAATAGCTAGATGGTAGGAATATATAGGGAATTTATATTCAGGAGAGGAATTAACAGCATTAGAACAGGAATTAGACATTGAAAATGATGACCTGGGATATCCTATACTTAGAGATGAGTTTGAATTAGCATTAAAGGGTCTGAAAAATGGTAAGGCGCCGGGTACAGATAGGGTGCAAGCAGAAACTCTAAAAGCCGCTGAACAAGCAGTAACAGAAAGTTTCTTCCGACTTGTAAGCTATATGTATGAGACAGGTGAGATACCCAAAGATTTCAAACGTAACATCATAGTAACTATACCAAAAAAAGAGGCGCCGATAGATGTGAAAATTTTCGAACAATAAGCTTAACAGCACACGTTTCAAAATATTAACTAGAATTGTACAAAGACGAATGGAAAAACGAGCTGAAGAAATACTGGAGGAAGATCAATTTGGATTTAGGCGAAACAGGGGAACACGGGAGGCTATTTTGACTCTGAGGGTGATAATGGAGAAAACAATAGAAAAGGGGGAAAGCGTATATATAGGGTTTGTAGATCTGGAAAAAGCATTCGACAATGTATAATGGAAAAAAATGTTCGAAATACTCAAAAAGATTGGAATGAGTTTTAGGGATAGACGGATAGTACACTGCTTATACAAAGAGCAAACAGCGGTAATAGAGTTAGAACAAGAAAGTAGAGAAGTAAATATTAGGAAAGGGGTGAGACAGGTATGTGCCTTATCCCCATTAATTTTTAACTTGTACATAGAAGAGACAATGAATACTGTCAAATGCAGGAAGACATTTGGAATTAATATGCAGGGACAAAAGATTGATATGCTTAGATTTGCAGATGATATAGCGGCATTAGCATCTAGCAAAGAAGAGTTAGAAGCTGCTCATAATGAAATGGAAATAGTTCTAACGGAGAGATATGGTATGAAAATTAACAAAACTAAAACTAAAGTTCTAGTATGCGAAAGAGGGGAAAATAAATCAAAAACAAGAATACAAATAGGTAACGAGAACTTACAAGAGGTTAAGGATTTCTACTACCTAGGAAGTCAAATAACGCAAGATTGGAAAAGCACAAAAGATATAAAACAAAGTTTAGCACAAGGTCGTGTTACATTTAACAAGAGAAAGCAACTACTGTATTCATAGACCACAAACATAGAAACAAGGAAAAGATTTGCTTAAAACATATGTGTGGACCACAGCACTGTATGGCTGTGAAGCCTGGACAGTAGGAGAAGCAGACAAGAAAAAGTTAGAAGCCTACAAGCAGAGATAGGAAAAGAGGTAGAGGTAGACGAAGATCAGATTTTCGCACACAGATAGTGATAGATGCAGATTGTGCAAATTGCAGGGAAATGTGTAGGTTGGTTCAGACTAGGAAACAATGAGGGTACGCGTACAACCAGTTCTAGGACTGAAGACCTGATGATGATAATAATGACATATTAGATGACTCGAGCAGTCCCAGAAGCGGCCTTGCTATAAAGATTATATATACTTTCGGAAGCGTAGGTACGTGCTGGTCAATTTCATTCGTCCGCTATGAGATGGCGAATATTTTGTTTAAAAAGGGAACACAAACACGCACATACGAAATCTGTACTGCTTTTAATATTTTTAGAACTAATGTGTGGGCTAATAAGATACGAAGCTTTTCTGTACGGTTTATTGTGAGTGTCGCTTAGTTTTACTTTACGAATTTAATACAAAATTATTGAAAATTCATTTATATTTATGTAGCATTACCCTCGATTACTCAGCAGTGATTTGTTTACTTGTTATCAATCATTATGACTGTTTATCTTTATTAAAAATTCAGAAAGCGCGTTAGTAGGGATCATACTAAAATTAACAAAGCAATGTATGCGCTTAGGTAATTTATAATTAAAGCACGTTTAATATTTTCGCTAATTGACGATTTATAGGGGCTAAGTTTTGAGTTTCATAAAAAGTCTGTATTGATTCTGTATGACCTGCAAATGATTATCTAGAATACCAATATATCGCTTGATTTATACAATTTCCAGATCGGCAATTTCTCGTAATTACTAATGCTTTTGAGCTCTCCATCTCTTATGCTAATCTAAATTTAATGTGAAGTGAAAAATGTATTTTTCTTGTTCTTATACACATATATACAAAAGTAGCTTTATAATTTACAACCACATATGAGCCGGGAAAGCTTCAAATAACTGTAAAGTTATTTTCCCACGAGACATATAGTGAGAATTTAAGGACGGCTATAGCTTAGCAGCTTGGGGATGGCCAGAAGCATTAAGATCGTGCGTGGTCGATACAGTAGGGCACTAGGATTAATTAATTACTATTATCGTTATATCCAACAATATACGTAATCAAAGGATCTCTTGCTTACTCTTTGAAACCAGTCCTATTCCACACTATCTTTAACGTGAGACACTATCTACTAAAGCTATCTACAATGTGTTAGAGATAATATGCCCAACTAGTTGGCACATAATTTACATTATCTAGATGTACGTTATATAAGACAGCCAGTATTTGCTAACTCCGCGTTAACGGGTAGTTTCATTGAAAATGTAGCTTGCATTACATTATAAAGTACACGTAATTTATATAGAACAAAAACAACAAAATCTTGAGGTTATAAGTAATGAATTTGCTTTTCAGATACTGGTGGTTTAGCTTTGAACATCTTCTATGAATTTATATTCCCATTTTCTAAATTAATTACTGGCTTCCTGTAGCGCAGCTAGACGTGAAAACTCCAAGTTGGTTTTGCTACATAAAGTTAAAAGCTTTTCATTATAAATTCTGAATGTAGTAAAAGGATTACTAAATTGTTCTTGAAACTAGAAATATTCGGACGGCTTTGCTTTGTTACGTATGTAGTTGGGTAAATACTTAAAAATTATACTGTTATTGAAATAGTATAAGTCCTTCAAACAATGAAATCTACCAAGATCCTTTAGTATTTGCGACCACCAACTTTCGTTCGTGGTTTATTACCACTTTAAAAATGTAACCTACGTATCTTGTTGATTATTCAACTACATAACAGACAGATTTGGATTTGAAATGTAACCAATCACAAAAATTTCAGCAGAAGATAAGGTATACAATATTTAATTAACTTTTTCGCTATCTCTTTAACAAGGAACAACTACTAATAGTTGTTTACGGTCAGTTCTGGCATGTTTGACATCGCATGCGATGAGACCCTTTTTGCATTCAAAATATAGAAAAATATTAACTGATTTTTTACAATTTTTTATCGTCACACCAGCCAAGGTATGCACGTACATTACTAAAAAGCCCTTAACTACCAAAAATAATCTTCCACACCGATTATTCCATGTTTAAAATATTGATAAATAACATTTTAATCCCCTTTCGGGTAATGCCCTAATTAGCAATAAACGAAAACAAAGTTCAATGCAACATTACTATGCCACCATTCAACTGTCCCTTAAATATATTAAGGTTTCGTTAACTACTTAACTATCAGTAATCACAAACATATACAAGTTACATTTAGGAAACACGCACTTAGTAATAACATATACTAATCATTCAAAAGATTCAAATTTAACTCAGTTTACATTTCCAGCCCATCAAAAAATATGAAGGACGTCCAGGAACGCCAGTATTTTCTCCCGACAATAGTCCACATTCTACCTAATCAACTGTTAGTCACACCATCTCACTTAACACAAAAATCGAAAAATTTTGCTGGGTGGGCTTTTTAGTGCATCACCGTTATTTATTTATCTCCGTGTTTCTTCACTTCAGGACTGTAAATTTTACAAGTTTGCTTGTAATTGAAATCTTACTTACCCTTACCCGCAAGCAAAGTTCAAAGGGTTGTGCCGGCCCTCGTAACCTAATCGTACATAGCTCTCACATTACTCTTCAACTTACTGACGGTCTGTCTGGCTGATTGCTTCTACTTTTCTTTCCGCATGGTTTTCATGAGCCTCTTTTATCACCACGGTACCCTTGTCGTTTTTTGTCTACGTGCGTCAACATGTGCTCACATAATATAACTTTGTGGGCATCGACAATACGCAAGTTTCTCACGAATCCTAGACGCGCCAGCTAACAACTGTCCATTATTTTATTTATTACCCTAGCCCAACTTTGATCTTGTAACTGAAATTGACGACATGATTTCAATATGTCGTATTTCCTGTTACAACTCATAAACAATGCTTAATTGTGCATTTTCGGCGCGTTCAAATGTATTTTTAAAACTTATATTTTTCTTTAATGTATTCCAAGAAATTAATAATAATCACTATTTATCCAAAAGGTGTTAAAACAATCAATTATACCAGAGCCACATTCCTATTAAAATTTTAGTGCTTATACTAACATTAATTTTACTGCTTTCCACAGCTGGTTATAAAATCATTTTTTCGGTATACTCAATTATGTGAACTGCATTTGTGTTAAACAACGGAATGTGACATTGCGTTTAATATTAACTGCTTGCTGAAAAATTTAGACTGTCGATCCTAATTTAATAATTACATTGAATTCGTCACATTTTTAATTTAAACTACCACGGCTTTTTTAATTCTACAGGATGTATCCTTACTAAAAATCTAATCTATCAAATTACGCTAATAACGTTGCCCTTTTTATTTTAATTCTTTTCTTACGTAACGCGTTGCAATTGGCGAATAGGTCGAAATGAATATAAAATTGTTCAAAATAATATTTCGCAACGTTTTAGCTGTTGTGTTCTGCGTTATTTTCACAGCGTACTGTTAATAATTGTTTACTTTCTTTGTATTCTTATTTTGATAAAGCAAAAAATTAGTTTCCCATAATTATAATAATGTTCATCAATAAGCATCTTCTTACAGCGGTAAAGCAAAAGCATTTTCCTCCCAGGGTAACAAGGAAAATTGTGAAAATTTTCTTATATTAAGTGTAGAAATTTTGATTTATATCATTTTACAACCACTAGTGAACGAGTGCTATTTTTGGACCGAAAACAAAGGGATCATTAGTTTGGAATATAGCAGAAAATGAAAATCGTCTAATGAAAGTGTTTACACAACGGTTCATAGTTATTTTTCTTACAGAGTTAGTAGAATTCGGAATAGAATAGAATAATGGAATTCTGAGCATAAAATGTCATTGTCATTCTACAAGATTGAATAACTTGTGCGGTGTACGGTGTGGTATCATGCTAGTTACTCTGCTTTAACACACAGAGATGCGCCAACTGAAAATCTGTATGCTGATACGTTATTCTGTAGGAAAAGTAGAGCAAACACCTTTCGAGTTAGCAATAGCTGATGGTTCCACTGGGGAATAATATAATAAACCACAAAACCATTTAAAAAACGAAACTTAAATATTGTGACTATTTATTTTTGTCATCATTAGATCTTCAGTCCTAGAACTTGTTGAACGTGTATTTCAATTGTTTTCTATTCTGAGCTAGCCTACACATTCTCCTGAAATTCCCACAGCACACACCTTTCACTATATGTGTACAACAGTCTAATCTAGGTCTTCCTGTACCTCTCCTTTTTCCTTCTCTGCTTCTAATATATGCCGTGGTATTCCCTCATGCCTTAGTATGTGTCTTATCATTTTCCTCTATGTTTTTCTGTTGTCTTTATATTTTCTTTTTTCCATATCATTACTAGTACCTCTTTGTTCTTAGCTTTGTCTGTTCATGATATCATCATTATACATCTGCAGCACCACATTTCAAATGCTTCTATCCGTACAGTGCTGTCTTCCAGCATATTCTTTTAGCAATATTTTCCTTGCTTCTATAGTTGTTGTCTTCAAACATGACACTGCGTTTGATTATCCAATGCTCCATTGGAAGGTACTGCATTAGCCAGGAAATGAGTTTTTTTAGCTCAAAATTTGAATTTTACTGAACCCTTGCTGTTCTAAGCAAGGTAGGGGTCTTGAACGTGTATGATAACACTCACACACGGGATCTATATTTTATTTCTCATCCGCCTAACATTTTTCAAACGGACCGTGTCGGGATTCGATCCGAAACCTTGGACATACTAGTCACACGCATACCAACTACGCCATGGAGCCGCCTCTTCAAACGTGTCAGCTGCTTTTCCTTATTTAATGCAGCATGGCCTTGTGCTAATATTTATTTTATTTTTTTTGCACTTTTCCCATCTTGCGTTATTTGACTTCCTAAGTAGCAGAAATCTTTAAGCTCTTGTAAGTTCTCGTTTTCTATTTGTATTCTGGTTTTTGACTTATTTACCCCTTCTTTACATACTGGTGCCGTAGTTTTATTTTTGTTAATATTCATACCGTATCTTTCTGTTAGCACTGTTTCCATTTCATTAAGAGGTACTTCTAACTCTTCCTTGCTAAATGTTAATAACCGCTATATCATCTGCAAGTTTGTTTGTCCCTCCATAATAATTCCAAATTTCTTTCTACATTGGACAGTGTTCATTGTCTTTTCGATATACAAATTAAAAATTGACGTGAATAGGGCGCATTCGTGTCTCGCCCCTTTCCTAATATTTACTTCTCTAGGTTCCTGATCTAATTCTATTACCTCTGTTTGCTCTTTGTATAAGCTATACACTATTCGTCTATCCGTATAACACATTCTCATCTCTTTGAGTATTTCGAACATTTTTTCTCATTTTACATTGTCAAATGTTTTTTTCCAGATCTAAGAATCCTATGTACACGCGTTCTCCTTTTTCTACTGCCTTAAAGCTAAAATGTCTTCCCGTATTTCCCTGTTTCTCCTAAGCCCACATTGATCTTCTCCCAGTATTTCTTTAGCCCGTTTTTCCATTTGTCTTTGTACAATTCTAGTTAATATTTTTAACACCTGTGCTGTCAAACTTATTGTCGAAAATTTTCACATCTCTCCGTACCTCTTTTTGGTATAGTGTCTATGGTGTTACGTTTGAAATCTTTGGGAATCTCACCTATCTCATACATATAGCTAGCTTACAGGTTTGAAGTGAGGTTCTGTTACTGCTTGTCCGTCGGTTTTTAGAGTTGCTGCTTGCACCTTATCTATACTTGGTGCCTTATTATTTTTCAGAATCTTTAATGCTAATTCAAACTCATCTCTAAGTATAGGATATCCCAAGTCATCATTTTCAATGTCTAGTTTCTAGTTCCTGTTCTGCGGATAAATTTTGTATACATACCTGCCATCTAGCCACTTTCCCTACATTTTCTAAAATGTTGTCTTCTCTCACCCGCCTTCTATTTTTTCTATACGGATTTATATCCCTAAAATTCATTCTAATTAGTTTGTATGCTTCGTCTGGCTTTCTATTTCCATCTTGGTTTCTATCTCTTTGCACTTTTCAACACTCCATTGTTCTTGTGAACGAAAATTTGTGAACCTATTTACAGTTTCAGGAAGGGCTAAAAACTTTTGCAAAAGAACTTGTAGGTGTTCCAGGCTTTAAATGTCAAATAATTTGAAAACGCATGAACTTTGTTTTGAAATTTCATGACTTTATATGGTAATGTGATATTATTCTGCTTATATTTATACCAGATACCGAAATCAGAGTAACTTGTCTACAATAGTAGGTACCTCTTGATTCATAAATTTACAGCTAAATTTGAACTCGTTTAGCTCTAAGTTTTGGCATTTCATACAATTTATCCACTCAATGAAAGGTTGTGGGGACAAGGATATAAAATAAAAATAATTTTAAACACCAAGAGATCAAGTTCCTCGATTTTTATCACTAATCAATACTAATTGAGTTCTGGATTTTGAAACACGACGAGGCTCAAAGAATAATATGGAGGGCCGAAACAACGGCTCAAAGAATAAGATGAAGGGGGAATAATTAAAAAATCATGAGTTTAGAAATTTGTAGCGCTATTGGTACTGTATAGGTATGGGTGGTAAAACTGTATCGTCAGGCGTATCATGACTAAAACTCAAATAACTGAGAACTTTTAAGGGAGATCATTTCAAATTTTGTTATTTTAAGTGCTAGGAGTTACCTGACGTTATAATTTGATGATTGGAAGAAATTGTAGAACTCGAAAACTTTATGAATCGGAATTGCAAAATCACTGCCGTGATCTGCTTTATAACAGAAGTCTTTTACTATATCTATTTTTTAAAAAATAAGTTTCCATTAGCTTTTAGGAATTACTGAAAGTATATAGACGAATATAAACATTGTGTAAAAGTAATTGATTCACGATATTTTTGTGTATTCAACAAAAGCGGTAAACACTGAATGTTTACGTTTAATTAATCTTTTTGTATGTGTGTAGCATACAATACGTCTCCGTGTATAAAATGACAACTGAATTATTTTATTTTAAATAAATTTGCAGTTTCTTTTAGCAATTTTGTTATATGGTACTGCAAATTAAATCTATTTATGGTGAATTCAGATCGAGATCTAATATTTAAGAATTACCAAAATAAGTTTTAAAAATTGGAAAGCTCGTAAATATAACAGCTTGTTTGTAATAGAATAAATTTATTTGACTAAATTCCTCCAGCCAAATTAAGAATCCCTGTACGCGTTGCTTAATGGAGGTCTTGCAATCGTCAACTGTCTGCAAATTTTGAAATAATTAATGGTTTTTAATAAATATTAAATAAGATAATTTTGGTTTCTATAAATTTTACAAAATTTTGGACAATAACAAAATTGCTTTTTAAATCTATAAGGAAGGACACATCATTATAGAAAATGTAGAATGTTAGATAGCAAGAGTATATAGAGAATTTATATGCAGGAGAGGAACTAACGGTACTAGAAAGGAATCAGACATTGAAAACGATTACTTGGAATATCCTATACTTAAACATGAGTTTGAATTAGCATTAATAGGCCTGAAAAATAGTAAGGCACTGGGTATAGATAAGGTGCAAGCAGAAACTCTAAAAACCGTTGGACAAGTAGTAACCGAACATCTCTTCTAACTTGTAAGCTATTTGTATGAAACAGGCGAGATGCCCAAAGAATTCAAACGAAACATCATAGTCACTATATTAAAAAAGAGAGGGGCGGATAAATGCGAAAATTTTCGAACAATATTTTGACAGCACACGTATCAAAATATTAACTAGAATTGTACAAAAACGGATGGAAAACGGGTTGAAGAAGTACTAGTAGAGGATCAATTTGGGTTTAGGCGAAACAGGGGAACATGAGGGTGATAATGGAGAAGACACTAGAAAAAGGAGAAAGCGTGTATATAGAGTTTGTACAACTGGAAAAAGCATTCGACAATGTAAAATGAAAAAAAAATCTTCGAAATACTCAAAAAGATTGGAGTAAGTTTTAGGGATATGCGCATAGTACATAGCTTATACAGAGAGCAAACAGCGGTAATAGAATTAGAGCAGGCACATAGAGAACTAGATATTAGTAAAGCGGTGAGACAGAAATGTTCCCTATCCCCGTTGATTTTTAACTTGTACATTGAAAAGGCAATGAATACTTTCAAATGTTTGAAGCATTTGGAACTATTTTGCAGGGACAAAAGATTGATGTGCTTAGATTTGCAGATTATATAGTGGTGAGCGTGATAGCGGTAGTACAAACTAATTTTAATGAATAATTTGAGCGGAAGTTCCAAATACATAAATAAAGCAAGTGCAAGACAAAAGTACTTACCGATTCAGCATCGATTGCAGAAGATCAACACCGAACCACTCTACTACTAGATTCAAAAAGGGCACCCTTAATCAATATAGCTATTGGTGGCGGCGGACGAGTTCGACAGGTGGCTGCTGATATTGGAACGGCGACACAAGTTTTACTTATATATTGGAAACAACACCTTTCAAAGCAAAGTACGAAAAGCAACTAAATATGTAACTTAACTTTCAACATCTGCAAGTTATCAACTAGATAAATGAAATATACATAAATGTTAGCATTTCTACTTTAAATAAAATTACCTTAATGGCGCCAACATATAGATTTGAGGTAAAGTGAAACGGGTTTTGAAACACATCGGCAAAATTTCTTACACTAAAAAAGTGGAAGCAGAATGGAATAACATTAGATCCAGTTTAGACATTGCTACTAGGTATGTGACGGGCCATAAACAAAAAGAGCATAAGAAACCAAGAGTGACAAAGGATATTCGAAATGTAATAGAAGAAAGGCGAAAATACAAAATAGAACAGATAAAGCAGGGAAACGGGGGTACAAATCCATAAAATGATAAATAATTCGCAAATGTAGAAGTTAAAGAGCAATAGATTGCGGAAAAGTGCAAAGATGTAGAAACTAAAATAGAAATAGGAAAGACAAAATAGAAACCAATTGGATCGAATTTTACGTATATAAAGCCCTATAGCAAAAATATAGAGGGCGCGGGAGGAGAAATCATTATAGAAAATGTGGATAAATGACAAGAATATATAGAGAATTTATATGCAAGACAGGAACTAAAAGCACTAGAACAGGAGCAAACTATTGGTATGCTTAGATTTGCAGATGATATAGCGATATTTCATCTAGCAAGGAAGAGTTAGAAGAAGCTCTTAATGAAATGGAAACATTTCTAACAGAGAGATACGATATGAAAACTAACAAAAAAATATCTAAAGTACTAGTATGCATACGAGGGGAAAATAAATCAAAAACTAGAATACAAATAAGAAACGAAAAAGATGATAAGAATTTCTGATACCTAGGAAACCATATAACGCAAGATGAGAAAAACGCAAAAGATATAAAACAAAGATTAGCACAAGGCTGTGCTACATTTAACAAGAAAACGCAATTACTGCGTTCAAAGACGACAAACATAGAAACAAGAAAAAGATTGCTGAAAGCATGTGTGGAGCAAAGCACTGTACGAATGTAAAACTTGGACAGTAGAAGAAGTGAACCGGAAAAAGTTAGAAACTTTTGAAATGTTGTACTACAGACGCTTTATGAAAATATCATGGACAGACAAAGTGCACACAGATAGTTGAAAGATGCAGATTGTGGTAATTTCAGGGAAATGTGTAGGTTAATTCAGAATAGGAAACAATAGGGGTAAGCGTCTAACCAGTTCCAGGACTGAAGACATAATGATTATGCTGTAACTTTAAAATATTAAAGTCGATTTACTCAACTTAACAAAATAAATATTATTCATATTGTCTTCCCTTCAAAAAATATTTAGTAGATTCTAGAAATAGTTTTCCAAATTTTGAATGCAATAACTCAGAGTCTTTGAGTAAAAACCTTAAATCTACTGATCAACCGGTAGCTAGATTATGCAACGTAACTATTAATCTTTCATCTGCGTTTGTATCTCGCATTTTATATCAGGCGTTCAATTTTAGTGGGATAGGTATCGAAGATTTTCAGCAGACATTTTCCTTTCTAAGTGTATTAATCAGTGTCCCCATTTTCTTTGTACCAGCAATCTTTGCTCCTAAAATGCTTTTTTTTAACATTTTGAACTGTGTAGCAGCACATCAATCACTGTTGCTACACTCATTTGTGTTCGATTCGTTACCATTTCTAATATTAATTGTCAACCAAACGAATAGGACAGTTTAATATTGTGGAATGCGGTCAGTGCGCCACTCCGGCAATCTTGGTCATCTAAAAGCTTGATGGCATATAGAGATTTGGGAATTGAGACTACAATCTAATCGATGGCCAATTTTATAGCAATCGTACCGTTCAATCAAATTGCTTCAATATTGCTTAAGATCAGTTGCGGGAGCTGAGCAGCAATCATCCAAAATAATATCTGCTAACTTAGCGAGCGTAAAATGGCATGGAACGAACTCTCGTATTCGGTCACTTATATACTAATCGTGATTTTGCTACAAAGTACACATTTAAGTAAAATAAAAGTCACATTTGACAAAATTTAACTATCATAATATGAAAAGTAATCGTGCTATTGACCTGAATTTTTGTTTGCACACATTATGTTGAGAATACTTTCCCGTACTGAATTTAACTGATCTAGATAAATTGAATAAGTAGGACAGTATAAGGGGAGACCTACTATTATGTGAATGACACACACAACAAAAAAACTCACCAATTGTTGTATCAGGATGGATCCTAACTGCTACTCCAGCAGATATTCTAAAGCTCTAGTCCCAAAAAACTGGAATCAAGTGGCCTTCCTTTCTCAGCGACTGGTAACACATGTGGAGATTGTATCATTCACAGAGTAAGTGAACGATGTAAAACTTTAAAAATGAAAATTATAGACGTTGCTTGTATATTAATTAGCGTGATATTCAAACACGAGCAAGGTGTCTTAAAATTTACTTTGGAGCGCAACATACCACTTAAAACGTAGTTTTCAATTAAATGAATGACAATTCCTATTCACAAAAAAAATGTATAGAGAAGAAAATAAAAGAAATTTGTCACATTAGACACAGTTCTAATTGGCGGGGCGAGGGGGGGAGAGATGACCCGATCACGAAGGGACCAAGTGTGAGAAAATCAATGTTATCACACGAGTCTATGGGAACTGAATCTAGCGGACAGCTATTTTAGCGAGTAATGTCACCATTTCCTTGAAGGTAAGAACAAATGGACCCATTATTCGATGTAAATTTTAGGGACCTTAGGTATTTCGGTTTAAATGATTAGCTGCGCCTCTAAAATTCGTGCTACAGTCACTGTCCATATTGCGATACTCTCCGCGGCGTACCACAAATCTATTTAATGCCGTCAACAATACAGCTGTTGATAAAATCGCCACTAACTTTAAATGAATTGCTTTACTGGCAAGACAAACAAAGATAGTCATATAATATTTGGAGCGGAGAGCCTTTCTTTAAGATCCCAAGGACCTGCAACTATACCAGTGGAGATAAATGGGCGTGACTGCTGAACCCTCGCCTCGGGTAGACTAGTCATTTGCGGGTTTCTAGCTGGTGCTTTTATTTTATAACAAGGTAAACACTGGTTTACGTGTTTGAGGATAATAGTAATTATCCAGTATCTACTTTGAATATGCGATCGACATAACCTAGGACCGCCATAAAGAGTCAGTTGATGATAACACATATAAGAAAGGCTAAACGAGATTTTTCGGGAATTAGTAGAGAGTGCCTTGCATCATATGATAGCGAGGAATACTCTAAATGACCGCCCACCCTAAGGAGACCCCGATTCATCCACAAAAGGACTTAATTTTTGAAGATAAGGCGAACACAGTATATTATTTGCGATTTGTATAATATCCTTCTTGAACTAGTTCTGTTGAACTTTTTTTAACACAACAAAACATTGTGTCTTTAAGTTCTGCAGGGAGGTGTGGACCTATGTGAGGTGGATTCTATTGATTACGAGAGCGAGTATTATACAGAAACGAAGCAAAAACATTTGATATAGGCTCCATCAATGAGGATGTGACTTGAAATGAAGCAAAATGTTTCTACTTGTATTTAGGAATCGGATCAAGGGATATCGATGGCCTTGAAAATGTTGGTCAAGTGCTAAAAAAGGTCCGTATAGAAATCTGAAGGTTCAATCCTCTACTAGCACAATTACTTGAATTTTCCTTAAATGTAATGTGATGCCAATGACTCAGAAGAGTAGTTTTTAAAATCTATACAACCTTATTTGCGACAAAAGTTTTTAGCTTATGTGGCGGGGCACGTAGCCAAGCAAGTACAATTGCTGAATTCAAAAAAGAATATGTGCTTGTAGGTTGGACCTCTTACGTTCAATTGTACCCTGTTAAATATTCTCCTTCGGTTTAGCATTTTTTTAAAATATCCCCACGTTTCCACTTCGATGTTTTGTGTTACTACCGGTTATAGGAGACGCCCGTGATCACGTTTTATAATTTAATAAATCGATATCAGTATAAAACTCGTCCTAATACAATTGAAACAAACATTTGTTCAACACTCTGTAGAATGTTATTAGCGTATTTAGTCTAAGTAAAAGTATTTCAATCTATTTTTATTGTTTGCGATAACACAGAAAATGTACTCGGTTATCTACAGTCTTTGCTTTCCGAAAGAATATATTCTTTTTATTTATAAGTTTGAATAGCATAACAAAGATTTTAGACGTGTTCTTTGACATGTGGGATCCTAATATTTCAATCGATTATCACGTAAACTGGGCTCACTTTGATTTCGCATTTCATCATAACATGTACTCTCTGCTTTCCTGATGCTGTTAATTTGAGAGCAATGCACACTTGCTTGGATAAGCTTATATTCCCTGTGTTTTAATAAGTTTCTTACATGCTTATTAATACTAGTAGGGTTCTTTTTTCTAACTCTTCTGCGTAGGCATCGCTTTTCTTCTACGTAGGCCCAATTGTTCTCTACGTAGGCCAAGTAGCTTTTACGGAGAGCCAACTGTCTTCTACGTAGGGATCACTTCTCTACTATGTAGATCCAACGGTCTTTTAAATAGGCCAAATTGCTTTTACAGAAATCCAATTGTCTTTTATGTAGGCCCAATTGCTCATTTGCATCGGCCTCTGTTGCAGTTATGGTAACAGCGTAAATGATTCCAAACACCATGATGACGACCCCGCTGTGAGCGAAAATCGAGATATTGTGCTGATTCACGGATGTAGGTACAAGATAAGTATCGCAACATTAGGAGGTATGTTATGTTGTTTTCTTTATATTGAAAGAACAGTGTTTATCCGCTTTTGCTGTTTGTGGGTAACAAATGAATCCCGGATAAACTCAAGCCACCTTGTTCCGACGGACGAAACCAGTCTACAAAACTCGTTTAAAAAAACAACTAGATTCACCAGTGTTCCTTATTGTTTTGAATTGATTGCTAGAGATTATTCTAAATGTACTTACTACATTTAAGTTAAAATTCTCGTCTAGAAGAAAGCAGAAGCATTACTTTTTTGTTATTACAGGTGAGATTTCTTACATATTAAATACGTCATGCGCACTTCGTATGTGAATTATTAACATTGTCCGTAGGTTATAATTTTTTTGTTGGTTTAAATAGAATTTTTTTCATTGTAAATAAATGCTCGATGGCGATGTCCTTTCTTTGTCTATATCAACCATCCCACTCTCCGCATTTGTAGTTAGTTTGGGATTTCTAAATTTTCTTTATCTGTTATACGCGACCGTGACTCGTGCGGGTGCTTACTTAACTGTCCTTTCTGTTTCTGTCTGACCCGTGCGTTTTAACCTTACAGACCTAATCAATAAATGGGACAATTGACTTTTCAGAACAGCAGCGAACAATTCTATGCGCGGAATACTCATTGTTCTAAGTGGAGCGACTCTACCTTAGGCCTTTACGAGATGCACACTAATCTGATCTATTTGTTCACACCGAACATAAAGAACTACTGCATAACCCTTTAAAGACACATCACAAACTCCAATTATTTGTCGTAAGCTTGGACAAGTGATTGGAATATAAAGTGGAATTTGAATTTTGGCAAGTGCAAGTAGATCAGTGACAAAGTTGGTCCATATTCTTTGAATAGAAATTGAAAGTGGTTCATCCTAATTTAATACCAGTAGCCGCGAGTGTTGAATTAGAAATCACGTTTGCGTAAAATGTAAGCGGAGTGAGGCAACCCATAGCGTCATAAATCTTAGCGATTTCGGACAACATACTGCATTTAGTCAATACTATGGATTTTAAGCGAATAGAATATGAAACTGAGTGATCCTCGGAATTCCAACTAAGCGAATGTTCGCGAAAGCTCAATGGTACGGCATTTAAAATTTCTTGGTGATTACTAGCCCATTTTTATGGTTCCGTACCTTATAAGGTATAACGGAACCTTTATAAGATCACTCTCGTGTCCGTCCGTCCGTCTGTCACAGAGGTTTTTCTCGAAAACTATGTAACGCAGGAATTTGAAATTTGGCACAATGCTAGGTCTTTATGGCGCGCACATATATCGACAGTCAGAAAATAGAAAAAAATATTTTTAGATTAACATGGCGGGGATTAATTCGGTCAAAAGAAAAAAGGTTTAATAAATATATCGTGTGAGGTATCATTTGAGAAAGGATTCTAAAAGGCTTCTAAAATATTTTTTTTATAATTTTCGGTCCAGTAGTCTTCATGATATAGCTCAAAATGTGCCAAAAACGACCGTCCCTCCTGTTCTCCTACATTTCCAAAGCTAAAATTTTGAGATTAATAGGGATTGTAGCTATTAAGTCATAGATTATCGGATAACTGCAGGTTTTTTTGACAGTGTAATAGTTGCTGAATTCTTAAACACAGTAATAGACAACGTATTTACTAATGTACCAGTATAATGTGGGACGATATGTTCATTTTTCAGTTATCACAATCAAATTTTGGTAAGATTTAAATATACATAAAAAATAAAAACAGCTTAATTTGGTTTATTGATTGCTCACTGTAGTATTGGTACGGAAACCTAATAGTGCGAGCTCGACTCGCTCTTGGCTAACTTTTTTTTAGACTAAAACCAGCTTTAGCAAAAATATTAATTAATTCCTGTTGTAAAAGCAGCCCCTCTTGTACAGTGTCAACACATTCGCAAATATCGTCCACACGTGTTTGATTTAAAATCGCTTTGGACGACAAAGGGAACTGAATTCCTTCATCTTGAACTAACTGACATAGTACGCGTTGATCTAAAAAGGGTGAAGACGAAACGCCAAAGTAACAGTGTGTAAAGCGTATTTTTCGATGTTACCTTCTTCAACAGGACGATAATAAATATGCTAATAATTGCGGTCGTCAGTGTGTATTAACACGTGGCAATACATTTGGCGTACATCGCAACATACTAAAACAGTACAAAAACGGAAACTGCTTATACTATCAAGAATATCACCTTGCAGTTTAGAATATACTAGTAGAAAATTATTTAAAGATTTGCTAGAAAAATGATGCGTCAAAAACTATCCTAACCTTTGTTGTAGTTTTACTTTCCTTTATGACACAATGATGGGGCATTATATAATTTGAAGCTGAAACTGCTAAACTCATGTGCCCTAAAATCAATATACTTATTCCTAGAACAGCGATATTCTTCATAATTCGAAGATTGACGTAGTAAACGACCTTCTAAATTTATTAAGCGTTTGCGTGTGTGCTCCTGTATTCAGGCAGCATCGGAATTTTGTCAATAACTGGGAAGAGTACCGAATAGCGTCTTGTCGCATCACGAAAATACGTATTGGAAATAAATTTTCACT
>JARFIW010000409.1:0-40577 GCA_036346225.1 Platerodrilus igneus
TATCATGCATTTTAAATTTAATTGATCTACACGAAAATTATTGTTCTGTTTCGGTATTTATTGGCATTACATTAATGCAGTACTATTTGTTTTTAAATAACTAACAATACACTACTTGTTAACGTAAAAATGGTTTTAAGACTTGCTTGCATGTGTGAAGACGTTGTTGTCATTATATTTGTAACTATAGGTTAAATTTATATTTACGATGATCTAAAGCTGTGGTTCTTAGGGTTGCGTTTGAATCTTTCTTTTTTTTCTTCTAATTACTGTCAAGGGGAATTACCTAAAAACTACAGCTCGCCCCTTTTCATAAATAATTTTTTTTTAATATTTAGGAGTTTGTAATAATGTATATATAAATTGGGGACATTGATTTTGTTTGGGGTTGGGTTTGGGAGTACGGTTTTTTGTATATATATTTTGTTTTTAATTTTTTATTTAATTTTTAATTGTATTAGTTAATTTTGCTCCAATTTTTTGTTTAGTAGTATTTTCTCAGATTGATATCACTTATGTTTCGTCCCTTACGTTCAATATTATTGGTTGGCTTATTTCAGATTATTGGTCTTGTGTTTTCGCCAATAGTCCTGTCCGTTGAAAACGCTGGCGCCCAAGATTTTTCTTTTTTCTTCCTCCCCTTTCAGTACATTTTGTTCTCCTCCTCACGTCTAGAGTTAGTTTTTCCTCCGATTTTTTTTTCTTTTATTCTACAGTCCTATTCTAATTTCTATTTTGTTGTTTTGCTCCTATTGGTGTTCCCGAAGTTTATCCGTCGGATATGTTTTAAATTGTCCTGTATTCGCAATAATTTTCTTTTCTTTTGAGCTTTTATCGAGTTACGGTTAGCCCTTATTTCGTTACCTTCTACCCATTTCTTTCTTGTTCGTATTCAAAATGACTTTTTTCCGGCTTCCTACTACGGTCTCCCAGTGTGGGAGTAGAATTTGAAATTTTCTGGTGTCCCGAACACTTTTACTGTACGTGATTTTTTGGAGCGAGTCGAAAAACTCCGACGAGCTAATCATGTATCCGAATTTGATTTATTTGAGTCCGCAGTGGATTCGTTCGAGGCTGATGCTTTACGTTGGTATCGTGGTTTTCGGGATAGGTTTTCTGACTGGAAGTCGTTGTCCAATTTACTAACTCTTCATTTTGAACACAACGAGCTTATTTCTAACGTTTGTTACGTGCCATTGCACTTCAACATGTTTTTATGTTAAGTTTTTTGATATACGAAAGTTTCCCGCCATAATTTCAAATACGCAGTGCGCGGGAATTTTTAAATGGACTAGGCGGTACTTCCGTACGTCATAGTAGTGAGTTTGCGCAGTGTGCTTATCCCTAGAGGGATAGGGCAATACTAGACAAAGGGGTGGGAGAGTTCTCCGTTTCTCTCGCGATAACGTGGCTTTTCGCGAATACCTTTGGTGGGTTAAGTGCTCGTTTTCCTTCTGGTAACGTATCGTTAGGGTTTACCTATGTAGTTCCTTGCCTAATTATCTTTTGGTTGTCTACCTCATACCTTTTCCCGCCAAATCCCTACATAGGTAAGAATTTGCCGCCACCTAGGACTACCGAACTTTATGCCTGAGGATGACCTCATGTTTACCTTAGCTAGCCGAAGCTGCTCCGTACGCATTTGGTAGCGTCAGTGTGTCATCTCTAATTCCTCCGGAAGGAGCCCCGACTGGAGTGGTTAGAGACCTACCCGAGTGCAATTTCAGGCGGAAGCAGGATTTCTGATGTAAGTAATCCGTTACTTAATTTGCATGCCTTATTCTTGTGTTAAAAATTGAGTGAATTTACGTAGTATTACGCAATATCTGACACGTATCAGTAGTTGACCTCGCCCAAATCTGTATAAGAGTTCGCGCTGCCAACTGCTGATAGTGTCTCTTAAACCATGCTACCGGTGTTGCATTTATAAAACTTTTTGGTATATGTAACCACTTGAATATAAGAATTTAGCGCTCCAACGTGTGTTTTTAGGTGGTATGATTTCTCTATGCCTATGGAATGTATTAATTAATAATTAAACAAGCTTTTTCATCTAAATAATATTAATAAACTTCATTATCTATGTTCACTAAGATATCTGTGGCTTTTTAATTTCAGTTGGTAACTTGCGGAAATTCTCCAGAAATTTTCAGCAATTGACAGATAGGCTTGTAATGAAAAACGATCACTTTGTTATTGTAATATATACCTTTTATCTAAAAAACGTCAATCTATTTACCTTACTGTAACTTTAAAATGAAGTCCATAACTACAGTTGCCTAAAATATGTGTCAGTTATCTGAAAATGTGTGTAGTGCCTATATAAAACTTCAAATTTTTACAAGGATGTATATTAACCTCACTTTTTCCAAGTAAGTACAATAAATAAATATTTTAAGTAATTGCACGTCTTGAAATCCCGTTTATTATAACAATTATTTACTTTATATCAGCTGAAATATAACCCTTGCCGTAAATAATAAAAAAAACGGTACCTAAGATTCTCTAGTTTGTTTATAAAAAAGTGTTTTAATCAATCACTTGTTAACTAATATTTAAACTTGCTTTTTAAAGAAACCTTATGTTACAAACGTTATTGAAATAAATTGCCTTTTAATATCTTTTTATGTAACGTCAAACTATGGATTTTTGTGGTTATTGGTTAAATAATACATTACATGCGTGTATTTTCTAAATTGGAGGGTTTTTTTGTAACTTATGAAGGATATATCCCCTTGTTAAATACTAACCTTGTTCGCATATAGTTTTAAATGTGTTTCTTTAGTGTGTTTATTAATTAACGCTTTAACATTTGCATATTATTCTTTACCGGTGACGTTCCTAACAAGTTTTCACCTGTAAATAAATACCT
Organism: Platerodrilus igneus; assembly: GCA_036346225.1. NCBI lineage: Eukaryota > Metazoa > Arthropoda > Insecta > Coleoptera > Lycidae > Platerodrilus > Platerodrilus igneus. Next base: position 2,873 of record JARFIW010000409.1, read on the forward strand.
TACCGTACTAACTTAAAGTAGCTGTAACGTTTTTTACCTTCTGATCTGCGTCAAAATCGCATATTTTATATATATAGTGTCTCGAATATTCTATTCACCATGAATGTTTCTCATTTAAAATCGCTGGAATTAATTTACGAACTTGAGTGTAGGAATATTATCGCCGCTAGTAATCAAAACGATAGAAGATCTTAGCTCAGGGCCATTTTGGCACAGGATACGAAAGGAATTGCTATATTAAAGAAACCCGTTGGCGACTGGTCCTTTAACGTATCGGAAATTAAATTATCTTTAGATGACATATCGGGTATAATAAATAGAACAGATCCTGGTGCTAGTAATATCGAGCTAGGGAGATTGGCTTCGAGAATAACGCACATCAAACAACGTACAGAACTACTATCTTTATATGACGATGCCCAAGCGACTCAAGCTAAACAAAGTTTGTTGTCCGAAGTATTATTACTTGAAGGGATTGTTCTGGAAAGACTTAATCCAAATGCAGACGTAGATACATCGTCACCCTTTTCAAATCTCGTACTCGCGCAACCTAAATCATTAGGAAAATCTATCCCTGTATACAAATGGGGTCTCACCTTTCAAGGGTTTGATTCGCAGGTGTCTTTATCGTCCTTTCTTGATCGTATTAATGATTTCAAAATCTCTCGCGGGTGTACCGACCAGGACCTATTTGTCTCAGCTGGTGACTTGTTCTCGGACTCTGCGTTGATATGGTACAGAAACATACGAGACCAAATTTCTACCTGGGAGGAGTTAGTTGCATGTTTAAAACGAGACTTCCTACCTTATGGCTATATTAACGACCTTTGAAACGAAATACGTAACCAAACCCAAGGTCCTGACGAAAATGTTGTTTCTTTTATTACCTCATTAGAAGCTTTATATAGCAGACTCGACAAAAAAACTTCAGAATCCGAAATTATCGATCAATTACTTAGAAATTTAAACCCCTATTTCTCAGAACGTTTGGCATTACAGCCCATATCTTCGCTAGCCCACTTTAAAGACCTATGTCGTTCTCTTCAGGAAGTGAAGTCAAGAATTAACAAATATCGGCCACCCCCCGAGAAACTATCTGGTCTTTTAGAACCTGATTTAGCTGGCCAAGTTCGAGCTTCCCATAAAGTATCTACCCTTAACGTTCCTTCTACCGTTACTAACAACTCACTTACCTGTTGGAACTGCAAGCGAAGTGGACATAACTATAATGTCTGCACATACCCGAGAAATATTTTTTGTTATGGTTGTGGTCGCTCAAATATTTACAAATCTAACTGCACCAACTGTAATCCTAATGTATCGGGAAACTCCCGTCGAGATATTTCAAATCAGGGCGTGAATATCTCAAGAAACCAAAATCGTCCTCAACACCAATCATTCAACGGACCCAGACGTCAATAAATTCAAATCATAAAACTACTTCTAACGTTGTACCGTCATTAAATTTATCTAATAATAATACCGCTACTATTAATGTACAAAATGCCTTACCTTCATTAGAGGAATTATGCTATACTACTCCAGCCGAGTGGTCTAAGTGGTTACAAACCGTCAATTCCTTTTACCATAAAAAGACTGCTGCCGTTTCACAACTTGTTAAAAAACCCTTCGATAACCGTCCACACTTATCTATCTCAATTGGTTCCTTAGATGTAATTGCTTTATTGGATACAGGTTCTTTATGTTCCCTTATAAATAACGAAGGTTTACATCAACTATCTCAACAAAATATTAAAATTCAAATTATTCCCGAAAAAACTTCCATAAATTTAGCCGACGATAATCAAATACATGTAACCGGTTCCCTTAAATTAAAAGTTCGAGTAGAATCCCTTGAACGTGACGTTTTACTTTTGATTGTGCCTGCATTAGCTTATCCCTTTCTACTAGGCGTTGATTTCTGTAAACTTTTTAATCTGTCACTTTATTTCCAGGATTTTTCATGGCAAACCTCTCTTAAAACGAACTCTTGTGCATCTACAGGAATATCTAACAAAATCTCTCTTACTGATTCCCAAAATGTAACTCTTAACGCTACAATCGACAAATTTCGCAAACTTAATACCTCTAAACTTGGTTGTGTTACGACGGCAACACACGTTATCTCTAAAGGTGATGTCCTTCCTTTTAAGCAACGTCAATATCCCTTATCGCCTGCTTTACAAAAGCATTTACATGCTGAAATAGATAAAATGTTAGAATCTGGTGTTATCTCTCCTTCAAATTCACCGTGGACCTCTCCTGTATTACTAGTTCGGAAAAAGAATGACGAATGGCGTGTCTGTTTCGATGGCAGAAAGTTGAATTCTGCGACTGTTTCAGATGCTTACCCTCTACCTAGAACTGACTCAATTTTAAGCAGGCTTCGTAACGCAAAATTTATCTCATCTATCAACCTTAGACAAGCTTTTTATCAGATACCTCTCGACCTATCTTCTCGTCAAAAAACTGCTTTTTGTGTCCCAGGCCGAGGTCTTTTCGAATATAATTTTTTACCATTTGGTCTCTGTAACGCTCCACAAACTTCACAACGTACTATGGAACAAACGTTAGGTCCTATCTTACATCAAGAACGTGCCTTTGTGCTTTTAGATGATATCTTAGTTATCTCAAGTTCTTTTGATGAACATATCGCCACATTAAATGAAGTTGCAGAACGTTTAAACGCCAGAAGGTTTTAAGATAAACTGGGAAAAGTGTCAATTTTGTTGTTCGTCCCTTATATTTCTTGGTTTTATTATCGATGGGACAGGCTTACGAGCAGATCCTGCTAAAGTTGATGCCATTACTAAATTTAAAACACCTAAAACTGTTACCGAAATCAAACGTTTAATTGGAATGATTAGCTATTATCGCATCTTTCTACCCAATCTTTCAACTATATCTGCACCCATTACTGCTTTAATTAAAAATAAAAAGAAATCCCAAACTATCGAGTGGAATTTAGAATCTCAACAGGCTTTCGAACAAATTAAAACATTAATCACTTCAGCACCTATCTTAATTTCACCAAATTTCGATGATAAGTTTTATATACAAACCGATGCCTCACTTACTGGGTTAGGTGCAATGTTGTTCCAGGTAAACAATGGTTTAGAACATCCAATCGCCTATGCGAGTCGTGCCTTAACTTCTGCCAAACAAAAATACTCTGCTACCGAACGAGAATTATTGGGCGTTATCTTTGGCATCGAGAAATTTAGAGGATATGTCGAAGGTACACACTTTACCGTAATCACTGATTGTGTAGCTCTCACGTGGCTTAATAACTTGAAACAACCCGCAGGTCGTTTGGCAAGATGGAACTTGCGTATATCTCAATTTACTTTCGATGTTAGGCATAGGCCTGGCAAATTAAATATCGTACCTGATGCCTTATCTCGTGATGTCGTTTCTCTTAACCTTCCAAATTTAATTCTGGATACCTGGTACCTCAATATGATTAAAAAAGTTTCCGATACCCCCGACAAATTTCCTACCTTCCGTGTAACTAATAATAGACTGTATAAATTTGTATCCTCGTCCCCACATAAAATATCGAATATCCCTGAATGGAAACTTGTCGTGCCCACTGCAAATCGCAGTGAGGTGCTCAAATTATGTCACGATGATCCCATAGCTGCACACCTTGGTGTTACAAAAACTCCCGTTAAAATATCTGAATTATATTACTGGCCCACACTTAAGCAATCTGTTTGTCGCTACATTAAGAGCTGTAAAATTTGGGGCTCCCATAAAAGTTCACAAGATGCTCGTCCCGGTTTAATGGGTAACTTTAAACGTGTATCTTATCCCTTTCAATTAATATCGCTTGACTTATTAGGACCTCTCCCTCGATCGAAAAGAGGTAATCAATATCTTTTAGTGGTTACCGATTGGTTTTCTAAATTTGTTATGGTGCAACCCTTACGTAAAGCTACATCCGCAGCTATAATTAAATTCCTAGAACAAAATGTCTTTCTTATCTTTGGTGTCCCCCAGATTATTCTTTGTGACAATGGTGCACAATTTATCTCTAAAGATTTTCAGAATTTCGTTAAAAGTCACAAAGTACAAAAAATTTGGTTTAACGCAAAATACCACCCCCAAGTAAACCCTACCGAAAGAGTAAATCGAGTCTTAATTACCGCTATTTCGTCCTATATTGATTCAGACCATACTACATGGGATGAACATATCTTTAAAATTGCTCAAACTTTGCGTACATCTAAACACGAAGCAACCCAATTCACTCCGTCTTTTCTTGTTTTTGGAAGATATACCCCAATCGATGGGAGTTACTATGGTATAGTGCCTGACGATACTAACGTAATTGAATTTGACGATAAAGTACGTTGGGACAAGGACCAACAGTCGTTACCTTCTATCTTTAACGACATTAGAAAAAATTTGTTAAAAGCTTACGAAAAGAGTAAGGACCATTATAAGTTACGTAAACGAAATATTTCCTTCGCCTTGGGCTAACAAGTTTGGAAAAAGAACTATGTCTTATCGGATGCATCTAAGAAATTTTCTTCAAAATTGACCCCTAAATTCATTCTTTGTAAGGTCACTCATGTTATTAGTCCCCTTATCTACGAACTTCAGGATGCTGAAGGAAAACGCCAAGGCAGGTGGCATATTAAAGACCTTAAGCCATTCTCTGCCAACCCAAATGCTAATTAAGTTTTTCACGTGCCATTCTCCTCACGATTTACCTAATATTTTCCTGTTTTCACCATCAATTAGTATCTTTAATTACTTATTCCTTCTCTTATACACCTACGTTTTATACGTTTAACTCATTTACCTTAAACCCTTTGCTTCTGGTTGACTTTTCCTCGACCATACCGTTACTCATATATCACTTCAATCTCTACACCCCCCCCAATATAACTCTGTCGTTTCATTTAATTAACCCTTGAACTTTTCCTACTACATATTGTTCGGTCTTTAGTATTTTTCTTATATGGTTTAATTGTGTGGTAATTGTCGTAACTTTGGTTGAAATAACTCATTGAATTTTTATGATTGGTTTTAGCTGATGTTGAGTGGATGATTTTTTTCTTTGAGCCAACATAGGAGTCATGACCTATGCCATTGTAAGAAATAGTTCATATTCGCAGTTGCAAAAACTAGGACTACCTATTCCATGTGTTTTTCTTTTGAATTATTGCAGTCGCCTACATTATACTACATTATTATTTCTTTCTTTTTCTACTAAATCTACATAACTTATAAACATTTTTTTCATTGTTGTTTTGTTATCGAATACCCGTTTTCCGTAACGGAATACAAATAGAACCACCTTGAGTGCAAAAGGCCGTAAACAAGGGGTTCCGAGATAGAGCGTGGACTGTAATTATTAAGGGGTGAGGGTGAGAACAGTTTATAGGAGTATAATCATACAAAGGCATAAAAACACTTACTGAAAGTTCCTTGGGCACTTGAGAGGCACTAAACACTGTAACTAACGCTTTTGGCCAAGGGTTGAAGGAAAGGAGCGAGACAGGAAAGGAAGAGTCCAATGCCGGATTAGAAGAAGAGAGCGGATTTATTTTTATTAGTTGTGGCTATCACGAGAGTTGACGACCGACTCCTTGACTAGCGCAAACCATTCGGACCCGCTCGCGCGGAGAGAGGGAATGCCCCGAACGGGGACAGATATGGCGCGTACATACCGCCCACCTAAAATTAACAAAAAATTTTACAAAAAAAAAACAAAATATAATTAGAGCTAGGCATTTCTTCCTAACCGCAGAATACGGTTAACCCGCCGATACTCGGGTGGGGGAGAAGAAAACAAAGAGAAAGAAAACAACTGAATGAGAAATCGTAAAAAAAATTAAAAATATCCTAACGAAAATTTGAGCATTACTTTTCTAATGGAAGAGGAAGAATTTTATTCACTGGACGAACGAAGGTACCACGAGACGTTTTTACTGAAACAACACGAGTAACTCCGTCGCGACCGGGAAATAGCTTTTCGATACGGCCTAGCGGCCATGACAAAGGCGAGGTATTTATTCCTAGGAGAAAAACCATATGACCCACCTTCAAGTCGTTATCCAAGGGACGGTTCCACTTTGTCCGCGGCGTGAGTGTGAGTAAATATTCGTTCGACCACCGGCGCCAAAAAGATTGAGTGATTTGAAATAAGCGTTGCCAACGTGAATGTAATTTGATACTCTCGGGAAGAGTGATTTCTGGCAAACTCAGAATCGGACCCCCAATCAGAAAATGACCAGGGGTTAGGTAATCAGGGCTATCAGTAGCGTCCATGGAGTAGAAAGCTAGAGGTCGGCTATTCAACATGGCTTCGATACGAGCAAATATAGTTGTGAGCTCCTCAAATGTGAGGACCTGTTGACCGATAGTTCGCAGTAATAAGGCTTTTGCGGATTTTACGCAAGCTTCCCAAATGCCACCAAAATTAGGTGCATATGGGGGGTTAAATTGCCACTTAACTTGAAGAACAGCCATTGCAGAAAATATTTCCTCATGATTTTGACGCAAAAATTCACTGGCTTCCTTCAGCATGCGAGCGAGTTAAAGTTCGGGCCTTTGGAGCTGGTTTTTTAAAAACACATTGATACTTTAACAAATTTAATTTAAATTAAAATTTAGATAACTTGTACATAATACTAAAAAATAATTATTGTACTAGTGAGTAGCTTGAACAACGAAGTATGGAGTTCGAAGACTGACTGCCGGGTATTGAGCTCCCGGGCTTTTTATAATAACCTGCCCTCCACACGGCTGTGGGAACTTGCAGATCTCATGTCTGCGTTTCTCTTAATTGTACACTTTAATACAATGTAACAACTTAATTCTAAGTAATTGCGGTCTGTTGACCGCCTGTGACCTGCCACCTGCAGTATCACTGCCCTCACGGATGCAAAGTTGCATGTCCGTTCTCATGAACTGTAACCTCTCTGGGTTATCCTTGTGTTACAATGTTGCATTGAACTTATACTTTTACTTAATAATTTCTAATAATTCTTATTAGATTCAATATATCAATATATATATATATATATATATATATATATATATATGTAATTGGGGGATACATAACTCCTCCCACCGTAAATAAAAAATTAAGGTTTTTCTTAATTTTTAAATACATAAAATACATTATTTAAATTCATTTAAAATTCATTGTTTCTAAGGGTATACTTATTGTTTCCTTTTTTCTCTTTGTTTCCTTAAATCTAGAACTGTTTCCTTCATTCTTATATCTAAGGTACATTTTGTATAATACATACATGATTACAAAAATTATTAAAATGATCAATACAATTGTCCAAACACTTATATTATTATAGTGTAACTTTGGCGTTTTGAGTTCATTTAATTGTTCTTTATAATTTTCCACTAATTTCACGGCGTGGTTGAGATCGTCTAAGTCTAGATGCTCTAGCTTCATAGGTTTCTTAATTATTTCTTCGTCTTCTTCTTGTATCTTGAATTGTAGTTCCGGTAGGTTTGCGAGTTTCTTTGTTGCTATGGGATCTTGATAAACTCTGATTACTTCATCTTTCAATTTCACATAACAATCTTCTTTGAGGGTAATTAGTTTGCTTCCGATTAATGCTTGGTTATTTTCATCTTGGTTGCAGTGGATGGTTGCTATTACTTCTGTTGGGAAAATTGCTATCCATTTGTTATCTGTAACTTTTTGAATTTTCATATTAGTTATTTGCACTTGTTTGATTTCACAGTTTTCGTAATGATTCGAGAATTTTAATAGTTGTACTTCACAAGGGCTGTCTTCCTTAATGGTTGTTGTCGTCATCGATTGACATAAATATTGGTTAGTGTTACTTCAGTACATTTTTCGTTTGTATAACCATATCTCAGTTCATTTAGGGATAGGAATTTGGTTTTGGGTATGATTACTTTGTATGTGCTAGTAACCTTTGTTGGAAAAGCAAATAAATGATAATATTGATAATTGTTACTTTCTACTATCGGGATTTCTATTAAAAATATTATTTCGTTATTCTTAATGTAGCCTTTTACTATAGCTATCTTTTCAAATATTAGAATGTTCGATTCTGTTACATCAAAAGGTAATTTACTGTTAATTATAAGTGATCTAATTCTTATTAATTCGTTTAATAAATCGGTTGGTTCAATAATACTAGAGTGTAAGGTATTTAGTTTTGCAAATGTTACTGCGTTTTCTAACGTTGCTAAAATTTGTTGCATTAAGGTAAGGGTGGATATTATTTGAGTAAATATTGTATTTTGTATACTGCCTAGTTTAATTGGTAGTATACCGGGGTTGTTTTTATATGTTATATTATTACTTGGTTGTCCGTTCTACCTGGGTGGAGGTTGACGGTAAGGTTGATGACTGTCCATCTGAAATTACAGGGTGTCTTAGGTTTTTTAAATGAATGTATTTTGTTATTTTACCGTTGTCTACTACTACTATGTTTTTATCTGATATTTTCTTAATTTTAAATGGTCCTAAATTTCTGGGTGCTGTTTTATGTCGCTTGCTTTGAAAGTTTTTCTCATACACGGTTTGTCCTATTGAAAATTTATTTGAGTCGGTATTTTTATTTCGGGTTGTGGTAATACGTTCTTTATCGTTTTCTAATTTATCTTTTACTTTGTCATAAGTTATTTTTAGTTTTTGTTTGTGATCTTTCGCATATTGTTGATATACTTTTTTGTTGTAGTGTATGTCATAGGGATTTCGTGAATCTGAATGTCCTAATGTTAATTCTAAGGGTGTAAAATTTGTTGATGAGTAAATAGTGTTATTATAGGCGATTAGTGCGTATGACATTAAATTGGTTATATGTTCCTTTTTATAGTTTATTCTTAATAATCGAATTTGTTCTAACAAGGTTAAATGTAATCGTTCAATTAGTCCGTTTGATTCAGGGTGGTTTTCCGTTATGAAATGAATTTTTATTTTGTGGAGTTCTAAAGTGTTTTGTATTGTCTCGTTTTTAAATTCGCTACCATTGTCTAAAGTTATTGATTCGGGTTTTCCGTAAAATGTGAAGTATTGTAAAAATCCTTGGGTCACGTCGATGCTATTTTTGGATGTGATTGGTATTGCTTGGCCTATTTTTGTAAATGCGTCTACAATTGTTAGATAGTTTTGTGCTTCTACTACTAGAGTACGGCATGTAGTTTTTGAAATGGTTTGTCGGGTGTTTTGGTTAACATTAAGGGTATCTTTGGAGGTTTCCAATCGTATTTTGCTTTGTCACATAGTTCGCATTGGTTAATGAAATCTGTGGTCAAGTCCTTCATGTCTTTAAAATAATAACGTCTTACAAGTTGCTTTATTGTTTCGTTAATTCCACGATGGTTGATTTTTCCTTCGTATTGATTTCTAATTACATCGTTTATTTCGTCAGGGTCGTCTAGTGTTATTAGTTTTCTAGTACATCTGATGAGTTCAGGTCCGGAGTTATTGAATAGTTTAATGTATAATTCTGAAAATCTTTGGTATAAATGTTCGGTATTGAAATAAAAATAAAATCGTTTTTTCTCGGGGGTGTATTCTTTTAAAATTTTAATTATTTGTTCCTCGTTGTCATCTTTAGTTATTTGAATTTGGTATATCTTTTTGTTATCTACTTTTGTATATTTTACTGGATTGGGGTTATTTAAAACTTCGGTTATTATAAATTGGTTGGGTTTCATATCGATTGCTTCGTTTAAGATTTTAATCGCGTTTTTTGGTTCTTCGTTTTGTGTCGAATGTATTGTGTCGCTCTCGTCTGGATCTTCTCTTATTTCTTCTTCGTCTACATTTCCTATAATGGATTCCGTTTCTAATGCATTGAGTTGGATTCGGCTTAAAGCGTCTGCGTTATTGTTATAAATTCCTTTTTTATATATAATTTCGTAATCATACTCTTCGAGTCTGATTCTCCATCTTTGTAATTTTGAATTTGGTTCTTTCAGTTTGCATAGCTATACTAGTGGTCTATGATCGGTGTATATGTAAAATTTTCTTCCGTATAAGTAAGGTCTAAAATATTTTGTTGCCCAAATTATGGCTAATAATTCTTTTTCTATAGTGCTATATTTTTGTTCGGTTTCATTTAGGGTTCTGGATGCGTAGCTGATAGGTTTATCGCTACCTACTTTTCCTTGGCTCAATACTGCGCCTAATGCTACATTCGATGCGTCTGTCGTCAGTATAAATGGTTTTGTAAAGTCTGGGTATTCTAATACAGGGTGATTAGTTAATATGTTTTTAATTTTGTCTACGGCTTTAATAAATTCCGGGGTGTGTTCAATTTTGTTTCCCTTTTTTAAACAATTTGTCAGGGGTTTGGTTATCTGAGCGTAACCTTTAATGAATTTGCGGTAGTAACCACTAAGTCCTAGAAATCCTTTAATTTCTTTGGTTGTCTTTGGTAATGGGTAATTTAGAACTGCATTTGTTTTGTCTGGATTTGGCATTACTCCTTGGGGTGTTATTACATGTCCTAAAAATGATACTTCTTTTTGTAAAAATTCGCTTTTGTCTAATTGTACTTTAAAATGTGCTTGTCTAAGTCTTTCGAATACTTCCTTCAATCTTTCTATGTGTTCTACCAATGATGTGGAATAAACTATGATGTCGTCAAGGTATACAAGGCATTTTTCATTGTGTATTCCTCGTAATATATTGTCCATGACTCTCTGGAAAGTAGCGGTGCGTTCTTTAATCCAAATGGCATTCGTTTGTACTCGTAATGTCCTCTAGGTGTGCTAAAGGCTGTTTTTGATATGTCTTTTTCTTCCATCTCTACCTGATGGTATCCTGATGCTAGGTCTAATGTTGTAAAATATTGGCATTTGCCTAATTTGTCTAAAATTTCGGTTATATTTGGTAGTGGATATTTGTCATCTACCGTTTTTTCATTTAACTTTCTATAGTCTATTACCATTCTATACTTTCTCTTTCCGGTTGCGTCTAATTTCTTAGGTACTATTAACACGGGGCTGCTCCATGGTGAATTGGAGTGCTGAATTATGTCTTGGTCTAATAAGTCGGCTACTTGTCTGTCAGCTTCTTCTTGGCTTGCATGAGGTAGTCTATATGCTTTTGTAAAGATTGGTTTATTGTCTGTTAACTCGATATTATGTTTTACTGTGTTGGTGAATGTTAATGGTATTCCTTCACAGTGGAATATGTCTCGGTATTCAAAACATAAGTTTTTAATTGCTCTTTCTTCTTCTTGATTGATGTCGGTATTGAAGCGGATGTTAGTTAAATTTTCTCTTAACATTTCATCATGTTCTATTGGGTTGTAATCGTTTTCTAAATTTTCGTCTATTTCCATTTCGTTAAAATTTAGTTCTTCTACGTTAATTGGGTCTGTCAGTGATAATTCTACGGGATAGTCGTTTGAATTTAATATTGTTGTGGTTGCATAATTATCTTTTATTTGCACTAAGGCAGTTGGGGTTTCTACTCCTTGTTGAAATGTCATATGATTTATTATTCCTAAATTTTGTTAGATTTTACTGGGATTTTTATTTTCTTTCCGTTCGGGGTTCTATAGTGTATTTTTGTTCAATTTGTGTATTTTGAAATTTAATTGGGATTTTTCCGTATTTTGTCCTTAAAAAGCGATTTTTAATGTCAATGTTGGCTCCTAATTTTCTTAGAAGGTCCATTCCGATTAATCCGTCATATTTGTCGTTAAATTCGAATACACAAAATTTATGTTTCATTTTAACATTAAATGTTCTTGGTAAGGGTATATTGGCTACAAATTGGTGTAGTGTTGTTTGATGGGCTGTTTTAATTTTAAATGGTTCTCTTTCTACATAATCTAAATAATGTTTTTGTACGGTTCTGAAACTAATTAATGTTTTAGAGGATCCAGTGTCGATTAATAGTTTGAATTTGGCGTGGGGTATTTCTATGTATGGTAATACTAAGTAATTTATGTTATTTAAGTTTATTAAGTTTGGTTGTCTATGAATGGGTCCATTTGAAAATTTGAGTTCGAGTTTTCTTCGTCGTACTCCTCGTAAGTTTCGTATTGTTTGTCACGTTCGTAAGTTTCTGCATGATTTGATTCATTGTTCGTAGGTGTCTCAATGTAATTATTCTGGTCAGTGTCAAATTTTTCTATTTCTTGATGAAATAATTCTTCCGATGTAAAATTGCGTTTCTGATGAGGGTTTGGTCGGATATGTGTTATTTTTGTATTTTGTCTGGTGTTACCAGATGAGGTATCCATTGGTGCTGGTTTGTAATAATTATTAGGGTTGTTATTATTGTTAGTCATTGGTGTATTTCTATTGGGGTTTGCGTTGAATGCTGGTCTTTGTTGGTTTAAGTTTTGATTAAATCTTGGTTGGAATGCGGGTTTCGTAAAAGTTGGGTTGAATGTTGGTCTTGAAAAATTTTTATATTGATTATTAAAATTTGTATTGTTAAAACTTGGGTTATTACTTCGCGGTTGATTTGTTTGTGCGTTAGAGGGTGTGAATTTTTGTTGAGGGATTGTTTGTTTTGTAGCTTGTATGGTTTTTATTGGTGAATAACTTTTATTCGCGTTGGAGTTGTATAGTCTGTTGCGGTAATACATTACATTTTCTTCTTCTATTACTAGGCTCATAGCTTCTTCTAGATTTTGGGGTCGTTGAAATCTGATTTTATCCGATAGTCGTTCTTGTAAAGCGTTTATGTATGTGTCTAGTGCCATTTCTTCATACATTTGTGTTTTTAAATGTCTAACGTTTTGATCGGGTTCTTCAATTTTGAATTTTGTTAAAATTAAACTTCTCACGTCTTGGCATTTCATTCCGAATTGGTAGGGGGATTGGTTGTGTTCCATTCTAAGGTTTATTAGGTCTCGTACCAGGCATTTTATGTTACGTTGGTCTCCAAAATATGCAATTAGTAGCTGTTTAAATTGTTCCCATTCTTGTAAATCGTCTCTACTGGCGATTAAGGTTAGTGCCCTTCCAGTTAGTTTACTTATTACCAAGCGTATAAGCAATGAATTTCTTTGGTCATCTCCGGGTTTGTAGAAGGTTTTTAGGAACATTTCAGATGCTCCAATAAAATTTGAGAGACGGGCTTCCGTGCCATCAAATATCTGTATTGTCTCCAAATAGAGTCGCATGTCTGTGTTACTCATGTTGGTTAAGGGTTGTTTTCGATTTTAGGAAATTTTTAAAAAATTTTTTTTTTTTTTAATTATGCTTTATTTCGCTATTTGTATTGTTATTTTTGCTTCGGATTTACTAATTTTCCGTTTGGGTTGTAAAATTTCAAATTTCGTAAAAATTGGGGTTATTTTTGCTATTTATAGCGTTAATTATGCTTGGGATGTATTAATTTTTCTTTTGGATTGAATAATTTCGAATTTTGTAAAAATTGGGGTTGGCTTTGCTTTTTGTGACGTTAATTTTGCTTTGGTTTCATTAATTTTCCTTTTAGATTAAATAATTTTGAATTTTGTAAAAATTGGGGTTGGTTTTGCTTTTTGTGACGTTAATTTTGCTTTGGTTTCATTCATTTTCCTTTTAGATTGAATAATTTTAAATTTTGTAAAAATTGGGGTTGGTTTTGCTATTTGTGATGTTAACTTTGCTTTTGGTTTTATTACTTTTTCAATTAGATTAGGTAATTTCAAATTTTGTAGAGGTTGAGAGTTATTTTGCTATTTTTCAGCGTTATTTTTGGTCAGGATTTGTTAATTTTCAGTTTAGATTGGGTAAGTAAAAAATTTGGTAAAAATTGAGGTTAATTTCGTACTTGTAATATTAATTTTGGTTTGGATTTATTAATTTTAAGTTTAGACTGGTCTGGTTATTTTTAGAATCGTAGTCGCTGTTACTGGTGCTTAGTTACACAGTGCGGTGATGTACTCATGAGATTTGTATTCAATAACGTTGATTTAATTACCGTAGTCTTGGATTTGCTTGTTTTTATGCAGCTTTTAATTTGTCTTGAGTTTCTGCTTCTTAAAGAATCTGGAATGGATGGATTTATTCTTGCTTAGCGTTGTTTTAGTTAAATTCTGTTAATTTGTAATTAATATTCTTTCCGTGGGTTTTACTGAGTTGCGTAATTATGACTTGAGGTTAATTACTTCTGCACTTTATTGTTGAAATTGAATACTAAAGGATGTAGTCTTTGTTACTTTGTAATAATTGCGTACATATGACTATTTTTGTTGAGATTATTAACAATTACAGGTGTTAATAGAAATTAGATACTTCGCTTGCATAAATGTTACGTCTATTTATTTTTAAATATCTCGGTGTTCACGACTTGTAATTGAACTTTCCGTTATGTGCGTTTTCAGGTTACAATTATGAGCGTATGATAACGTTTAGCGTTATTCTGTATTCGTATTGGAATAATGCACTTTATAAATGCTGATTAATTAATTGAAAGACGTTTAGATTTTATACAGTGTTTGTACTGTAATTTATTTATAGCTCTTTGTGGTGTGATTTTCATGCGCTTTTATGATTGATTTAATAATGCAAATTGCGTTGCTTTATACTATGCAAGATTCTGAAAGAGATTTTCTCTGAGGTTTTAAATGTGTAATAAAGGATGCTTCTTACTGTCTTCGGATGGCGTTTTAGATTACAGTGGTTTTAGGTTACCGTAGTTTTAGTTAATGCAGAATGTTCTTGCTGTGGTTTATACAGTTTTATAGAGGTCAATGTTTTAATTAATCGTTTTGTGATTGCTTTAAAGGATTAGCTTTGAAATTAATTTTGCGTTCTGTGTTTTTATTTTACCGGATTGAAAACGTGCTTTTGAATCGCGCTGGTTACTGTTTCTTATTTTGGTGTTAGTGAATGTGCGCCCGTTATTTTTTGGATTATTTTTGTTCTAATAATTGTGGTAAGAATCTCTTAATATCAATTCTCATTTACTTTTTAAAGAAAATCTTTTTTTAAATTCAAGTCTCATTTGCTTTTTAAAGAAAAAAATATCTCTTTAACATTCGTCTCATAGGTTAATACTTTCTTAAAATAAGGTCTTGTTTTTTTTTGGAAATAATTCACTTTGAAATTATTTTCAAAACAATATTTATAAAAATAAAATTCATAAAACAGTAATAATAAATGGTAATCAATAATTATAATACTAGCATATATCAATTATAATTTTTGGTTAAAAAAAAAGGTATGGAAATGAACTTACATTAATTTCATCTGTTTCTTTGGTGGGTTCGATCGATGCTGTATCTTGTCCACCTTGGTTTGTTTGTTGGATTTAGACTATGCTTGTTCTTCCTCCAACTTGGTTTGGGTTCTGCCAAAATTTCTAATTAAAATTCTTGGTCACCAATCTTCCGATTTTTGGATTTTCAGTGCCCTTTTGTCATCCGTTACGACTGCGCCAGTTAAAGTTCGGGCCTTGGAGCTGTGTTTTTTAAAAAACTTCGACACTTTAACAAATTTAATTTAATATAATTTGTACATAATAACTTTATAAAGAATTAATTGTACTGGTGAGTAGCTTAGGTAGACAACAATGGAAAAGCTGTAAACTCAAGACTGACTGCCGGGCATTGAGCTCCCAGGCTTTTTATAATAACCTGCCCCTCACACGGCTTGTGGGAACTTGCAGATCTCATGTCTGCTTTACACTTTGTTACAATGTATCAATCTTAATTCTAAGTAATTGCGGTCTGTTGACCGCCTGTGACCTGCCACCTGCAGTATCACTGCCCTCACGGATGCAAAGTTGCATGTCCGTTCTCATGAACTGTCGATAACCTCTCTGGGTTATCCTTGTGTTACAATGTTGCATTAAACTTATACTTTTACTTAACAATTTCTAATAATTCCTATTAGATTCAATATATCAATATATATATATATATATATATATATATATATATATATATATAGGTAATTGGGGGATACATAACTCGCGTAGCGGAATAATAATAAATAACGGGACGTGCGCCGGAATAGTTTTAAATAATTTATCCAACGAATTTTTCACCACGGTCGAAATTAAATCAGGGTTAAATACATTCTACGTAATCAGTGCGTATCTTCCGCCGGTCGATTCCCGGCGGGAAAATCCTCAAACCGAGGACTTAGTAAACCAAGTTGAAAACATTTTGCGCAAAATCGGTAGGAATAAAAATTTAATCATCGGGGGAGATTTTAATGCTAAATCGCCACTATGGGGTAGCCCTATCGAAGACGATAGGGGCTCGCAGGTAGTTGATCTTTTAACCGAGTGGGATCTTAGTGTGATAAACACTAATGATTCACCTACGTTCGAGGGGCATAGAGGCAGCAGTTTTATAGATGTTACTGCAGCCTCGCACGAGATGCTAGGAATCATTTGTAATTGGAAATTAAGGTCGGACGAGGAAACACTCTCGGAGCATAAACTAATAACATGAGAGGTTGAAGCTAAGGCAAGCATAAACGAGCAATTAACTATATTTCCGCGGTTCTGCAATAAAAAAACAAACTGGGAGCGGTTTAAAGAAAAATTTGGGGAAAGTATCCCTGCGCTCGAAAACAAGCTATTTAACTGCCGAGAGGCATATTTATTAGAAAAACTCTTCCCATCGGATAATCCCGAGGAGGATGAAGGGTCGCACGATTTAGTTCGTCTTGAAGCTGCAGAGGCGCAAGGAACAGGTGCCGATAAGGCAATCCTAGTTCACGAGGTTGTCAGGACTCTTAGGAGGATGAACCCTAAGAAGGCGCCGGGGCGTGACGGAATCACCTCAGACGCAGCTCTGGAGGCGTGCCTGTTAGCTCCGTGTGTCTTTGCCGGGTTGTTTAATCTTTGTTTAGAGAGGGGCGTATTTCCGCGCTGCTGGAAAATCCAGAACGTAAAATTTATCCCGAAACCCAAAAAGGCGGATGCGTCAGACCCGGGCAGCTATCGTCCAATTAGCTTGCTACCGGTGCTTGGGAAAGCTTTAGATCGCGTCATGACTACGCGAGTTGAGCACTTAGTGAGAGACAACGGCGGTTTTAATAAACGACAGTTCGGTTTTATGGAAGGAAAGTCGACTATCGACGCATTAGAGTTTGTTGTCGGGGAAATTAAGCGGGCGAGAGACGCTAAAGAGCACTGTGTTGTTGTTGCCTTGGACATTTCAGGAGCATTTGATGCTGCCTGGTGGCCATTAATCGTTAGCGAGTTAGATCGTAGAGGTTGTTCGCGGAACTTGATGTCCTTAGTCAAGAGTTATTTCTCGGGACGATTAGCACAGGTTGAAATACCGGGTGAAGTTTTGTCGCGCGAGGTGGAAAGGGGATGCCCGCAGGGGTCATGCTCTGGTCCCACATTTTGGAAATTGTTATACGAGAGTATCTTTAGGGTCAAATTATCCACAGGATGTTTAATTGTCGGGTTTGCGGACGATACGCTTTTAATTATCAGATCGCGATTATTAATGGATATGCGTACAAAACCAAACGAGGCTCTGCATAAATTACACGAATGGTCACAAAACGTAAAACTAAAATTTAACACGTCGAAATCGGAAGCGCTTTATTTCGGTACAAAACCGGAACAGCGACCTCCTAGGCTAAAGCTAGGAGGGAAGAAAATACCGTTCAAAGAAGCTATTACATACCTCGGGGTAAAAATTGACGATAAATTAAATTAGAAAGCTCACGTGCAGTACGTCAAAAGTAAAGGAAGCGAAATATCAAATAGAATAATGGCGGCGGCGAAAATAAACTGGGGTTTCCGAGGCGAATCGCTGAGGACGGTCTATGCCGGAGCAATTGAACCGGCAATGCTGTACGCAGCACCCGTATGAGCGGAAGGTTGTAAAGTCCGGGAGATGCGTCAATTAACGAGCGTGCAACGTATAACCGCGGTAAAGGCGGCGAGGGCATACAGGACCACCTCCACGGAGGCTGTCCTGGTGATCAGTAGGACTCTCCCTATCGAATATGTCGTTAGGGAGATTAGAGATAGGAGACTTATAGATATAGGGAAAGGGCGCGAAATTATCGAAGATATTAATCTAGGTAATAGGGACGTTGCCAGAAAGATCGTGGTATCAGAGTTGGGGCACCCGGCCGATATTAGAGGAATCGAGTTTGTCGAAGGTGATCGGGACGCAACGGGTATTAGAATTTACACGGACGGTTCACGTATGGATGACGGACAAGCAGGCGCGGCGTTTGTCGTATTTAAACAGGAAAGGGAGGTGTACCGGTTTCAAACCAAACTCGCGAACTGGAGCACTATCTTCCAGTGCGAATTGGTAGCCATACGAGAGGCTGTCGATTACGTAATAAATCACACGGGCAGAGACGATTATTATATAATCAGCGACAGTAAATCAGCGCTGACGACATTAACTAACATGAACACCTCGACAGACCTCCAGGCGGACGTTTGGAGGATAGGGCATACAGCGCTCGAGTTTCGACGTTTAAAGTTCTGTTGGGATAGGTCGCACGATGGTAACGCAGGAAATGATAGGGCTGACGAATTAGCTAAAGAGGCCGCGACGGGCGACTTTCGGATATCACATTCGTCGATACCGAGGTCTTTAATTAAAAGAAAGCTGCGGGAAAAATCAATTCAACAATGGGAAGAGAGGTGGAACAACGCTGCCACGGGCAGGTTGACCCACAAATTCATACCTAGCATAGAAGCTAGAGGTAAGATCGAGGTTAAGCTCGATCACAAAATGGTGCAGTTGATTACAGGGCACGGCGCCCTGAAGGCGTATTTACAAAGGTTCGGTCTATCCAACAGCGACCGCTGCGAATACGGCGAGGGCGCGGAAAGCGCAGAGCACATGCTCTTCGACTGCCCGCTTGAGGCGGGAAATCGAGGGTTGGCTGATAGAAAACTAGTTATCCTAGGTCTGGCATGGCCAAAGAGCCTAGAGGAAGTCGGGGAAGTGCTTAACCAGAAGGCGTTCTGGACAGCCTTAAAAGAATTCGCGGGAAGGGTCGCGAGATTAGACAATGACAACCGCGTGTAAATCGGTGGGGTTGGTGGGAGGATTGGAAAAAAAATTAAATTGACTTGGCGTGAGTAAGGATACGAGTATAGATTAACCAAAACCTAATATTAAAAAAAAAAAAAGATAATGATAATTATACCCAAATGTCCAATATGCACGAAACGAAAAACCCCCGCACCATTAATACAGTCACTGTCTATCTTCATAATTATGCGCGGAAAATCGGGAAATCGGGAATAAATAATAACAAATAAACAATAACAAATAAATCAGAAATCCTCATTAAATTAAATCAATAAAATAAACAAAGACAATAAAACAGAGTGCAACCGCGCATCCCCCCAGGACTTGAAAGTGAAGTGATAGTGACAGTGATTGTGATCCCCCCCAAGAACATTTAGTGCATACCCACCAGGACTTTAGCAGTGCACCCCATCCCCCCTTTAGAAGTAAGTTACAGACGACCAGATCTTCGGATGCTGGAGAATTTTATTATTGAGGTAAGACTTAAATTGTGGCGGCTGTACTCGCACAAGCATTGATTTACATTAATTAGTAGTTTTTGAAATAATTTAAGAAGCACGTTTGGTGTGTAAAGACGCTAGCCGACATAATGCTTGTGCGAGTGCACCTGATAAATGGGGTGATGCTTTCGCTATTTTGTGCACCGCTATATGCTCAACGCTTATTAAACATTTATTTATATAATTATATTTATTTATATTTTATATTTACACTTTATATTTATTTATTTATTAGCATGTATTGTAGTTTTGTGGCATATTTGTTTGTTTGACGTTCTGTCGCCATTTTGGTTGCAGTATATATTTGGGAAGAAAGAGTATAGAATTGTGAAGATTGTAATCATAATATAAATCAGTTAGGGAATGATAGGGAAAGCTAGGGATGAATTTAAATTAGTTAGCTAGATTTGGATAGTTTTAAGACGACCCTTCAGGTCGCACTGGTAAGCAGAACCGGCGTCTGCTATCCGGTATTACGGATCCATCCCCCTCTTATTTTCGCTTGTGTCTTGTTGATCGGGTACAATCCAAAGTCAGCGCTAGGGATACCATTATTTACAACCCTGTTTTTAGTTTTTGTTTTTAGTTTTGTTTCTGTTGGTCAGATTTTTATGTTTGTTAGATTGTTAGAGCTTGTTAGGTTTGTTAGATTTTTAGGTTTGTTAGATTTTTATTTAGTTTTTTATTTAGGGTGGATTAACTATGAAGTCAGAATTAATCAGAAGCACGATTATTTTCGCGTTTAAACCCAATGTAGTACCTCCGGGTGGAGCATTGGGGACGTGGCCGCAAGTATAGCGGCCCCAATTCAAATTATAATGTTGTTCGGTCTTCAGTCCGTAGGTATGAAATTCGATGGCGTGTTTTTTCAAATAATCTTGTGCGAATCGGAATTTGTCTGCGTCAGCTGCGTGGATTCGTGCACCAAGGCCAGTTGCTCGTATGTTAAGGTTGCGTTTAGTAATCCGTTTCATTTTCCGTGCGTGCTTTATGAAGTCCGGAAATGTGGCGATAAAAATGGGCGGGATTCTGTTACTCGTAGTTGGCGTCTTGTTAGTAGCGTTTGCGGTCGTTGGTCTTGATGTTGTAGTTCTTGATGTCAATGTGTTCGTGGTTGGTGGGCTGGAGGTTGCAGTAGCGTAGGAAATGGTTGTCTTCGTCGGCTCAACGGATGGTACGTCGGGCACGATTGTGTATTGCTTGTCCGTCGGTTTGTCAGCTGTCTTTCGGGTTCGTTTCGTCTCGGTCTTGTTGTCGGATTGTTGTTCGCGTTTCGGCGTCCATGTCGCTGTCTGTGAACGTCACCGAAGCACGCTTCGGGTTCGTCCCGTCCATCACCCTGAGAAGAGCAATGTTTAGTTCTTATAAGGTTAATTCTTATTTAATGTACTAAAAAGTACAGTAAACTTAGTCTAAGCTAAGCTGCAGATGCGGAAAGCTTCGAAGAACGATGCGATGCGGTGTCTTCTCGCGCCAAAGCCCAACTGCCAGTTTGTCGTTTTTTTTATAGTGGTAAAAGATTTTATATCCGCTGTGTGGGACTCTTCCTTGCCGGAGCAAGGACATACCCACTAAAAATCCACTTATAGGGATCCCGTGACTAGCGTACCTGGACTAGGTCCTTCACCGCCGTCGCGAATTGGAAAAAACATGGCGTTACGCGCAGTTTATTCCTTTCGGACGTTTGATGGAATCGCAGCAATTTTCATTGCCGGAGCATCGCACTGGGGTGCTTATGTCGTTGCCATAAGCCTTCTTCATACGCGCCCAGAGCACGCATGAGCTGGTTTTCGTGATCTTCTAGAGATCCGTAAAACCTCTCAGCGTTCGACTGGAGCCAAACCTTGACGGTTTGCAGATTTGCCTCTCTGTGAAGCTGAACGTTTCGGATGAACCAGGGAGCTCCGAAGACTCCCCTTAGGGCCTTGTTCTGGATCAACTGGAGTTTCAGCACGTGCGTTTCCGCTGCGTTACCCCACACCGCTGATGCGTATGCAAACGTCGGTCTGGTTATCGCCTGGTAGAGCCTAAGCTTGTTTGAAGCGTTTAGCCTACTTCGGCGATTGGTCAAGGGGTATAGCTGAGCCATAACACCCTTGGCCTTGTTTGCCGCATACTCGATGTGAGCTTTCCAGGTTAGCTTCGAATCAAGGATCACCCCTAGATACTTGACGTCTGGACAACAAGGTAGCGGTTCGTCGAACGTTCTGACATAGTCTCCAGGTCGGTGACGTCGCTTCGAGAAGAAAACTGCCGTGCTCTTTTCTGGATTGACCTCGACTCGCCAGAGTCTTAGCCACTCCTTGAGAGCGTCGATCGCCGTTTGCAGTCTCTGCATAATGAGGTGCGGAGCACGGGACCTGGCTAGAATTGCTGTGTCGTCGGCGTATAGTGCTATCCTGGTGTCTGCCGTTTTCGGTAGGTCGCTCACGAAGATGCTAAAGAGTGCCGGCGAGAGGAGAGAGCCTGATTCTCCGCCTCGTCGACAGCACCCCGTCCAGCCTGATGCAAAACCATCTATCGTGAAGATAGGATCTTGTCAGTTGGACGAGAGCGCGTTGTAACCCCCTCTCCAGCATCTTGTAGAGTAGGCCGTTATGCCAGACCTTATCGAAAGCTTTAGACACATCCAGGAACACTGCGCCGGTTGACTGTCGCCAGTTGAAGTCTTCCGCGATGTCCTTCACCACTCGCAGTATCTGATGAACGGTGGAATGCCCCTTACGAAGCCCAAACTGTTCGTCCTGGATAACGTCGTGCTCCTGCATCGCCGCCTGGAGTCTCCTTAGTAAGACGGCTTCCACTATTTTCCCAACTACCGACAGCAAGCTAATGGGCCGGTAGTTCTGTGGGAATGTCGCAGATTTGCCTGCCTTCCGGAGCACTACGACGTCTGCCGTCTTCCATGTGGATGGAAAGTGGCGGAGTCTCAACATGGCATTGATGATTCCGGTCAACGGCCGGAGGGCGTTTTCCGGCAGCGCTTTCAGAGCCCGGTTGAAGATACCGGCCGGTCCATTAGCCTTTCTGACCCTTAAGGCCTTGATAAGGTCCTTGACTTCTTCAACCGTGGTAGGGTCAAGTTCCTGAGGATCGTCGTCCCTTAGGCTCCGTCGGACGTCGCGGTGCACCCGTTCGATATGCCGAAGGTCTGCGTGAGCATAGTTCGGCTCGAACTGACGTTCCATGCTGTCTGCGAAGACTTCTGCCTTTTCAGGGACTGAATAGGCTAAGCCTGTTTCGCCATGGATAGGAGGCATTGGAGACGTCTTGTTCCTCAGTACTTTCGACATCCTCCACAGAGAGTTGTCGTCGGCTCGGAGTTCTCCAGTCTGGCTTTCCAGGCCTCGTTCCGGTGCCGCCGAATTGCTAATCGCATTTCGGCGACCAATCGATTATACCGAAGTCGTTCCGCAGGATCCCAGGTTCTTTGCCACTGACGCCTGGCGCGGTTCTTCTCCCGGATGAGGTCGCGGATGTGCAGAGGGAGGATGTCCCTCTTATCCGCTACCGGTCTCATGGAAGTGACTCTACTGACCGAGGTCTGTATGCACCCCACGAGGCGGTCCACTTGCGCCTCCAGCGCGTCAGCCGTCGGTATGTCGTTAGACATCCCTTTGACTGACCTCGCTAGACGGGCGGCAAATGCCGGCCACGAAACCCTAGGGGCTTCGTTGATGGCCGGGGCTCGCTCCCCTCCGAGATGAAGCAGCACCGGTTTGTGGTCAGAACTGAGGTCGCTGACGGCCCGGATCTCCGTGTTCAGCGTCACTTGGTGGAGTATCGCAACGTCTAGTACATCAGGCCTGCCTCTATTGCCGTAGTGAGTGGGTTCTGCTGGTCCTAAGACCTCGACCTCACGTCCGTCAGCAAACTGTCGAAGTATGCGTCCATTGCGATTTGCTACCCGACTGTTCCAGGACGGATGTTTGGAGTTGAGGTCCCCTGCTAAAAGCACAGGTTCTCTCGCATCCAACAACGCGTCCAGGTCCTGCGTGCTTAGCGCTTTGCCACCTGGCCGGTTATAAACCGAGATCAGGCGTAGAGGGCCGAAACCCTCTAGTACTACGCATACTCCAGTCGCTTCAAGTCGTTCTAGGTCCGGCAGGTCCACCACGTAGTGCTCTGGACTTGCCTTCACGTACGCCGCTGTGCCTCCTCCGACGACATCTCGATGGTTCCGGAACAGTTTGTAGTTGGAAAGCCTAGGATCGTCTCGTGCGCTGAGGAACGTTTCGTTCACCAGGACAACGTCTAGGTCGTGTCGCAACGCAAACTCCAGCAACTCAAATCGCTTTCCCATCAACCCTCGCTCATTC
Organism: Platerodrilus igneus; assembly: GCA_036346225.1. Taxonomy (NCBI): domain Eukaryota; kingdom Metazoa; phylum Arthropoda; class Insecta; order Coleoptera; family Lycidae; genus Platerodrilus; species Platerodrilus igneus. The sequence goes on from JARFIW010000409.1 coordinate 26,642, forward strand.
CAGAATGCTATCTGCAGGGTTCCTGGATATCCGCGACGTCTATCCATCAAGATGGAAAAGTTCGCTGATATCCTTGCCGCAGGCAATTAAACTCACGACTAAATCGCCGAAGTTTTTGGCTTCGGCGATTATAGGCATTTTAATTTGAATAACGGCCGCTATACTTGCGGCCACGTTCCCAATGCTCCACCCGGAGGTACTACATTGGGTTTAAACGCGAAAAATAATCGTGCTTCTAATTCATTCTAACTTCATAGTTAATCCACCCTAAACAAAAATCTAAATAAAAATCTAACAAACCTAAAAATCTGACAAACTGAAACAAAAACTAAAAACAAAAACTAAAAACAGGGTTTAAATAATGGTATCCCTAGCGCTGACTTTGAAGTGTGCCCGATCAACAAGATACAAAAAATGAGAGGGGGAGGGATCCGTAATACCGGATAGCAGACGCCGGCTCTGCTTACCAGAACGACCTGAAGGGTCGTCTTAAAACTATCCAAATCTAGCTAACTAATTTAAATCCATCCCTAGCTTTCCCTATCATTCCCTAACTGATTTATATTATGATTACAATCTTCACAATTTTACTCTTCCTTTCCAAATATATACTGCAACCAAAATGGCGACAGAACGTCAAATAAAGCAAATATGCCACAAAATACTACAAAACATGCTAATAAATATAAAGTGTAAATATAAAATATAAATAAATATAATTATATAAATATATAAATAAATGTCTAATAAGCGTTAAGCATATAGCAGTGCACAAAATAGCAAAAGCATCACCCTATTTATCAGGTGCACTCGCACAAGCATTATGTCGGCTAGCGCCATTACGCACAAAACGTGCTTGTTAAATAATTTCAAAAACTACTAATTAATGTAATTCAAAGCTTGTGCGAGTACAGCCGCCACAATTTAAGTCTTACCTCGATAATAAAATTCTCCAGCATCCGAAGATCTGGTCGTCTGCCTGTAACTTACTTCTAAGGGGAAGATGGGGGTGCACTGTTAAAGTCCTGGAGGGTATGCACTAAATGTTCTTGGGGGGGGGGGGGTATCACAATCACTATCACTTCACTTTCAAGTCCTGGGGGGGATGCGCGGTTTCACTCTATTTTATTATCTTTTTTATTTTATTGATTTAATTTAATGAGGGTTTCTGATTTACTTGTTATTGTTTATCTGTTATTATTTATTCCCGGTTTCCCGAATATCCGCACATAATTATGAAGATAGGCAGTGACTGTATTAATGGTGTGGGGGGTCTCTCGTGCACATTGGACATTTGGGTATAATTATCATGTTATTATTTTTTTTTAAATTTTTTTTATTTTTTATATCAGGTTTTGATTATATCTATGCTCGTATCCTTACTCACGCCAAGTCAATTTAAAATATTCCAATCCTCCCACCAACCCCACCTAGAATAGCTAGTTTGCTATCAGCCAACCCTCGATTTCCCGCCTCAAACGGGCAGTCGAAGAGCACATGCTCTGCGCTTTCCGAGCCCTCGCCGCATTCGCAGCGGTCGCTGTTGGTTAGACCGAACCTTTGTAAATACGCCTTTAGGGCGCCGTGCCTTGTTATCAACTGCACCATTTTGTGATCGAGCTTAACCTCGATCCTACCTCTAGCTTCTATGCTCGGTATGAATTTGTGGGTCAACCTGCCCGTGGCAGCATTGTTCCACTTCTCTTCCCATTGTCGGATTGACTTTTCACGCAGCTTTCTTTTAATCAAAGGCTTCGGTATCGACGAATGTGATATCCAAAAGTCGCCCGTCGCGGCCTCTTTAGCTAATTCGTCAGCCCTATCATTTCCCAGATTACCACCGTGCGACCTAACCCAACAGAACTTTAAACGTCCGCCTGGAGGTCTGTCGAGGTGTTCATGTTAGTTAATGCCGTCAGCGCAGATTTACTGTCGCTGATTATATAATAATCGTCTCTGCCCGTGTGATTTATTACGTAATCGATAGCCTCGATGGGGCAACAGCTCGCGTATCCAGACCACCGCCTTCGGGCGTTCAAAGGTGAGCAGCGGAACGGTGACGTTCTGAGGGAGTTCTCCAGCTATGCAGGGTGCCGAGGAATGGGTACACAAGTGAAGTCGTCGGGGATGCACATCCGTCAGTCCTGTTTAGACGAGCTACCTGACGATGGAGCGGCCTGTGGCGAGTAGCCAGTCCTGTTAGACAAAAACCACAGGTCAGTGGACCCAGGATCCGGAATACTGTGTAGTAGGAAGACAACTGAGGGGAAGATCCGGGAAACTGCTCACTGCACCAAACCAAGAAGATTCCAGGAGCAGGTCTTCTGGAATCCAGACTTACATATATAAATATATATATATATATATATATATATATATATATATATATTAAGAACATCAACATCAACTACAAACCACAACTTACCAGAAGAAGAAATTTTAACATGCCGAAAAACTCGTGGAGTTACAAGGCACTATAGCGACGCTGAGAGCGTCGCGTCCAGCAAATGTACGGAAATTTGGCATTCTCAGTCCAGACTTCGCAGAGTAAACATCGCGCTGCTCTGCGAACCAGACATCTTCAGTTTAAAATAAAAGTGCTTCGAATAATAAAAATACCAACTAGTGACGTCACTTACAAACCAAGGTGTACACAGGAGTGAACACTAATAAAATGAAACCCTCATTACCGACGTCAACAGCCCTTTTAAAGGCTAACAACAACATCACGATCACCAACACCAACAAAGAATACAAACAGCAACGTACACGAGCAACGATACAAATATGAGATCACGAGGACATGGAGACACAAACAACCAAAACAGCACGACTAACATCTGAAACAGAAATGGAACCAACAGGAAGCAAACGACAACGGACGACACCTACAGCACCAAATGCACCTACAACAAGCTATGCCGCTGCTGCGACAGCTACAAGACCATCGACGTCTGCAGGACCTTCCACCAACAAGACAGCAACCACAGGTAACGTACAATCACAAACAAACACCGAACGAATACCTTCAATATTTATCGACACCTTCCCTAACTTTATTTCGCACGCCAAAAACATTAATGAACTGACAAAAAAAAACATAGACATCAGAGCTTACGGACTAGGCGCACGTATTTACCCCACAGACGTCAACGAATACAGACTGATACAGGACTATTTAAAGAGACACACGATTGAATACTTCACGTACACTTTAAAATCAGAAAGAGAACTTAAAGTAGTAATTAAAGGACTTGCCAACTACATCACAGACACTGACTTAAAGGACGAACTCACAGACAGAGGCTACCCCGTAACATACGTAACCAAACTACAAGCTAAAGACAAAACATACTGCAACACATTCTTCGTCACCCTAAAAAATCAGGAAATCTCACGCTCAATATACGACACAGACACTTTACTATACTGCACACGGATAAAAGTGACAGCATACGAGACACCACAGACAATCGCCCAGTGCTATTCCTGCCAGCGCTTTGGGCACTCAAGCACGAATTGTGGTTACACGCCACGATGTGTTAAATGTGGCAGGTCGCACAGACCATCCGACTGTAGGAAAAGCCCCGAGGACGCTCCAACATGCGCAAATTGCAACGGACAACACCTCGCGAATTACCGAAACTGTAAAGCATACAAGGACGCACTACGCAAAAAGAACATGACAGCACCGACGCCATCAGCACCAAAACTACAAATACCTACAACCACTGACTCCGACACCGACGCACAAGAAGGTGGACAAAAACAAAACAAGGACGACACACACAACCTCAACCACAACTACACCATCTGTTCCTGAAACACAAAATAAACTCGAACCAGAACCCGAACTTCCAATTAAAACCCCATCCAATCAACCCACTTCACGCTTCTATAAAACACAGACATCTTTGGACAACAGCAGTTCGAAAGACGAACACACCACAAAAAAGAAGACAAGAAGTACGAGACACAAAAAACACAACAAACAACACAAACAAGACTTTCTTAAAACACAACCCACAGAAACCGCACCAGAAACAACTACACAAAACACCACCTCACGCAAGCACAAGAGCAAAAGACCAACTACAACACGTACACCAAACACATTAACACAAAGCACATCTACACCCACACCAACTACATCTACAAACGCAGAAAAAATAACACCATCACTCACCAAAATTTTACACAAGGTACTCCACTGGTTACCACGACTAATCTCAGCCTACAAAGCTGGAGAATCCATACTCACACTGTGCCTCACCGCTATCCCCGACATCCTATCACAGAACGATTACTAATACGACTAACATAAGACACGACATCACAATCCTCTCCTGGAAGGTATACGGTGTCACGAACAAAATGACAGAACTTAGGCACTTTTTACGACATCACGACATAGACATTGCGCTCCTAGGAGAGACAAAACTAACACCACGCAAACGACTAAACGTCTCAGGATATCAGACATACAGAACTGACCGTCAACTACTACCAGGACAAAACGCCCACGAAGGAGTCGCCACACTAATACATAAACGTATCATACACAAAGCACTCGACACACTACATACAAACATAGACGCAAACGGAATACAAATCAAAACAGACAACACACTACTAAACATCTACTCAATTTACAATAGCCCCTCCAGAGGACCACTAGACGCACATGACATCGATATCCTACTAAACAGAAACACACCCACACTAATATCAGGCGACTTCAACGCAAAACACGAAACTTGGGGGCTTGACTACACGTAACCAAAACGGACAAATACTACACAAACACGCAACTAACAACAATTACGAAGTAATTGGACCAGATGAACCTACACGCATCCCGCCCAACCCCAACCATCCTCCAGAAATCTTAGACATTTCCATCATCAAAAACATTCCTTACCCTATATCCAGTGAGGTTATTCAGGACCTTAGTTCCGATCACCTCCCTATCCTAATCACACTAAACACAAACACCCACAGAACAAACAGACGCACAACAAAACCATACTCTGACAAAAACAAATTTAACGAATACCTACAAAGACGAATACCCACAGACAGACGCTCCATACAGACGACTGACGACATAGAGACAGCAGTCACTGAGGTTACGACAATCATACAGGACGCCAAAAAATACAGCACCATTACAAAACACATCAAACAAGACATCAAACAACTACCCACACACGTACAAGACGCAATACGCGAGAAACGACGCCTCGTAAAACGCTACCAACTAACAAGAGATCTCACAGTAAAGACACAACTTAACACACAACAGAGACTTGTAAAATAGATACTTGACCAACACTACACAGAAGCATGGACGTCACACCTACAACAAACACTCGACAAACACGGAAATTTATACAAACTAAATAAAGCACTCAAAACACGCAACAAACTTACCATCACACCTCTACACAACACTCACGGCATTCCCCTATACGGCTCCCAGGAAGGTGCAGAGGAATTCGCACGCACATTACAAGCCACTTTCACACCCAACCCAATAACTAACCACAAATTCACAAAGATAATCGAACAAACAGTCAAACACATACTACAACACACACAAATCACAAACACACCCAACACAATACCAATCTTTACAAACAAAGAGGTAACCACGACAATACTAGCACAAAACAAAAACAAAGCACCCGGACCAGACAACATATCAAACACCGCCTTACAAAACATTAGCAGGTCGACACTAAACTACATCACCGAGATATACAATGCAATCACAAGACAACTACACTAACCTTCACAGTGGAAACTAACGACAGTAATAATGATCCCCAAACCACACAAGACACGAACCGACCCACACAACTACCGACCAATCTCACTCCTCAACACCATGGCCAAAGTTTTTGACAGACTACTGCTGCCACACCTACAACAACACCTACACGTCCGAAACGAACAATTTGGTTTCAGACAAAACCACAGCACCACACAACAAATCATTAAAGTCATTGACACAATTGCCGAACACTACAACAAAGCAAACACCACAGCAGCAGTAGCCATAGACATCAAGAACGCATTTGACAAGGTATGGAACGACGGCTTACTGTACAAACTCGCAATACAACACCAAATACCAATACACTACTTAAAACTGTTGCACAACTACCTGAACGGAAGACAACTCCAAGTAAGAGTAGAAGACACCACCTCATCCACCACTGACATCACAGCCGGAGTTCCGCAAGGAGGTTGTCTCTCCGCGGAGCTCTTTAACGCCTACATACACGACATACCCTGCAGACCACGAACAACATATACACTATACTCTGACGATACACTGTACATGACCCACGCCCCACAACAAACAGCGGCCATCAAAAGACTACAACAACAACTTGACGAACTACCAGACTGGTTTGACAAATGGAGAATGGCGCTTACTTAACGAGAGCAAAACTGAAGCGATTCTTTTCTCCAGGCATCAACCAAAACCCCACAACTCACTTACACTAAGACACCACAAACTAGACTGGAAACAGACAATTAAGTATTTAGGAGTTCACATAGACACACAACTACTTTTTAACCAACACCTCACACACACACTAAACAAAGCCAGACAAATCAAGGGGCTCCTACACCCAGTACTCACTCACCACAGTAAAATCCCACTTAACACATTACTCACCATATACATGCAGTACATACGTCCAATAATAACATACGCCTCCGAAGCCTGGTACACTTACCTCAGCCAAACCAACATCACACGAACAGAATCACTACAAAACACTACACTCAGACTCTTAACAGGAGCTCCTTGGTTCATACGAAACGAAAACATAAGACACGACCTCCACATAAACACACTTACACACTACATTAAAACACTAGCAACCAACACATACGAAAAACTTGACACCTCAACACTACCGTCGCACAGGGGCATAGCTTCGACACAAGGGACAAGACAAGCCTGCAAAAAGCGACCACGACGCATCTTAGATGAGGTCTGAAAAACTAAAACTTCTTGTATTTTGTACACCATTTTTAAACTTATTTACATATTGTACTCACACTATTTTAACATAATGTAAAAAACAATCTACACGTACGTATGTACACTACTATATCTTGTATTTAATGTATTTTTGTATTCTCTGTACTCATACTACTGTATTTATACTTTCTTGTGTTTTTAGTATTCTTTTTGTACTTATATTATTGTAAAAAAAAACAACTACACGTACATATGTACACTACTATATCTAATTAGCATTCTTTTTGTACTTATACTATTAAAAAAAAACAAAAAATAACCCCATCCGAGTAAAATCAATAATCATCTCTCATAATCATGTTATAACATATTCTCATAGCTTATATTTCTCCTTTACACACACACACAAACACAAACACAATCACAAACACAAAACACACCACACACATCCACACATAAAAATATCTATACCAATACCAACAATAATAATCGCATTCAACCATACATAATAACCCCTCACAAACAAATATAACATAAAACACAAACACAACACACACATCAGTAAAAACTCACAGTTAACACTGATCATCGTTGACTCTGAGAGAGTCGCACCAGACCAAAAAATTTGGCCAGTATTCTTCTAGACATCGAACTGGACACACACGTGTATAGAGAGCATACAAAACCATTTTAATAAGTTTCTAGAATTTTTTAGTGCTACGCTAGTTAAGGTTCGTGGCTTCGAGCGGTCCTTTTTAAAAAGACTTCTTTGGTCCTTAACAAATTTATTTGATTTACAGATTTGAACAATAACAATTTTTAACTAATTTATCCTAAGTCGAATTACATTAATTAATTTGTACAGTGAGTTATCAGTGAACTGCAAGGTTAAAGCTGAACGTCTGATGAACTGACTAGGAGTGGAGCTCCCAGTCCTTATATAACTTTCTCCCCCTCACATTTCTGTGGGAACCTGCGGACGTAATGTCCGCTTACACTTTATAATACATAGTTGTTATCTTAAAAGCTATTCATAATTACAATGTTGCAGGCTTATTCTGCGTAATCTCGACCGTCTGTGACCTGACTTCTGCAGTGTCACTTATCCTTGTGCTACTTTGTAGCGTTTCTACTCGTGGGAACTGAAATCATCATAATAATATGTAATAAATTGTTGCAACGACATTGTTGCACTGTCCTAACATTTCCTAATGTTTCCTAATATTTCCTAATACAGATATTAGTTTTATATATAAAATAGATGGGGGTTCCTATAACTCGCTAAGGTGCCAAGATGGGAGACCCCGAGGCACCGAACATCATTAACAACCTACTACAACCACAAACGACGCGCGCCACCATAAAGATAATCGACACAATGTGTAACAATTTTATTTTCGCAGTAAAAGAATCTATTCATTAAAGGTACAACGAATATTAAAATACCTTTATTAACTAAAATAATGATACGAGTAACAATCAAATTTTTACAGTATTACAATATCTAGAGTCATTAGTCTATTTGTTTCGGAGTTCGGTGTATTGTACAGCCACTGGCGCGCGCGTGAGAGGTTTTGACAACCCCACCCCGGGATCCTCCCACCATGCAAGAACGCAGCGAAGGCACTCGTCGATAGTTAAAAGCAGCGACAAGATGCAGTTGAAAAGAATGGCGAGTGACCTCCGAGTCGCCTTATTTTTGTGAAACATTTCCTGAGTAACGGTTAGTACCTAATCCACATTTTGTATATTCGTTATCATATTAGCTAATTTAAAAATTTATTTAGCGCAACGATAAGTCAGAAACCACAACGACAAATTAGAAACCGCAACGACCATTTTGAAATTACAATTTAGAAACCTTAACTTATAGACTACGTAATGAAAAATTATATTTGTAAATAAGATTAGACAACGGAAGATTACGCTACAAAAGTAATGCTGCCTGGAATTAATGTAAGAAATCCGCCTCGCTTCAACACCTGTATTTAAAGCATGGAAGGCAGGAATAATTAGTAGCAGATTCAGCACGGCGAGGTTGTTTCCATTCCAACCAAGGACAACAGCCGGTATTTGGTTCGTAGTAGATTTAAGAACTTCCTCAGTACTTCATTCTGAAAGCACATTATTTCGTTTTGTTTGTTAGAAGTACAAAATTGTTATTCAGTTTACCTGTAATTAAGCTGGTTTTCCCCAGTATCAAACTTGATTTCACTTAGTTTCGTAAATATGTGACTACACGTGGCTTCAGCATAAATTAACAGCTGCGATTACGTCACCTGTTTGTTTGAACAATGCCGTCAACAATTGCACAATGGCTAACAGATGTTTAGTATTACAGTACTGCCACTTTTGATAAAATTAGAGAATATCTTTGTGAATATTTTGATTTCAAATTGATTTTAATATCGTTAACTTAAAGAGAAATTTTATATAGTAATTTTGTAAATGACCTACACAGATCTGATTGGGTTAGTAAACTTTAGCATAACCAGTCACACTGAATTGTAATTTATTTGAGTAAGGATCAGTTGATAAACCTTACAACAACTTTACAAGTATATCAAGTATTCATTTTATTTTATCACTTTGAATTTTATTTACTGAAACAAAGAAAATTCTTTCTAGTAAATTTATAATCCACATTTAAAGTTTTTTATTCTGATCTAGTTTGATCAGACCTGATAAACAAAAAACAATAAGAATTAAATTTTTATAACTCCATTATGTAGAAAATATTCTTTATGCATTTTTAGGTATACTTGAGGGACGCAAATTGTGTTCCCATTTTCTAGGTGACTTAATTATTATTTTTCCTTACAGGAACAGCGTCTTAATCTGTTAAGACAAGCTTTTGTGTCAGCGAAGGCGATCTTTTTTTCTTTGGGTCTCCACGTCCGCCCTTAGAAATTTGCTATGCCATTAATATAAATTAATCTGGACTTGGTGGCGCCTGTTTGTTTTAGTTTGAGTGTGATCCCCCTACAGATATCGACTTACCCCCCCATTGCTCATAGCTCTACCCAAGGAATAGACCCCTAGTTACGTCGGAAGACTTTGTTTTGCAGACACCTGACTTGGAGCATGGTGATAATAAAGTAGTGTTTTAGTAAGTCAAGAAATACGTTTCACTAGCGCCTATGCGTGAGGCTAGCGGAGCCAATTAGAGAGAAGTTTGAAAAATACGTTTCAAATGGAAACAGAACAAATCAAATACCGACGAACACATGAAGACGTCTCGTCTTCCGACAAAGATACCAAGAAAATAAAAATCAAAGACACACTAATATCAACACCATCTACGAGCTACGCTAGCGCAGCAGCTGCGACAACCAACAACATCACACCATACACCACAGCCGCCTTCATAGCGCCAAAACCAATTCCAACGCCATCTCAAAATACACCGTCTACATGCACCAACACAGAAAATAGAACTTCAATCAAGATACCACCAATCATAATAAACTCTTTCCCAATCATCATCACACACGCCAAAGCAATGAACACCGCACTCAACAAACCCACAGACATACGAGCAAACGGACAAAGAGCAAAAATTTTTCCAATAAGTCCAGGTGAGTACAGATATATACAACAATATTTAAAACAGCATCACATAGAATATCACACCTACACCATACCTTCAGAACGAGAATTAAAAATTGTTAATAAAGGACTAGCAACAACATCACTGCAGACGACATAAAGACAGAATTAACAGACCAAGGATATTCAGTGACATACGTAAACAAAATGATAGGGAAAGACAAGACAACACATACTTCGTCACACTTAAAAACCAAGAAATCAGCCGCTCCATTTACAACATAACCACACTACTCTACTGCACACGCATCAAAGTCACAGCATACGAACAAACACAAACGATTACACAATGCTACACTTGCCAACGATTTAACCACTCCAGTACAAACTGCGGATTTAAACCTAGATGCGTGAAGTGCGCAAACGCACACCACGCAAAAACGACCTGAAAACACAAATGCACTAACTGTCAAGGCCCCCATCCCGCTAATTACCGAAAATGTCTTGTCTACCAAGAACTCCTACTAAAAAAGACAAAAACTCAACCCGCCCCCATCCTACAAATCCCCTCAGACACCGACAGCGATGTTGAAGAAGGATGGACGAAAACCAAACACACAAAACACACCTACCACAACAGAACCCCGTAAGTCACTCCTACCAACACCAACACTTGAACCACAGCTACCAACACAAACAACCGCAAATCTACCAACATCACGCTTCTTCAAAACACAAACATCTACTGACGACACCAACTCATACGATGAACAACAACCACCCAAAAAGAAATCACTCAAAAAGAAAAAACGCAAAGAACAACACAAAACAAACAAACAAGAATTTCTAAAAACAGCACAACTTCAACCAACACCTAAACCTACCGAAACAACACAAAACACACAAGTGACTCCACCCAAAAGAAACACCAATATTACGCCATCAACATGCAACACAACAGAAAACACATCACCAGCACTCACGAACATAATAAACAAAATATTTACATGGATACAACGACTCATCACAGCGTACACAGCAGGTGAATCAATCATTCCATTACTATTCTCGGCACTCACAGACGTCATCGGATACTTCAATGCCTAATACACCACACACAAGACGTGACATCACCATCCTTTCCTGGAACGCCAACGGTATTACAAACAAGATGACAGAATTACGACACTTTTTAAAACACTACGACATCGACATAGCACTCATCGGCGAGACTAAATTGACACCAAGGAAACCACTCAACGTTAGCGGAAGAATTCGCAAAAACACTTAAAGACACATTCACCCTTAATCCATCAACCCTTCACCAACACATACACACAATAGAACTGACAGTTAACGCCATCCTAGAAAACACACAAACAAATAACACCACAAACCCAATACCACTTTTCACAAACAAAGACGTAGCACGAATCATACTAGAACAGAACAGAAAGAAAGCACCTGGATCGGACGATATAACAAACACCGATTTACAAAACATCAGCAAGTCAACACTAAATTATCTCACAGACATATTCAACGCCATCACACGACATCAATACTTCCCAGCCGCATGGAAACTAGCCACCGTCATCATGATACCCAAACCCAACAAAACACGTACAGATCCACACAATTACAGACCTATTTCATTACTCAACACCATGGGCAAGACCTTCGAGAAGTTACTCTTACCACACCTCCAAGAACACATACACATCAGACAGGAACAATTTGGTTTCCGAGCACACCATTCCACTACACAACAAATCATACACATCATAGACACAATCGCAGAAAACTTTAACACAGCCAACACTACAGCTGCAGTAGCAATCGGCATAAAAAATGCCTTCGACAAGGTCTGGCACCATGGTTTAACCTACAAACTCTCTATACATTACCAACTACTATTTCAATACCTAAAACTTATACACAGCTATCTATCACACAGACACCTTCAAGTCAGAGTCGAACACAAAACCTCCACCATTACACTCATGTCGGCTGAGGTACCACAGGGCGGCTGCCTTTCCCCCACATTATTCAATTCATTATCGACATACCCTGTAAACCACACATCACATGCGCACTTTACGCAGATGACACACTATTCATGGCCAAAGGCAGACATCCCACATACGCTATCAACAAACTCCAACGACAACTTGACGTTTTACTTGACTGGTTCGCTAAGTGGAGAATGGCTCTGAACGAAAATAAGTCAGAAGCCATTCTCATCTCAATACACCGCTCAAGTTTACACGACCCACCATCACTGAATCAACACACACTCACTTGGAAACCGACTATAAAATACCTAAGAGTACACATAGACAGACAACTACACTTTAACCAACACCTAAAAACCATAACACAAAAAACACGAACAACCAAAGGACTCCTACACCCAGTACTTACACACCACAGTACACTCCCAATTCACACACGTTTAAACATATACAAAACATACATACGCCCAATAATGACATACGCATCTGAAGCCTGGTACACATACATAAGCCACTCCAACAAACAAAAACTAGAAGCACTACAAAACAGCATACTCCGACGCAACGAAAACCTAAGGCACGACTTACAAATACAAACTCTCCAACAACACATCAGACAACTAGCCACAAACACATATCAAAAACTAGACGACTCCACACAACCTTCTCAGAGAAACATCGCCAACACCCATGGGACTCAACAACAACGCAAAAAACGACCAAGACGAATACTTGAAGATGACTAACCCAACCTAGAACATTATAAACACCGCATCAACACAAACCGAACACACACCATAAACCAAACACGCTCCAACATTTACACCGACACAATATATCTCTGCTCACTGTAGTTATAATATTTACCTACCGCGTGAGGGTATCCAATTAACAATAAATAATAAATGGGAAGGACCTCTAACACTATAGTACCCTCACGTTTCGGGACATTGCCTCGCAAGCTGCTGCAGTCGGTGAGAGGGGAAGGTTCATTAAACAACAACACACTAAAACAAAATTCCGATTGTTTTATTAATGGGCTACTAACTAACTTAACCTAATTACATATACATACAAAATTATACCGTAATTAATATTATTTACAATAGGGTGCCACCATGGGAATTAAACGGCCCATGGACCGATCGCGGTAATAGCTCTCGTAGCACTTTGTTCGAGGCGATGAACCAGGATTGCAGGACAGAAAATACTTCACTTTACAGGGGCAAATCTTTTAAAGCCTCCGACTAGCACAAACACAACTTAACTAAACAATTCTAAAGTCCTTATTTTATTAATATTAACAACAGTTCTGGGTGCAAACACCCCAATACATATAATTAATTAACGCTACCGTAGTCTACTTAAC